>VWYI01014753.1:0-106201 GCA_013399455.1 Anthoscopus minutus | reverse complement strand
GGACTGGACTGGAAACAACTAACACAACTAAGTTTACTGTCAGAGAATTTCTAATGAAGTCATTGCTCTTATTTGCTCCTTACAGCATGGTCTGTTACTGCTGGGGAGGCATTTTATCTGCTGATTAAAATTAGGCCAGGAGTGCATTTTTGCTGGTAGTGAGGACATGATCCTTTAAGTGATGTAAGCAATACTGGCAAATGTCTTACTACACACAAACAAATATCAAATTAAAGGCACTTTTGTTGGTATATCTAATTTGCTCACAATACCCAGTATCAACTATACTGTCAAATCCATTTTTTAAAGCCTGGTTTCTAAGGAAAAGAATAATGAAATCATGCTACCAGCCTGTCTGTCAGCCCTGACCCTAATGATCTTGAACATGCCAGCCAATTTCAGCCACATCTGACAATGCCTTCAGGACAGGTCTCAGAAATCTTCTTCTCCTAGGAGCTTAATGAAAGTCGGGCATTGGTAGAGGAGAGAAAATGGCTGTATTATTGCTTTCTCTGAGGAAAAGACACGGAGAAAGGAGGCTTTCTTTATTCAGCTGGCAGCAGCTAGCTGGGCAGTCACATGTTGTGCGGACTGCCTGATCAGCACAGCTCGCCAGTCAGCACAAATATCCCTGCTCCAGGCTTGCAGAACAGAAAGCCAGAATGTAAATAGGCAGGGAGAGGGTGGGAGTGGCACAGAACTGCGGGGAGCAAAGCGGAAGCGAGTGACACTGCAAGAGGGGGTGATTTTAGGAGCAAGAGATGGAGGAGGAGTACAGGCAGAGATTCAGGAAATGGGGGGAGAGGGGGGCAGATTGTAAGCATCTTTGGGAGAGGGGGA
Source organism: Anthoscopus minutus (assembly GCA_013399455.1). Lineage (NCBI taxonomy): Eukaryota > Metazoa > Chordata > Aves > Passeriformes > Paridae > Anthoscopus > Anthoscopus minutus. Next base: position 105,361 of record VWYI01014753.1, on the reverse strand, counting down.
GGAAATGGGGCACTGGGTTTATGGGGGAGACCTGCAGATATATTGTAGGCAGGGCTGCCATGGGCTAGCTTAGTGAGTGGAGGAGATGTAGGTTAATTAAGCCTGCTGCTTCTGGAATAATTTATTAAATTACCTGCAGCTTCTGCACTAGAAAGGTTGGCTGCTATGTGCCTGGGTAGCATATTGTTTAGGACAGGCCTTACACAAGAGTGGCTTTCAAATACAAGAGGGGCATAAAAGGACTGTGCTTTTTGCTTTTTTCATTGTGGGCAAATAGGCAATGAGTCAGTTCAGCTAAGGGGAATGATTTAGTGATTGATCTAAGTGTCAGGTTTGAAATCACTGCTGTAGACTCCTTGAAGTTACAAGGTCATCTCAGCCCTTCATCGTTTCAAGGAAGAAAAATTAAGTGCCATGCAGTTACCACATCTGGTCCTGGCCTTTAAAAATGAAAGCCTATTTGTTCTACATGGATTTGAAAGAATCTGAGGAACCTGCTCACATTTTCACACCTCCTAGTGCTATGTAGCAACCTGCACAACACAGATTTGTGTATTTACCAGCTGATAAAGTATATTATAGATAGATAAAATAGATACATATATATCTTATGAAAATTATAAAATTATAATATGAATGAGAATACATTTTGCACTGAAAAATGAGAGAACACCATTAATACCAGTGATAAGCATCATTCTGTGTGAACAGATTTTTAGATGACTGATGATTCACCCCTACTATAGTATACACATGAAATTCTCCTCTTTTCTTACTTTACTCAGAGTAACAGTATAAAGCTCAAGTAAAATACCAAAATAAATTTATTTACAACAAACTCTGTGCCATAATGACAATCACAGAGTTTCAGCAGAAGTGAACATGCTCACAAGGAGTTTTATTTGAATTTCACCCAGACTCGCATATTTGGGTGTTCACAAACTGTCATGTTCAGAATATCTTGACTGAAAACACCCAAACAGCACCATTTCATCAGCTCTGTGCTGACTCTGTGACAGCAGAGCTGCACACTGGCCAAACATGGAGTTGAAACAAGTCTCTGCTACTGAAGGTTACCTCACCACTGTTTGCTCTTGCTTCCTGTTTGTACAGGACACAGGGAACTGTGGGGTCTTCCTCCACGGCTGAGACTACAATGTACTGCAGAAACTACCCGCACTACAGTACTGATAACAAACATTGGCTTCTGGAACTGTCAGTGCATCAACCTTCCATCCCAGCCATACATTCACTATTGTCAGATGCTCAGTTTTAGAGCAAGAAGTCAGATTCAACCATTCCACACTGAAAACTAATAAAAAAGAAATAAACCAAAGTGGAAAAATTAATTTCATGCCACTTTTAAAATAAACTTAACAGAACAGAGAGTAAGCCAGGTAATAGCTACTTGTGTTTTCTGTAAGCTACTTTGACAAGAAATCAAATCAAGTCAGGGAAGCATGTTTCTCCAATATTGAGAATGTAGCTATAATAACTGTTACATTACTAACACAAATTGAGAAAGCCTCCAAATCTGTGACTTGTCTCCACATGTCAAAAGGAGCATCTGGTCCTGTGATTTGCTGAGAATGAAAATACAGCTTAGTGTAAGGGGAAAGCTGTAAGTGACTTCTGAACAAAAGACACAGATATCTGAGTGCAGAAGGTGTCTGGTTTAAGTCCAGTTTAATCTTTGCACTTTTGCCTTCTTTGTTTGAAAGTATCCCTTCAGATGGGGGAGGCAAAAAAAGTCTAAATGAAAGGAACATCAGGTACTGTTGAAACTCATTTAAAGTGCAATCTGCAATAGGCAGGGACTTAGGTTGCTGACAGAATTATAGCATCTGAGGGGCCTGGAGAGAGGGGCCTCAGCAAAAATGTGTGTGTTTTCGATCAGAGATAAGCCTTGACTTTTTTCTTGCATACTCTGTGCTCTGTGCGAAGTCATCGCTCCTGAAAGAGATAAACTAATAATAATGAGTTAGGCAAGGCACAGAGCAGACAAGGAATGTGCAAACTACACACACAGAGGCCTACAGGGAACCTGCACTGCTTCTGCTCTCTTCTGACCCAAGGGCTAACCCATTGAGCTGGCCTGAGCTTCCCAGATCTCCCTCTTAAGGGGATGGGTGATGTGAGAAACTTCACACAGAATTTTACTCTTGAAGAGAGTAAATGTACTTCAAGGTATTGCCAGTTTACCCACAGTTTACTTATTGTTTCTGGATTTCAAAACTCATATTGAATGATCTCTATGTATTCTTCCCAGTTTTGTATTACTTAAACCCCACATTTTAATATTGACCTAGAATTTATTTGCCATTATACGACTCCCATGAATAATGGTTATTGATCTCATCCTCTTTTTCCCACTTATCTGTGAAACACTTCTCACCTTCCTATTCCAGACCACTGAGTTAGTTCTCATGTAAAACTTTCCTCTTTGCTTCAACCAAGGACTGGCTGACCCTATTCATCTTTCCATTCTCTTTCCTATAGCTTGCAAAAATCCTGCTTGCTTGAATTTTTTGCTCCTTGAAAACTTTTATTTCTTTCCTTGTCCTTGGCTCAGGTTTTCTCTTGAGATGTTTCTCTACTTCTGACAAGTTGAACTGTGATGGGACCAGGTCTACAGAAGGAGTTTTATTCACTCATTCATTTTGTGAAGGAAAGAGATCTCTGCCCCTTACAAAGTTGGTGGGATAAAAGGTAAAAGCAAGGGACATGTAGAATCACTCTATATGGAGTATGAAGGAGGAATTCATCTTTTAAGGAAAAGAAGTCTGGAGTGTCTCTGCCAAAAAGTCAGGATATGTGGAAAGCCCCAGAAAGATGGATGCAGTTGGTTTCTTCAGTAAAAAACACTTTCAGTTTTACAAACATGGACTCTTTTCAGGCTATTTTCTAGGAGGGGAAAATTAGAAAAAATGTGGTAAGGTATGTACTTACTAATTTTCAAAATCCTCAGCATACCAGGCAAACTTCCTATCCTTGCATTTTCCAGCATACCCAATCTCCTCTAATTTAATGTGTTTTTGACTCAAAGTTAACTCTAAATAAAATAAATGTATGCATTCTTCTTCTGCTGCCCTCATCTGGTTATCTGTCTCTTTCCACAGACTCTTGGAGGTCAGACATCAAGATTTCGAAGTTCAGCTGTAGCCTAGCCTGTGATATTTATTCCTTGTGGTAAGTGCAAGTGCTACTGTAATGCTTTGAGACTGAGACTTGCAGGATGCCAGAAACCCTTCAGTGAATTTTATGCATTGTTTCACTCAACTTTGCTCCCAATACCCACAATCCTAAACATGCAATTGTTTTTATTAAAAGTATGTCTGTATTGTTTGTCCATGTTGTAATTCCTACTGATTTCAAGTAAGAGACTATCAGAAAAAAGGAGAGAGAAAGGAATACATATAAGATCTTGAGCTGGTGTAAATAGCTATTGATTTACTGAAGCTTTACCAAAGCTGACGAAGCCAGGCTGATTTATTCCACATCAGGATCTAGACCAAAACTGTGTGGGGCATTCTCCAGCTGAGTGGCACTGAAATCCAGTGTTTCTGGATGTGCTTTGACATGGACAGGAAAATATTTTATGTGCAGTGAAGATATCATTACTTGAGCAAAAAGCAGACATAATACATTTGGAGTTTAGATGTGAAACCACTTTGTGGCCTCATTTAGGTAGATTTATTTTACTGCTGACTCCCTTTCTGCACATTCAGTCTAATACTATAAAAATCCCAGCTGTCTTAAGGAAAAAGTTGATGTCCTCCAAAAATACCTAAAAAGAAATAAAATTAAAAAGTTCTCCCATCCTCCTAAGGAAAACAGAAAATGGAGTCTAGCTTTTACGGACTATTTTTTACTCCGTTCTACTCATTGTTTTTTTTTTGCATCCCTTGTGAATAGTAAATTTTATAACAGATGGTTGTTAGCCTGTGTCCATTTTGAGGAGAAAAGATATTGCAATCTAAGCTCCAGTAAGTTAGTAAACATCTTTATGCAGAGAACTGAAAGCAGAAAAATTCAATGGAGTGATGCTTCTTGGTACATTTTAGATATGAATTTGTCTATACACTGATTGCCTTGACCCAGGGCATGTGTCCAAGGCACTGTGAGCAGTCGGTATTCTTACACCAGCACGTTATTAATCTGTTAGCATAATTCAGAAATAAGGCTCTTTGTCCATTCTTTTTGATACTGCTTGGACAAGCAACTTCTCACCCAAAGAAGTGACCATTGAGAAAGCAGTGTTACCTCTGCAACAAAATGTGCCACAAGCCAGGACCTTCCAGGATGCCACAGGATGCTCCACGGCCTGCACAAAGGGCTCTTCTGGCTGGGGAAAACTGGCCAGAGAATCCAGTATTGAAAAGCACCCAAGTGAGACCTGAGAGAGAATATTAGTCCCCACCTCAGGTACTTCAGCCCTATGTTCATCACAGCAATTCAGCATAGGAGAAAGGTGAAGGTGAAATTAAGGTGAAATGCCTCTCATCTTGAAGCTGTCAGTTTTCCAATTCCTTGAGTAGGGACAATGTTTTTTAGTATACTAAAAGTTTAATAGATACTGAAATAATTTTCTGAGTACTTGCCTTTTTTGGCAAATGCAAGCCCTGCTTTTCAGATTGTTGTTTTCTTTTTTTTTTTTTTTTAATTCCTAATAGGAGATCTATTACTGCAGCCTCAGATTCATGATACTGCTTTTCTCATCTTCTGGAGAGTTCACGTTTATCTGGAACATACAGACTAACGAGAAACATTTGAGAAATGCTGCTTTCTTATCACTGCAGAGCCAAAAAACCTTCAACAAAATAATCCAGCTCCTTTTTTGGGTATAGAGTGTCCTCTTCTATAGAAACTGTTTCCTATTTTATATGTTGAATGGAGCCAGTCAAAAAATCCAAATAGATAATCCATTTGATAATTTGAGAGAGATCTAGTAACCACTCTTTAAATATGCAAATGAAAAGAAAATAGATTTCATATGAGTAGTCACTGTAGCCTCCTCATTGCTAGAGAAACAAAATTGATTAAATATGTAAAATTATGGAAGTTAAAGAAAATAAGAAAAATGTTATTTCCAATATTTCCACTTTACTATTTCCAGCCCACATGTTCCTGTTACCTCAGATCAATACCTTTATCCTTTAATTCAAATAAAGAACATTATGTTGTTCCATACTATTATGCTTCTGAAAATATTATTTTAAAACCTGGAGTTCCATTAGAACATGTGTTAAAATAATCTCCTTCATCAAGATTGACCCAACACGATCTTGCATGCTGTATCCCAGAGGATCGCCAGGCCTGCAGAGCCTTGCTATCCATTTTGGAATGCCTTTGGTGGGGCTGGAACACCCCAAAGCAGCAGCTCCCACCTTTCCTGCACTCTATGGCTGGGCACAGAGGGGTCTCTGGTTCCCTTTTGTTCCTGATATGACCACTGTAAAACCAGTGAGATCTGTACTCAGAATAATTTTCAAATATCTTTTGAGACATTTACTTCTATTTTTCGAATTAAAAAGTTTGTATTTTTATAATTTTTATATTGCATTCTTTTGGAAAAAAGAAAACCTACCTTGGTATTTAAAATGGTTAATGCTAAAACCACATAAATTTGGAAAAAATCAGTGAGGTGTGCTCTGTAGATTTCAGTGCATAACCAATGAAGTTCCTACTGAGTTCAGCGGAGATTGTGTCTAGCCTACAAAACTTGTCCCCTGCTCACCAGTCTTCTTTACAATATGAACAAGGGCTGCTCTTTAAAAAAAGAGCAGTCTTTTCTTAACTTTAGAAAATGTCCAACATTTTGAAATAATTTAGAGTTTTGTTACACTTATTATTAAAATTTCATATTTATAACCCTCAACCTTTCTACTCCACATGAGGTTCAGATTATTCTGTCCCACATTGTACACATACACATATATATTGTACATTTGTACATTGTATATGTACAAGCCTAAAAGGCTTCCTTCTGAGCATGGTCTGAAGTCATTACTGTCCATACAGTTGACTGAAATTCTTAAGAGGTTATGTGATTCTCATTTTTTCAGCAACTGTATTTAATTTCTCTGGAAAACAACAAATATTTTAATTTTATATCTTCTAGTCTCTGCAGCCATTGATTTTTAAGTAGAATGGAATGAAAAACACTATCGAGCTCTGGCAGCAGAGCTCCAGTGGTGATGAAAGGTTGCCCTGCTTTTACTCTTTATTACACCACTCACTACCTTTCCAATGATGATTTGTCTGCACTATCGTTTTTATTAGCTTTGGTGCAAAACAAAGAATACTCTTCTCAGGACATAGAATGGAGAAAAAAAGTAATCTCTTATTTCCATCAAGGAGTTTCCATAATAAAAATAGCTGAGAAGGAAAGTCCTTCCAATTTAATTTCTTCCCTGGCTATACAACACTTAAAATATAAATGATAGCCAGGGTTATGGATAAATTAAACAAGCTGAAAAAAGGAGATGGGGAAAAAAGCAACTTCTTGCCATGTTCTTATCAAGACGTTCTATGCATAAACATTCTGACTATACCTTCAAACTTGATCAATTTTCAATTAAAAAAATCACACCTATCCTGAAACACTCTGTGGTAGAACATGTGCTTATGTGTATTTTTCATACAACAGTAGCAAGAGAAAGAGTTGGGAAATCATTCATAGCTGTTGCAAGTAGTCCATGTCCATAGGGATCAGTAATAGTCTCCCTGCCTGGAGCTTGAGCCAAAGTTGTTCTTTATTTCACTCTGCATCTCCTCCAAATCAGAGTCTCTTACTGAGTATATGAAGAATGTAACAAAAACATAGGTTTTGGATTGATTTGTAGACTAAAATTGCTTCCAGCTCTGAAAAGGTCTTTATTTCATACTATATTTATGGACTTTTGGGGAGTGGGCTGGGACATTGTGCTCAGTATGAGAAGGAGCAAAGAGGGAAAATCCCCACTCCACACAGGGTCTGACACTGGGTCTGTGGCCTGGGTATTTACTGATGCTGTGAAACAAAGATAGAGACATTCATGTTTCAGGTCTACTAAGCCAGTGTAAATAAAGTACTCAGTCGAGTCAGGATGAACTCACTGGAAATGTTACTCCTGAGAGCAATCCCAGTGAATGCAATGGAGCTGCTCAGAGGAGTAAAGCAACCACAGCACTGTTGCTGGGCTCAGAGCTGTGCAAGAATCCCACATAGAATAGCTGATAGGACAGAGGCACACGTGCTCAGCAACAACTGATAGTGCTTAATGAAGACCATGTGTATTAATAGGCCTGAGCACAGGAAATGAGAGATTTCCCCCTGCTCTTCTAATGATGTCTAAGAGCAAGTTCTGTGTAAAGAAATATTTCTTTAGGAAATAGCTGACTGACTGGAATCCTTAAGAAAAAAAGAGAGAGATTTCCATTACTTTTTTTCTTGGATTAAAGTTAGTCTTGGTTTATACTGACTTCCCAGATTTCTTAAAATTGTTTTCCAGACATTCCCACGGTGCTGATGTCAGACCAATATCTAATGCCTTTTTCTTGAAGGCTGATATTCTAACACATTATCTTTCAGCTCAGAGTCCATGAGCCAATTACGTTACTCTCCCAGCCAATACTCAGGACACACAGAAAAACCTTCCTGCTTCTGATTAGTAGCAGAAAAGTTTGGTAATGGATTGAGACAAAAGTTTCCAACTGCTAACAAGTTTTCATGACATGTTACTGATGTATATGTTTAAGCTACAGAGCCTATTCCATGCAGTTTATAATGTAAATTCTTGAGCAGTCCAGGTTTAGTAGTAGAGAAAAATACATTTGTTTATGTTAAAAATTCATAGTTAATGAACAGAAGCTGGAATGTTTATTCTTGTACAATTGCCTATTATCATAAGTAAAACTTCAAGTGTAGTCATAATTTTTTACTGTTATTATTTTATTGCTCTATCAACATAACCTGATTTTCTTGATATGTGTCACTGCACTACCAAGAATTAGATATAATTATGTAAGGAAAAAAACCCAGCAAGTTATTCCCAACAGCTTATTTACTAGACAACACATCAAATCTCACTAGCAAATAAGACAACTTATTTTTGTTGAGCAAGGCTGTGCACAATACTTACAACACCACTACATATGCAATTTTACCATACCCGCTAATAAAGAGATCTTGAGGGAATCCAAAAGCCTGTGTAGCACATTCTCACATATAAAGTGCCATCTATCTTGGAGTACTATTAGCTTTATATAGGTAGTCTTATACTTGTCTGCCTTTCACACCAGATTAACCAAGCTTTGTTTCAGAATATTTCTAAGAGGTCCAAGAATTTCATCCTAGCTTAAATCAGGAGCAATGTGGCTTTCCTCTTCAGACTTTTTTTTTAGCTCTTTTTACTTTACATGTTTAAGACATTGTGAATAGCATGAGGCAATTTCTGTGAAAAATGCTATCTTTTCAGAGGACTCTTCATAGACCCAGTTGCTCCTCAAGTAAGATGTTTCATGTTATCTTCAGGAGCTAGAATAGATATAAAATGTATATAGCAAAATGATGGAGTGCAGTTTATTTTAAAATCTGTTAAAAAGCTGCTAACTGTCACAAAGAAAAGCTAAATCAAACACTGTGATCTTCAATTTTCTGTTGCCAGCCTTTAGAAAAGCAGTTTTAAAGCTACTCCATTCAAGTATTTGGCCATGCCAGCCTCAGTCTGTATTGTTATGCAAAGTTCCTAATAGCACTTGGTTGATGTGACCATGATGCTGCCCCAAATAAGTGGTTGCTCATATGTGTTACAGTTCTTAATCTGATTTTTCTTCCCTGCATTAAAAGGAGTATTCAGTCCTTTCTTGATTCCTTATCCTCTACACTAGCTCCAGATCTGGGCTGGGAAGATACCCACTTTTCTTCATAAAAGTGAACCTTCAGAAGCATGCAGATTTGTCTTTTTCTGGACAAATCATAATCATTTACTTAGTAGCCTCAAAAGAAATTTTTCTTAATGGTTTGTTGAAATACTTTTTAAGAAACTGCTTTCTTAAGAAAGAATTTTATCCAAATTCTGAACATTTCATGTTCATTCATGGAACTAACTGAAGGACTTCTGCATTTTTAGGATGTGTATGCTCCTAATAGGAGGATCTCCGCATTTTTAGGGTCCTGCTGCCAGATAGGACCAACTGTTGTTGAATTGTTCACCAACATGATTCCCAGGTGGATCCTAGATGAATTTCTTCAGAAAAATTTACCAAATATATTCCAAGAGTTTGAGACCTGTTCCTGGAAGTAAGTAAGGCTGGAAAAATATCCCCAGTTTTCATAGGATGACCTTGTAGACTGTCCTCATATTGCTACAAGACTTTAAAAACATAAAAATTAGGCAATAATGTATCAAAAGGATCAGAGAAGATAACAACTCAAAATATAGGCAATTTAAAATGAAGGTTCAAAAAGAATGTGTTTTCAAGTTTCCTTCTTTTAGTATTTTTCCAAATTCAGTTACAACAAATTTTTTATTTTAAGATACTAGCATTTGTATTCTGACTACTTTAAAAATAAGTTGTTATGATGTTGAGATAACTGTGTGTGACCTTTATTTCTTATTGTTCCTGCACAAGACACACCTGTGTGTTTATCTTTTGCAGGGTCCTAGTCTTTAAATGAACAAGCAAGTAGGAATCCAAGTCTGAACCACACAGCTCTCGACAGCCCTGTCACTGCTCTGGACTGTGGGAGCTGCTTCAGGTGGTGTGTGGGCCAGCTGGCCCAAGGTGATGAAAAAGAGCCACCAAAGTTCAGTGGTTAGGTGTGGCACATTTTTTCAAATATTTTAGGTGCCAGAGATATGTGTGTGTACACACACACATAGGACATACTAAAGACAACGAGATAGCAGCGGCCCAGAATTTGAGTCTATGCTGTTGCCTTTGCTCTGGAGACCTGGGCTGCTCCTCAAGTGCTTCCTGCATGGAAGGTTAGCCTGGGCAGAGAAAATCCCCTTGGATGCAGGACATGCAGGGAGAGGTGTATCTCTTCCATGCACTGACCCCACTTCCCTCTGGGAGGGACAGTGCCCTCAGAGAGAGCTTTGCAGGGTCTGCAGCTCACCTCCTCCAAAACCCTCCACCTCGTGGTCTGCAAGAAAGCCCAAATAATCTTGAACAGGATGGCAATTAAAAATTAGCTCACAGTCTCATCTAAATTGCTCATCTGCAGTTAGCAGAGGAAAGTTACAGTCGTTTATTGGTTTCTAAATGAGAAAATGCACGGTTTGCCAAAACATTCAGCAGGCTGAAATCAATTTGTACTTCTGCAGTGTGAGTGGAAAAAAGCCATCCTCAGATCACCACCTACATGGGCAACAGAGCTCATGCAAAGCCTGGACCAGACAAACACTGCAATTGCATGGAAGCAGCAAGGAAGGGCCTCAGGGTACTAGGTGCCAGGGAGAATGATTTTCAAGTTTAGATTTCAAGAAATCATCCACTTTATTTTAAGTGGATGGCACTGTCCAGCCTGAAGAATTAAGAAATGTGTCATTCACTGCAAAAAGGTAGTAGCATATAAAATTAATGAGAAATAATATGAATAACAATATGACTGTGAACTATGCCATGCGCTTGACATGGAACCACTGGGATCAGATCGCTTAAAGCTGTAGGCAACAGCTTGCTTTCATACCACCAAGTGTTCTGCTGAAGCAGAAAGGAAGAGTAAGTGGCTGATGGCTTAGAGAGGAACATGGCCCCAATGAATGCCCTAGCATAGGACAGTTTTGATGCTGGCCTTTGGGTTCTTCCTCCCACTGTCTACACCCCCTTCCGGAAGAGTGGCTAACTGAAGGAGAGATGCTTTTTGCTCTTCACACTTCTGAAAAACCCCTGAAGAACAAGAGTGGATAAAATTTTTATTAATTCCTCATGCAGTGCAGAAGTTTCTCCTGAAATGCTAATGGACTGGCTCTGGGTGATGGAAGAGGGACAGGCAGAAGAACCTTGCACCTGGCTCCAGTTGTTTGGAATTGCTGAAAATGCTGAGTGCATTTTCATGACATTTTCCAGGCAGGGATGCAGCAGGAAGAAAGGAAGCAGAACATGTGCCTGCACACGTGCCACTGCAAAGCTCAGCAGCTCCTCAGCCTCAGCCTACCTCAAGCCAGCATTTTCAGCTAAGACCCTGAACTTCCTACTAAAGAGTTAAAGTACAAGCACTAAATTCCTTCTGCTGAAAGGAAAGGGAAGTATCGGGTAGAGAGGCAGACTATAAAACTCAGGTCAATAGACCTTAAAGTTCATTGGCAAGATCTGTGAAAGTGTATTGCCAGAGCTAAGGCTAGCCAGACAACAAAAGTCATGGAGCTACATAAAACTCACCTCTAGCATGTTATTTGTACACTCACTGCATTAATTAAAAAGACAACCCTGCCTCTAGCAGGATGTAATGCTTGAAATTTAAACAGGAATATATATCATGGTGTTTCACCTTGCAATCTGTTATGGTTCTAAACTAATTAGTTAGGTTTCTTACCGCAAAGATAAATATTTTCAGTGATGTTTTAGATGGTCTGTTTATAAGTGATCCCAAAAGACAGCTTGACTTTACTTTTTTTAATAGCCAGAAGCTATTAAATGTATAAACCAGCATCCTAGAGACTGGCCTACAAGTGACTTTGCCTGTACAGCTAAATGGAAAGTCTTATTTGTTCTAACTGCTGCTTGCAGATGCTTTCTTTGTGGTTTCACAGCTTGGTCATAAAGCAAACCTTTTTAATTTTTATTTTTTATTTTTACAGCTGCTGAATTGGGATAGTCCCTGCTCTGGTATTTATTTGTGATGTTTATTTACACAGAATGCTTTGCAAAGGCCGAGTTTTGCTGGGAAAGGCCAGGTACAGTGTTTGTGCAGCTGGTCACCAGGTAACCCTCCCAAACACTGCTGGAGACCACTGGAATCAAGCACAAGGACTGGAATGGAGCTCTCCCTGGGACTGTTTTCATTGCAGCAGAAGCTCTGATGTTTCCTCAATTTTGTTTGATATCATGTAGACCCATAATTCTACTTTGAAAAGATAAAAACTGTGAAGCAGCAATTAACTTTCTTCAATAAGCACATTTTAAGCAGAAGAAAATTAACAGTTTTATTGCTGAGTGTGGCTGGGGAAAACCATGATGGCTTATTAATAAAATTTCAATATATGGTTAAACTGATGCAGTCAAAAATCCCAAATGAGACCAAGATGGTTAAAAAGAAAAATTAAAAAAATCACATTCATTCTCAAATAATGAATTTGAAACTTTACTTTTATGTGGTATCAGAGAATTTAGGCTTAAATTACAGCATGTTTTTGAGATTTCTCTCTCTGGTTGAGGCAGTAAAGAACGTAGGACTGATTCTCAGCACTAGATCTGTCTCCTGTCTCAGGACCAGGCACAGCATGTGTGTAATTAGCAGCCAGCCCTGCATGAGAAGTGAGGTCCTACTGTAAAGCAAGGCCTGGGGGTGCTGGCAGTGCTGGAGGAGCCTTTCTGGAGGGCACGGCTTTAATCTAAGTACCACTGGCTGTTGATAGAGGTCTCTAAAGCTGGCAGTTCTGCAAACCTGTGTGGAGCACTAACAAGAGGGTTTGAAGTTTATACCAGAGTTACAAAACATCTTTCAAAAAAACAAACAAACCAACAAAACAAGCCAAAAACCCCACAACCAATTACCAAACATGCTGAACACTAATCTGGTTGCTCCTAGCTGGACATTCATGGCTCCAGACTGTAGAAAAACTCATAAGAGAAATCTGCTACGCCTTAATGAGTAATAGTATAAAAATAAAAAATCTATAATGTAAATATGAAGTCCTGCCTTTTCTCCCTTGTTTGAGCATTAGAAGACATGACCTCCCAGAATTACTTGGATGGGTTGGGGGTGTGCTGTTGAAGAAAAAATTGTTGAGATTTTCAGGTAATCACAGGCTTTCAAAAGCTACAAATTTAGGAGAACGTTTCTCACCCCAGTCACCTGTAAGTAGGCTTGAAATTAGTTAAGTAACAGATTTATTTGAAACCACTGGGAAGCAAAATAAATGTAAATAATAAATAATATTTTCTTTCATACCTTGTAACAATGCAGAAACACCAAGACAGTACAATGCACATTTATTGGGCCTCATATTTTTAATTTTGGCAATGTCCTGAATTTCATTGTGCGTGATATGTTTATATATGTATGCATGCATCTGTAGCATTTCTAGTAATCCCACTCTGAAATCTGAATTGTCATAGTCCACTGCAATTCTGCACTAAGTGCAAGATAGGCAGTCTCCATATGGAAAAATGGCTTAGAAAAGAACTTACCCTGTGTTTGTGGGCATAAGGGAGACAACAAAAGAAGGACAAGGAAGGCCTTGTCCTTAAAGAATATGTCAGTCACACCTCTCACCCTGAACAACCTGTATGCTGAATGTTATTTGGTCTAAATTTCTATTTTCTTTTGCCTGGATCAATCACTGTGAGCCTTTTTCCTTTTTATCTTATAGCCACCTTCTGTCTTTTCATCCAGATATAACTTCAAATAATGGATTCCACCAGGGATTTTTTCCTTTCTCCTTTTCAACATTGAGAAAGGAGTTAAACAAGGAAAAAAGGTTCTGAGCAAATCAATGAAACTGAGGTTAGTGGCTTTTAAAAACAAACCCCCTATAGTACTGATACTAGTGGGTAATAGTAATATATCTGTTTCCATTCCCATGGTAACTAAACTAAGTACTATGGTAACAAACCTAAACAAACATAAATATTATCTTTTCTCTGGTCTCAAAATTTTTACATTTAATGCTGTTTGATAAATAGCTACACTAGCAGTTCCTCAACTATTGTTCACAAAGACATACTACAGTAGATAGGCTCTCATTGTGCCTACCAGAATCCACAAGCAGTTGCAGAGCTTAATAAATAACAGATGATTTTACATCCAGAATTGGTTTTATTTAGCAGTATAGGTGCAGGTAACAGTAAGTAGCCATATGTCAATGACACAGCATTTTAAGTAAGACAGGCTTCATGAACCTACTGGCAGGGCTTATCAGTTTGACAGTCTGCAAAACTATAGCTATTTTCCATGTTTGTAATACCTGTCATAAATATATTATGTGATTAAGTTATGATTTTAAGGAGAATATATGCCTTTAAAAATTATTATTCTAGTGGAAATTCATCTTGGAGTTCATGTAGGCACTTGGCTCTTCTTTTCTTGATCTATTTCTCAATGTTATATACATTACTATTTACCCACAATTCAATTTTTGTTTGGTACCTTGATCACATCAAATCTTAGCTTTCTTATACAAATATACCCTGCTGCTCTGTGCCAAGTAAGCTTTCCAGTATACACCTCCTGCAGACTTTGCAAGCAGCTTCCTGAGGAAGCCTTGCCTGTGCCCTACAGAGACCAACAGAGCCCTGCCTGCCCGCTGTGACGCAGCCCTGGGCTGCTCCTTGCAGGTGAGCTGGCTCCAAGCACTGACTCGCCTGGGAGTGCTGCACTGCCCTTCCCTACACCCTGGGACCAGCACTGCCAGCATCACACAGCTGTCAGCACACTACATGCTCATCTGGCACGCAAGTTTTGCACATGATTCTGAACAGACAGCTTGGGATTTAAGAAGAGAGGAAGACAGCTCAAAATAGTGACTCTTCAGAAAAGCAGTTGAAATGCAATAGTTCTCTCACTTATGTTTCCCTCAGAGATCCAGAAAGTTTGGCTGTGCTCAAGAAGACATGGATACACCCTCTTTTATGAGGGAATATCTCCATCATGAAATATTAAAAGTGGTTTCCAGAGCTGGGAGTCTCTTGCCCTTTTGTCATGTTCCAGTCTGCCATCATATGGGCCTGCTCAGTACCACAAAGCAAGCTCAGACCAGACCTTAATGCTCAGCCTTGTTGAGAAGCAATGTCTTCCCATAAAAATCTGTTTTCCAAGTTAAGAGCTTGTCTTTAACTTGATTTGAGTGGTAGTCTTCAATTCAACACTATGAATTTTCTGTCTCTGGCCTTCAGTATTCCATCACAGAATTCCAATCAGACTGTGAAGAACTCAGCAGTCATAGTGGAATGTGGAATTT
This sequence comes from Anthoscopus minutus, assembly GCA_013399455.1. NCBI lineage: Eukaryota > Metazoa > Chordata > Aves > Passeriformes > Paridae > Anthoscopus > Anthoscopus minutus. Next base: position 90,251 of record VWYI01014753.1, on the reverse strand, counting down.
GTTTAAAACTCATGCAGAGACCTCGTAAACTCGGACAGATTTATGTTCCTTGAAGAAAATAGTTCCTAACCTGGCCAAAGGGAAAGAGCAGAAAACACTGACTCAAGTGACCGAAGTGCAGGCTCACGTCTGCAGTTTCCACTAGGATTGCTGAAACTACACAAAACACACCAGCCCTTGATCCTGGGCTTGTTTGAGTTGGAGGTCTAATGCAAAATCTGTTCTCAGCTCCAGTCAGCTGCTCCTTGGCTTTGGGCATGACCACAGCCTTGCATTACCTCATTTTATCTGGAAAACACTTTGGGTTCTACACAAATACAGTTAGTCTTAAAATGACAGATTTCCTGCTTTAGATTTATATATTTTTCTGCAATGTCTGGTTCACTAAATGTCAGCAGGGAAAACTGATCACCAAGAAAACTGAGCTTGTTGCCTTTCTTGAACCAGTTCATAGCTATTGGAGGTGCAATGGGAAATACATTTCCAGTGAGGCAAACTGTTATTTTTGCATAATGTGAGTTGATAGTCAATGACTGATAGTCAATTGTCAGTGGTGCTCACAGACACATGAAGAGGCAATGGGCACAACTTGAAACCTAAATTTCCATCTCAATAAAAAACCCAAAATCACCACTTGAGTATAGAACAGGTTGTCTAGAGAGGTTGCAGAGTCTTCATCCCTGGAGATACTCAAAACCTGACTGATCACAGTCCTTTCTGTGGAAACCTGCTGTAATTAGGTGACCCTGTTTGAACTGGGGGGCTGGATCAAAAACTGGATCTCAGAAAGTCTCTTGTCAACCTCAGATATTCTGTGATCTCAGTTTCTCGGTCAAATACTGTGCAAAGGTAAACAGGGAAAGGAGTCATCAAACCTCAGTGAGGCTTTATCTCTTCAATTTTCCATAGTCAAAAGTGATATGAATCACTTCTCATAGCACTTCTCAATCCTGTTCTTAATTTGTTGATAGAGAACTCAAAATCCACTGGGACTTCCAAGACAGATACTTACATTGAAGACCATATTAATGTCTCAAGACAAATATTTTCCTTCAAAAAGTTCCTAAATTCCCTGACCTGTAATACAGGTATGTTCACCTAAAGACATCTGTTCTTTGTAGATGTTTTTAGACTTAGACCTAGAAGTATGTCTGGAATGTAAAAATTTTTCAACAGTGGATTTCATCTCAGAGGGATACAACTGGAGACTCTATTTGCTTTTCTTTGAAGCAGGAAGCTCGGTTCAACAATACAACTCACACTGGGAAAATTTCCATTAGTTTGCCAGCTATGGTTTTTATTACCATTTATCTTTGCTGCTCTTTGTCATCTAACACCTCAAGAAAGTTTTGACATCCAAATGTAAGATTTTGCCTTTTCTCAAATCCAAGTTAATAGGTGCAAAGATAAATCCTAGGCAGACCAACAGATAGTTGATGAACAATCCATATAAGGTATTTCAATAATTTGTGATCCTTTTTCCTCTTTAATCTGGAAAATTAACAAAAATATTTTTAAGTGGCCTAGCTAATATCTCCAGATATTTAGTAGAAAAATGCATATGTTTGATTTGTCTCTAATACAAGCAGTCCTATTTTTCTGGATTCTGAACTGTAACTGCTCTGTGTGCTCTGATAAGCTCACAGACTGGAAGTGAGGTGTTTGCTTACCAAAATGCTTTAAAATAAACCAGAAAATCTGACACACATGTGCAGAAGTTTGTTCTCCAAGCATATGTTCAGGCTCTTAAAAAATAAAACTGTTGTTACAAAGGTCTTTAAGTGTCACTATCTGCAGTTTGAAGAAAAGAAAAATGTCCTTTATGGAGTGGGACACTAAAGAAATAAAAGGATTTTAACTTTCTTTAATATTATAAACAATCTGTATTTTACACAACTTAGCCATAAGGAATTAATTTTTATTAAATTCTAAACTGCAATTCAGTGCAGTTTATTTCAATTATTTTACTGTCATTAAGTTGCTACTAAAATTCTGAAACCAAAAATCTAATCTGAAAAATCTTCCTGTCAACTGATGTTAGCAGACAGTATTAATTGCAACAGCTACTGCTTAATTTTACAAAAACCTGACCAAATGCACATTCTTTTGCGCAAGTACATAGCAGAAGCTCCAGTTCCACCCAGGCTGTAACTAACTGATGAAGCCACACAGTTCTATAGCACTGCAGTGTGAAACAGTACTAACAGAAACTGTAACTCTCAATGTGTCAGATTCTCTTTCTAGTGAACATATTAGAGCTAGTTCTGAGCAATGAACACCACCATTTTCTACTTTTGTACTGCCTTTTGCTCTACATTGACCTATTAGCCTTTAAGGTTTATTTACCTAAACTCTATGATATCATAAAAATCAATAACAATCCCCAAAAATAATTACAAATGTGAAACTGAGAAGAAATTAGCAAATTTTACTTCATACAAAGCCTGGGTATTAAAGAATTGAGGCATTTTGAACAAAGAGAACATGACAGTGAGAAAGGAAAAAATGTTAGAAATAGAAAACTTGACACTAATATTGTAGTGGTCTTACAGATTTACAGAGAATTTAAGACACTTCTCACAACCAGAATTCCTTGGACAGAAATTTACTGCAAGCATTTTTTATGATGGTATTTCAAACTATACTCTTTCTTAAAATTCCTAGGTCTGATATTTTTATTTTAAGACTCCAAGAAACTAAAGCTCAACTTAAGGAAGGCAGCTTTTCCTATACACCATTACTGTCATTAGCTGTGGATTTCTATCCATTACCAGGAAATCTGAACTCTGGAAGAAGAGAGGAGGACCTGCACTCTGGCAGTAGAATTTGTCTCCTGCCTCATGACTCTGTGGGTTCTGTTTTTTCATTCCTCTCTTCTGAGTCTCTCTTATTGCATAGTTCCTTTCTGTTACTAAAGCAGGAATGAACAACACTGAAAAGAAACATTCATTATTTATCTCTTCACCTTTTGGCATTGGTATGATATGATACTATAAGGTTCTGGTGAGAGCCCACTGACACAAAGATGCAACACACTGTTTTGAATGGTAGCTTGTATTTTATGCACACATATGACCAGAAGCAGCTTTTTCTTTGTGCCCACACCACTGAAAACAAAAAGGACTGTACACTCTCTTAAGGACTGGGTGTATAAAAATAATCTGTTAGTGGGAGCAGGTTGCACTGAAGAGTTTCTGCTGACAAGGTACAAGGTATTACAGTCTGACCCCTCATAGAAATGCATTTCCACAGCGAACACACAAACTGTTTACATGGCAGTGATAAAGCATTTCATGCTTCCCTCCTGTCTTCTTGCTTAGGTCAGAAGCCAAAAAAAGGTTGAGGCTCCTGGATATTCCAGTAGTGTGGAAAAAAAGTGACCACAGGAGGCAGAGGTCCACTGAGTTAAAGGCTATCTTGGACACTTTAGTCCTTGTCAAGCTTGCACTTCTTAATACTTTGTACGTTTGTGTTATTCCAGTGTTTATTTCTGGTGATTACTGCAGTGACTCTACTTGGTGCTGCAGGAGCAGGACAGAAACCATCAGCTACTTGAGCACTAATTCCTTGCAGGAGGCACAGGGTGAGAGTAAGCTCTGCCTCAGAGATCTGGGCAGGCAGGTGTGGGAATGAGAACGCTGAAGCACAGAGGAAGACAGCCACATGCTGACGGTGAGACAAACACAGAGCCTTGGAAAGAGTAAATAAGAAAATGGACAATGTCAGCAGTGGTAGCAGTTCTCTCTGCTGCTCAGCCAGCAGCCACAGATCTCCACTGACATGTTCAATACTTGAATAAAGGCAAGGGAAGAAGTCGCTTTCATAATTATGAGGCAAACTCTCCCAACTCGGCTAGTTGCCTTTTCTCATCTTGGTGTGGTACTCCAACTTATCTCAGCCATAAGCACAAAAAAATGGAACAGTTAATTGTAGCTGAACATATTCATATATATTGGTACAGTGGAAACTTTCAGCTTTGCTTCTTTTTTTTTTTCTATTTCACATTGCAGCAACAACCTACATCCCTGCTGGGCTTTGATTGCAGCTTTAGCTAATTATATTAGTTAAGACATTTTGTCATACAGTGAATCAGATCCTCAGATCCTCAACTGATCTAAATGAATGCAGCTGCACTGATGCTAGTGGAGATTTTCCTGTTCATACCAATTATTCATTATGTCCCCAAAAATGAAAATGCAAACTGCAATACTCTAAAATACAGTTTCTAAAACAAAGGGATATACCTTTAGTAGCTCTTTCCAGTTTATTTCCTAGAACACTTTGGAAACTTTATTTGCACTCTAGAAAGCACCCAAATAACATGCTGGCTAACAAAGAGAAATTAACTATGCTTGCACTTCTTTCTCCAGATGTATTTTCCGATAGAAATAAAACTTTAAGATTATTATAACATTCAAAAGTATTATATATATTCAAGAAATCAACAAGCATGGAAGTCTACTAGATGACTATTCTTAAACAGAGTATAGGAGAAATCAGAATAGGGAAGATTGCCTCACAGTTTTCCTCCTGACATGGATCGTCACATAGGAGCAACCATAAAAATATTATTTATCTTACACCAGTTCTGTTTGGTCTGAAAATGGTTGCACTTTCTGGCATGTCAAAAGCTTTACAAAGCTAATGAATAAATCCACCTAGAAGCACACTAGCTTTGAAAGGCTAGTGTTCTGCAGCTATTGGCATTTAGGGCACCAGATTTGCTTTTTCAAACGGTGTGGCATGAGATAAAAGCAAATTACTTTCCTCCATCAGCTACAGATTTTCTCAGTCTTTTTGCACAGATGACTGTACACATTCTTCAGCTATCACCACCTAAACATTCAAATTTTTCCTGGCAAAATGCACTCCGGTTAAATTTCAGCTGTGATCCTGCCTTGTCCTTGATACCTAGAGATACATCTTCACAGACCCACTCATTTTCCATTGCCTTAAACCTTCTGGAAGAAAACAAACCCCAAAACAACCAAACAAAAAAGGCGGTCTAACAGACGTTTAACTTCATAGATGAGATATTTAATGGCTTGTTTTCCGCAGCCCGGCTGGCACAGCTGCGCGGCCGCTCCGTGTTTGGGCAGAGCCGATAGAAATAAAGCGCTGGCCGGGCGGCGCTCGGCTCTGGGAGCAGCCCGGGCACGGCCCGCCCTTGGCATCAGCCCCGGCTCAGCGTGTGTGTTCCCCCGCTGGGAGCACGGGAACTGCTTGCAGGGATGCTGCGGCTTTTCCAGCCCTGGAACTGACTGTGCATTTGCTGCTCCGTGCTGCCGCCGCTGCTGCTGCAGGCAGCCCTTGGTGCCCCTTCCCCGGAGCGCAGCCCCCGGGCTCCGCAGGGACAGCCCCGCGGCAGGAGCCGCACCTCGGGGCAGGGGCGTGGCAGGAGAGGAGCGGCACCTGCTGAGCAGCCACTGCCTCATTAGCTCCAAGAATCCGCCAATGTTTAGGAATGAAGCCTTCTGCCGATGGCACTTGCTAGATACAAATAATAATACTAAAAAAAAGGCTCATTGTTCAGGTGACTAGTGCATTTCCCTCTTTCCTTCCAGTTTTGTCAATCCTCCTGTTCAAAGTGCTTCTCAGGCATAACAAATAAATTAGTGACAACCCATAATAACTGTCTATGCCTTTTCCATTTCTCAAGGGAAACCAACGAACCCAATCCTTCCTGCTATATGTAAGATGAGAAAATGTTTTCCTCTATTCTTTCCTCTGACATTGTTACACTCTTCACCCCCACTAAGACTGTATTTATGAGACCGCTGTTCTTACAATGGTAATTTTGCTGACTTTTCCATCATAAGTGCAGATGACTTTAAACAGTGCAGTGTTCAATTGCTTGATTGTGAAACTCTGATGTTAACAGGATTATTCATGCAAAAACTCTCCAGATTACACAACAATTGCATAATCACTGCCTGAATGTTGCCTTAGGTTCCAGCTCCAGATTCTCCAAAATCTCATCCTCCCACCCTGTTACAAGTTTCTATACAGCATGCAGCCATGACAAAAACTCCCTCCAATAAGAACTGAAGATAAAACCCTTAAATTGGGATTCTTTCAGATTTCTAACACACATCTTAGCTCTACAGCTCTAGAGAAGGACTGATTGGATTTGTGGGACTTTTAAATTTGATTCTGTGTCTGATTATCTTTTTGTCTGTTGTTTGCTGAAAGGAACAGAAATGGCAAAGACAAAACAGTTTTCCCCAGTTTCTTCCCACAAGTGAAACAGTTTTGTTTTATAGCAAACACAAATGGAAGTGCAGCTGTTCAAAAAGGATTTCTAGACTCTGCCATTCCAAAATGGAAAGAGCAAAACTATGTGATCATTGCTGCTTTTTCTCAGCCTCTCACATTCAGATTTTCTTTGTAGCCATTGGTCTGATAATTTTACTACAATTCTAATAATTACATTGTTTCTATGTGGTCAAAAGGTAGATAAAAGCATTTAGCACTTAGAAGGGGCATTGCTCTGTAGGGACCAAGGCTCATCATCCATACTAGAAACAGTAGTAAAATTAGAGACCATCTGGCCTATTTACCTGCTGTTGGAGAAGCCACAGGCCTCAGGCCAGCTGGAGCTGTGTTTGCCAACATTTTGGAAGTCCCTAAAGCTAAAATTAATGACCAGATGTTAGTGGAAACAGCATCACCACCTCTACTTCAAAGATCCTACTTGTTTCAGTCACAGTTTCAGTTGCCTTTGGGGGCAGAGAGCATGGAAACGCTGGCCTTAGATTCTTTGAGCCCTGCTTGGAGGCTTAGAGTAAGCTGATTTTGCATGGTAGTAGGGAAGGGATGGAATGTGCCAATGTGTCCTGGCTTGGCTGGGATAGGTTAAATTTCTTCCTAGTAGCTGGTACAGTGTTATGTTTTGGATTCAGCAGGAGAATGTTGATAATATACCTTTTTTTTTTAGTTAGCACTACTTGGTGCTGACCCTCAGTCAAAGACTTCTCAGTTTCCCCTGCTTTGCTGGTGAGGAGGTACTCAAGAAGCTGGGAGGGAGCAGATCCAGGACAGCTGAGCTGAACTGGCCAAAGGGATATTCTGTATTTCAGAGCATCATGCCCAGTATATAAACTGGGGCAGTTGTTTGAGAGATGCCAATCATTGCTCAGGGGTGGGCTAAGCCCTGCTCAGCAGGTCATGAGCAATTTAATTGTGCATCACCTTTCTTGGGTTTTATTTATTGAACTTTTTGTTCCCTCCAGTTCCATTATGATTATTTTATTTCAACTATTAAATTGTTTCTATCTCAACCCACAGGTTTTACCTTTTTTTCCTTCCTCTTTCCCATCCCCCCGGCACGTAAGCAAGTGGCTGCATGGTTCTTAGTTGCCAGCTGGGGTTAAACCACACCACCATGAAACAATGTCTGTGACAGTAAATCTAGTCTGAACCTCATAAATATGCTTGCTGCTTTGAGAGCTGCATGTATGAAAAGCTGATCAAAATTCAAATGCTGTATACTCCCAGGCTCTATCTGTACTAACATATTTTCATTTTTTTTTGTACAGTATCATTAGCAAGTGCCCCTGAGTCTAGGCTCCCTGGTTTCTTTATATTTCTGTGTCTGGCTTTTTTTTCGCCCCCCTTTCTGTCATTATATCACAGAGCTAGGAAAATACAGAGCATTGCTGTGTGTGCAGTCAGTATGTGCTGGCTCAGTGACACAGATTCCTTCAAAAGACAATACTATCAAAATTTATTACAGCACTTTGTGAATGCACTTGGCATGCAGCACAAGCTGTTGCGATATGGAACTTGAAAGACACTGAAGCCAAACCCCTCAAATCTTCTGGTCTTTGGGGAACAGGATGGCAATTGTTGCTTGATATATTGGGAAGCTGCAACTACTACACAGTTATGGGTAATCTCCACAGCACAGGAAGAACTGGAAGCAGCATGGCATTGCCTTCCCCCAGCAAGACTCTTCTACCACTTGACATCCAAGTAAAAGTTGGGAAAAACTGGACTATTAATCAGTACTGCAGACACTAACAGAGACCACAGATTAACACTGTGGAAGTTCTCTGTATTGTTTTATGAACAAACTAGATTTAAAATATCTAGTATGTTAAATTAACATCTTTGGAGATTTTTTCCCCTCTTCTATCCTTATTAAAGTCAAGATAAGAGATATCCACTTCTCTACTAATCCACAGAACCACTTATTTCATCCTAAGCAAGTGTGCAGATTGTTCAGGCACAGTTTGCTCTTGTCAATCTATTCTGGCTGCTCCTAAGCATCATCTTGTCCTAGATGGAACTGAAGATGGAGAATACAAAAAGGAATATTTGTGACAACCCACACAGGTTCCTGAAGACTCCACATAATTATTGCAATGACAAGAGTAAAAGCAACAAATGAAAGAAATGAAATCACAAGTATAACAACACAAGTGTCCCAACATTTTCCCCAACACTCCAATCCCAGGAAGATGTCAGTATTCAGGCCTATTTTGTATATGTAGGATAACTCAGATGATCCTACATTTTCTATAGCAACCACTGTTTGTTAGAGTAATACATTCCCAATCTCAGAAATTCCAACCTAATATAAACCAGACGATATCAGCAAAAGCCAACAGAAACCCCTCCCTCTCTCCAGCTCAATTGCTACCAAATGTGCTTGGTTTATCTGAAGGGACATGGGGCATCTCTGCATCTCCCCATCTGGGTAGTGCTTGTTTGAGAAAAATATGAAATGCTGGCAGCTACATCATTTTAATAGGGAAAACACATTAGTAACTGCAAAGCAGCTTGTCTGTGTTTAAACCTTGCCTTAATTTTTTTTCTTAGTGCTTACAGCCTCCTTTGCTCAGGCACACTCCCTGTTAGATTAAGCATGAGAAATTTCAGAAGCTGGCCAGTAGCTCAGCAAATTGGAAAGCATTCTAAGCATCAAGTCATGTTATCTACCCTTTTTTCTCCACAATCAACCTGAGTGACTCTTAAAAATATTAAAGCTGGTATTTGTGCTTACCTAAAGACTGATACAAATATTTTTGGAAATCAGTGGCAAGGATTTAATCAACTGACCCTGGACTAAACCCCTCCTGCTCAAGAGGTGATTTCTGTGTAGCACAGGATTTAGACACACTCCAACTGTGTATATTAAAGGAATGTGTGCAAAACCTTCAGCTGCCTAAAACAGAGGTCCCAAGTGGAAGGCAAGTCTATAACACCATAGATGAATGACTTTCCCCATCTTCTCACCCCCTGCTCCAGGAAAAAAAAATCCTCATAAAGAAATGTGGGTTTTATTCTCTGTGTGTTAAGAAGCTCTTAAGGGTATTTTCCTCTCGTTCTGGCTTTTTGTCTCCTGGAAATATTCCTCTCTATACTTGGTTAAAGGGGACTCTGTTCTAGAGAGACTTCAGTTCTGGGGAAATAAAAATAGCATGTGAGCTGGAAAAGTGAAGGAAGACAGTAAAAATTATGCAGAAAAAAATTTAAAAATCACAGTTATAGCTATAAGGGAAACTAGTCAAAAAGTACTTTATAATTCCCAGGAACTCTGCCTGCTCTAGAGTTCAGGTTTGGACAAATTTGTGTTGACAGCAAGATATTGTCAAATCCACATTTTTTCCATAGAAGATAAGTTCTCAAGACCCTGCATCTGCACTGACTGACTCATTTTCTGTAACAATTCTCAAAACAGATGGATTCTGTCCAGACCTGCTGGGAGTCCAGCCCCAAAGTCACAGGCAGAAGACAACTTTTCCCGTGTTTTCACCCAGTTCTTCAGCCATGCTTCACAGCAGGGAGTGGCAGCAGCGCGAAGACAGTAAAAATTATGCAGGTGCTACAGATGTGCAGCAGCTGGATGTGCCACCAGATGCAGCTACAGGGCCACCCTGCTGGGGCTGCTGTGGGGGCTTCCCCCTGACGACACAGCTTGCAGTTTCTGCCCCAGCCTCAGAGACAAATGTTACAGGACTGTGCCCAGCTTTGGGGTGACTTGCTTAGGCTCCACAGACTCCACTTTTGGGCAAATCTCAGGACAGCCAGTTTTCCCAAGGAAACTATCAAGTCCTTTCAATGTCCTGGATAATCCAGATAGGATGCCTCAGCTTTAGTGATCCTTACTTTGGAATGGTTTCATTAGATGTAGAAACAACTGGACAGCCATTGTGAACATGAGGAGTGTTTTAGTTTCCACCAAGAGTCTTTTGGCATTTTTATATATAAGAAAACTCCTTTGCCTGAAAGACCTTTAGCTTTAGTTCCTACCTTCCTTCATGGGCCAGGTATTAACAAGCTAAAGCTTTATCTATAGTTCTTGTCAGCTGATGGATCACAAACAAAAATGACATGCAACTAATTTAAGATCTATTCCATTAGTTCTAGTACAATTGTTTAGTCTTTTACTTATGTATTGTACTGCATTTATATTAAATTTCTTTCATTTCATGAAATGAATTCATGAGACATCTAGTGCTCCCAAGATTTAATTAAGACCTGATCAGATAAGCAGGTTGTACCATCCACACAAATTTAACTACAGACCAGCAACCTAATTTATGAATATAAATGTCTCTTTCTACCAAAATATGTCCTATCTAACAGGTCTCTGAAAACCAGTAAATAAATATGCCAACAGATCGTATCTCCACTTTACACATACAAGTTTGTGTTAGTACTCTTGTGTATTAGTACCAAAGTCATAAAATCAAAGCATCGGAAAGTTTATACATATATGAAATGCTTTGCTAGGAGCAGATGGGGAAATTTAGTCAGAAGGAAAGTTTTCAGTAAGAAAACACTTAAAGGAAAAAAAGGTCACATGAAATGTTTATTTTTTTTTTCCAAAAAAATATTTGGTCCTGTGCAAAATGTGGTATGTATTGTAACTAGTAATTTCAAAGTGCAGAAATATGTTGTTTCTCAAAATTTCATCTCTGATGCTTTTTCATTATTTTTAGTTCACACCAAAAGACATTATGAATTTTCCAAAGGCAGAAACCATAACTTCTGTCTCACTGTGATATTCCGTTCCTCGAATAAATACAAGCACAACACTTCTATAGCCTTTTATAGCATCATCATGCTTTTTCACAGATAACACAGAGATATTCTTTAACTAAACAAAGATAAAAACATGGATGAAAAATACTAGAAGCCTTCAAAGCAGCACTGAAGTGATCAGGACACCCCACCATTCCACAGCTATTCTCCACATTACACTGCAAACAACTTGCAATTATCCTGGGAGATACTGTGTGGCTGGAAGCTCCCCTTGTCACAAAAAGCCTGAGCTTGTCTCAAGACTCTTAGTTTCTTTTTACAATAAATTGGTTTAACTCTTTTAAAAGTTAAAATACCACAAAGTAAACCACAAAAAAAAGTAAAAGTAAAAAAAGTAAAAGTATTCCTCTCAATTTATTTTAAATTACTTTTTTTTTAATGTTATCTTTTCAGAATTGCATAAACCAGAACCCATAATACAGCCACAGCTACTTCTCAGTCTCTGCAACAGAGTGTAGAGCACAGAGTGGAAATATGAAACACCCCAGTGCTGAGACTGATGGCACGCTCCGCCTACAAGTAGTTTAAAAACTGCTTTAACAGCACTGATGGAAGGATTTCCTGCCTCCTAACAGCATTCAGCTGAGAGGTAGTTTACAGCACTGAATATCTCAGAAGATTCAATCTATCCTTTTTTCTTTTTTTTTGTGTATAAAGCACCTAAAGAATCTAACCCATTGTCTTTCCACTGCAAAAATAAATTTAGTTGTTAGCTCTTCTGCTACACCTAAACCCTCACAGTTTTATACTTCAATTTATAATTTTGACTAGATATTTTAGTTTTCCCTTGTTATCACAGGTTTGAAACCTCTAGGACAGATACAGTAGTTCCAGGTCTGACTTTCTTAACTATCAATCTAGTTAAACTATCAGTTAGTGGAGCAACTTAGTAGTTTGACAGATTTCCAGTTACACACAGTTACACAGCAGTTACACACAATAGTAGATTTAAATTCATCTTTGTAATGTAGGTTATCGTGCATTCATGGATTTCTATCTAAGTAAGAAAAAAAGGTCAGAGAAAAGCCTGATGTGGTTTTGTTTGAGAATGTATGCCTATATCCAAAATACACACCTATATCCAAAATGCACCATTAGTCCTGGTGCCTGAAAGTTGTGGCTTATTCTGTGTACTAGCCTAGAAAATAGGCAGTCTGGAAAAGAAAGTCTGTTCATTTCTTTAAGTAAATAAATAGAAAAACAGTGGCTTGACCTCTGAGCAACTGACCCATAATATACAGTCATCTACAGAAAGTTAGTGAACCTGGTAAATATTTGGTGACTAAGAGGATGGACATTAAAAATTGAACCATATGGACAAAATGAAATAAAAAAGCTTTTACTTTTAATGGAATACCCTTTTGCCAATTATATAAGCAAGGTCAGCATGTAATGGGATAAAACCCTAGATATACAGGAAGGAATAAAATTTTTTACCGTCAGGATAACAGTCACATACTACAATTTAGCAAAATTGAATGAATGCTTAAAGTCTAACTCCAGCCTTCTTAGGGTGTAGCCACTACTGACTTCATCCCTCAGAATTTGCCTTGTATAGGCCTTCTTCCTTAACACACACCTGGTTTTGCTGTGTGAGGTTGCAGTGATATACTGCAGATGCTACTACAGCATTAGCCATGGATTGTGGAACTGCACTGGGATCACTCTTTTCTCTGTTGCAGGTTACTCAGGAAATAGCTTTTACTTTTGCATATGCCAGGTATTTGCTGCTATTCATGCACTGATTGATATTCAGCTCAATTACCTGACTCGGTGGTAAAATGTTAGTCATTTTCCAAAACAAAACAAAACAAAAACGAAGAAAGAAGAATTGAAGAAACCCAGAACAAAACAACAAAACAAAACCCCATACCCCTGGATAGCCTTCAGAAAATACTTTATGCTCTTTCATGTTTATGAAGGTCTTATTCTGCTCCAACACTATTACCATTCATTGCACTGTTTACCATCTCTAAAAGAAGTCTCTAACCTTTCTATTTAGATAATCACAGGAAAGATCCTTTTTTATTTTTTTTTGTTTTTAAAGTCAGAATGATTGGTTTCAAGTGGAAGTCTTTTATATCATCTATCACTCATATTTTCTTGACCTTAAACAAAAAAATCCCCGTTTCATCTAGGTCACTTCAAAGACTGAAAGAGGAACCTCATCACATTTACAAAGTTTAACCTCCTTGCTTTAAAATAACATCAAACAGTTTCTTGGGATTTGTTACAACCACTACGCACAAAGGCATGTTAATTATCTGATCTAAGTTTACATTTGCTTTATCTTCTTTTTGTGCAGACTGTAGCATATTAATTTCATGCTGCCTTCTTAAAAATGGTTATTAGAGCAGCAATTGGCATTCAAACCAGCTCAAGGCAACTTTACATTGCACACACGGCTCAAGAGCACAGCACCATCCACTACATTCATATGAAAGAAAGAAAGATGAGCCCATCGACAAAGAAGAAAGAAATCAACTCATCTGATGTTGAAGATTTATTTCTTTGAGTGTAATTCCTAATATGTGTCTGCAGTAATTTTCCAGGGAGAAAATTTTCTCCTGAGTACAAATGTTGTTGATTTTCAGTAAGATCTTTGTGTTTGGCTCCCTGGGGTGTTTTGAAAATTATTCATTTCAGTGCCAGTAAAAACCCTTGTACCTTTTCTGTTAGCCTAAATAGAAAACTTTGTTTAAAGGGGTATTGGGCTTAATAGAAATTTAAAGTGATCATACTTGTATTCTCAGTGTCCAGACATTACAGCACCAAGTGCAGAAGGGAAGTGGCCTTGTCAGCAGTTTTTCGGGTATTAGTCTACCCCTGAGAAAAAAGATTGCATTGCAGGACACTAGAGACAGCTGTGAATGTTTTCCTTCATATGAGGTAAGGACAACTGAGGAAAATGGATGAGGTTTTTCTTCATTTCTGTCAAATTCCATACACAGAGAAAACATTTCATTTCTGAACAGGTTATGAAGCAACCTGTCTAAAATAAACAGGTCTAGCTTAGAAAAAAGCCAGGTATGAGATGGCAGGGACTGCTGCCAGCATCTATAAGAAACGATTCCATGGAGTGGGGTAAGGTACATCTGAAATGACAGGACAAGATAAATATAGCTGTGTGTTACCAACTTCCACTGACTCACAGAATATAAAATCTGAGAGTAATGTTTTCTTCTGCTGCAGTTGGTCTAAAACAAGGCCCTCTATGATCAAATATTTAGAGGAAAAGGCTGGGAAAAACATATAATTTTACTTGTGAATAAGTCACTTGTTTTTCAACCTTGGTGATCTCAATTAAAATTCCTGCCTTATGAATGAGTTAATTGTTTTAGCTTTTATGACCAAAAACCCCCAAACCTCTACCTTAAGATTTCTAAGGCAAGGAACCCTTGTGTCAGGGTTAATGGAAAATACATACAAAAATAAGTACCCTTGCACATCAGGAGGGCAGCAGATTCCTTCCAGGAATCCTTGGTGTGCTGTTGTATATCGGTGATCCCATATGAAACCAGTGCTTTTGTTGTAGCTGGACTTCCCGTTCTGACAATGCCAAACATTTTGCACATTTTCAACAGAGATGAACACCCAAATGCCAAACAGTTATGACCTGGAACTTTGCAGCTCAAAAGCAGCACACTTTACAGTTCATTAAGCACAAAATCTACTTTTGGGATAGTGAACCATCTTGGCTAAAAGCTTGCTGATAGTGCAGTGGAATTCACGTTCTGTTTGCCTATGCTACCCCCTAAAGAGCTTATGAAGAGGAAAAAGACTGATAATTAGTTATAGAAGGATTACGGTCTTGCAACAATTGTGTTGTCTATTTTACCAGAAAACTCTGAAAATGAACTGAAGTTTCAGCTTGCAAGGAATTTCTAGGTGGAATGCAATTTGTACAGCTCTTGGAATTCCAGTCTTAGGCAGGGAGCTCAGAAAACTGAAGAGGTGACTAAATTAAGTACCTACAGAGATAAAAGTCTCTCAGGCTACAAACAAAAACACAATAAAATCCACTGCAAAGCATCCTGGAGGCAGAGTCTCATTTGTGGTGAAATAGCTCAGGTTTCCCATAAAGGTAGCGAAACCAAAGGGTGCTGGAAGAGATCCCAGCATGGATAAGGTTGCAAGGACCAACCTTTCTGCTCAAGCAGGCCCATCCACGAACACATGGCATAGGATTGTGTCCAGACATTTCTGTTGTATCTCCAGTGAGGGAAATAACCTCTCTGGGAAATCTGTTTCACACAGTAAAAAAGTTCTTCCTCATCTTCAGATGGAACTTCCTGTGCATCAGCTTCTCTCTGTGACATGAGAATCTTCTAACAAACAGCACCACACCAGCCTCAGACTGGCAATTACTAAAAGGAAAGGGATGCTACAATTTAAGGCCCTTTTCTAAACAGTAATTTAAGAAATAGCTCAATCCCTATTTATTCCAAACTTTGGAAGGATGATTTGCTTTGTACGAGTGTTAGTTTGAAGTCTGGGGAGTGTGTGAACAAGTTGTTTGAAATAGCACAATGATTAGAGGGGACAGCTCACATCTGGGGAAGAAATTGCAAGGATCTGCACAGAAATTGTTCCATGAGCAGTGTCTTTAACTGCATCTGGTTTCCACTGGATTAATGTCTTCTAGTTGATTAAATTTTAACTGAATGTGTGAGGTCACCCTAACTAAATCCAGTAGGTATTAGATGGAAAAAATCTTTTTCTGTTGCTCCATGTTTGAAAAATGGTAATTCACACAGGAAAGAAGCTTTAGTTGAGGAGGGGATTCTCTAATGTCTTAAACTGCAAACACTCCAGAAGCATCCATGATGTACTATTGTGTGTCAGTTTTTTTGCTTTAGTAAGAATTTCAGTGATTCTTATTTTTCACCCTCTCCAGTGCACATATTAAAGAGATACTTGCTTTCAGGAGAAGTATTATTACTTATTAGGAATTTAATGTAATTCACATTAAATTTTCACAAATATGTCTGATTCAAAATGGAAGATAGGTAAAGATGTTTTCATAAATCTTATTTCCTTAGGAAAAGAGGACTCAAATCAGATCTGCAGAAAGGTGGAAATAATCTGGGGACTGGGTAAAGCTGGAATTCATAGTGGTTTCCCTGTTGATTGGCAAATCTTATTCAACATTTCTCACAGTGGATGAATAAAGGTCCTGGGAAAACCCAAGTACTTCAGTGATGACCAGACTCCCATCTACTCCTGAAGGAACCTGTGATCCATGCAAAGAAAGGAGGGAATATTTTTGCTGTTTTACAAACAGACAAACCTAACGCTGTTGCAATTGATGATATTGATTTCTCTGCGTGTTAAGGGACATGTAGCTGAATCTCAGAGTCTGGATT
Source organism: Anthoscopus minutus (assembly GCA_013399455.1). Lineage (NCBI taxonomy): Eukaryota > Metazoa > Chordata > Aves > Passeriformes > Paridae > Anthoscopus > Anthoscopus minutus. The sequence continues at coordinate 73,833 of VWYI01014753.1, read as the reverse complement.
TCCAAATTGCCACTCCAAGGCCTTGAGCACAGACCACCTTATGCTCCTGGACATACTCAGGGATATATGAACTCTTCCACATGAGTAATCTCCGTGGGAGAGAGGTCTGTGCAGGGGGACCTGGTATCTGCCAGGCTGCCAGCAAACCCAGCACTGGTGATTCTGGATGTAATTTATAAAAGGAAGGTAGGCTGTCTTATTAGGTTCCAGATTTTTCTCATTGTGGAGGGCAACAAGATAGAGAGACTAAGCAAAGACACTGCTACAGAGAAATCAGGAATATTGGGTGACAGATAAAGGCTCAGACACTCTTTGCATGCCTGAAACAGTGCTACAATACATCGAAAGTGACAATGAAAAATTATTGGAAGGAAAAATTTGCTATATTCAAAATTTAATTTATGGAACTGTCAACAAAATAAACTTAAGGTTTTACTGTGGGCATATTCAGAAGAGTAGTAGTGTATTGGGTTTTTTTAAAATATGTGGCAACTACTGGGATCTATCTCAGAGAATGATTCAGCTTTGAGGTAAATTGAGAGCATGCTTCTAACTGCTGCTACTCTTTTCAAGTAAAAACCTTTCTTAGCAACAATTCCCAGCCACATAGCATTTCCATTATACTTGTTTTTTTTGTCCAAGTTGCAAGTGATTTTGTTTCTTTTAAAATGAGTACAAGTGATAAATTTACTATGAAACTACAAAGCCTACCAAAAGGCTTATTTAGCAGGGAACCAAATTAGACCCTACTTGGCTACCAGGCAAAATGTACTTTACTATTTACACTAGAGAATACAATTAAAAAGATCTAACCACTAGAAAAAAAAAGAGAAACCTGTCCTGCTTTTAATACGGTCAGAAAATGTGTAAACAGAAAAAAAAAAGGAAGGTGTTACCTCATTCAGAATGGAAAAAAGGCAGAATTAACTCAGGGTGTCTCCACTAATTATCTGCTTCAAAAGGAGTGGAAATTATGTAGCCCTAGGAACTTTCCAAGGTATAAGCTCTAGAAAAAGCAGTAGTTCATTAGCCAGTCCCATAAGCTGGAACCAACAATAAGCTGGAACCAACAACCCCTAAAATTTAAGGTTAATGACTGATTTTGTTGCTTCTCTCTTCTTGTCACCTAATCGTATTAGCATTAACCTATTTGTAAGCAAACATGTCCTAAAAATCTGTTGTGGCCTCAATGACTCCTAAATGCTCTATCGCAGCACAGAACACCCCAAGGACAACAAGGAGCTGGACTGAGTAGCTCCACCCTTCCAATGCAGTGCATCCTGCCTTAAGGCACAGGGAAGAAGAAAAAGTAACTTGGTAATTTCTCCTCAAAGCTTAACAGGCAGCTTTGGACATTAGAGGCACTACTGGATGTCTGCTTGGATCTACTCACTGGGTGATGGTGAGGAAACTTTTCACTTATCACATGTACAATCCAGCTGCACAGAAGCTGTGCAGTCCCTCACCTTCACTCATGGGGGGTAAGCTGCTTTCCAGGGCACTGAGCAAGAGCAAAAGCAGCCCTTTGTTTCCCAGTGCTGCTGTTGTGATTAAAAGCAGGAAACTTATTATCACAAAGTAATATCAATTATATGGAGAACTTGCACTAGAGCTCTAAATAGCACAGGGAATGAGGAACACTTACTGCAGCCCTGAACATAGTGTAATTTCTATTCAATTTTTCCTCACTAAGAACAGCTTCCTTAGTTCCAGTTCTAGGCAGAATTAACAAAATTTTTTTAAAAATTATGATTTCTGTAAAGAGACAGTACATTCAATTACTACCTCCTGGTCCTTAAATGCATTACTTTGTATGGGGGAAGAGTGAAATCAGAAAGTTGGCCCTGTAAAGACCACCAGTGGAGACTGTAGAGAAAAAATGAAGAAAATCCTTTTTCTGCTTTTCCCATTTCTGAAGCTGCATTGGCCATTTTCCATCACATTAGTAACAGCAAGAGGTGATGTAATTTTGTACTGCTTCCACCCTTCTATCCTAGTCTTCAGGGAAGATGCTCTGCCGCTGGGAATTCAGATCAGTTTTAGAAACTGCCACCCCCAAGAACTAAACCCCACAACTTTGTTTTTATCTCTTTTATGTCTGGAAAAGGACAAAGATTTAGATGCCTTCAGTATTTAAAGAAACCTCTCCACACAGTCTGTCAAAACTTCCCTATGGATTCACTCCTCTCTGACAGAAATAACTTCCATAGGTCCAGAAGGAAGTTGATGCATATTTTCTGTCTGTTCCACACAATCCTTGCAACTGCTGCTTTTCAGTGGAAACAAAAGGGTAGTAGGCACCACTTACTAAAATAGACAGGGAAATCCCAGAGCCCATCTTTAACAAGTTCCTTTACACAAAGCTGATCATGCTCTCTGGAAGCTATATAAGCGAATAAATATGTACAAAAACAACAGGCTGATCATTTGATCCTCTCTCCATACTTCTGCTTTTACACATTTTAGGCAAAATTCCAGAAAATATCCGTGGGAGTCACAGTCTTGAATTCTTTCTACCTTCCTATGACAGTATATGAATTTTTAATGTTTTTTACTCAGGTTTAGAGGATCTTAAAAGAAATTGCAATTGTATGGTGCACCGTGCAATGTGGAGACAATACAGTGGCACTAGGTCCAGCAATGAGTGTATCAAGTGACATGGCAAACTCATTTAAATCTTCTAATAGAAGTTCTTTCTCTGCAGTCACACCTAGAATATGTTATTTCTGTAAGTGATGTGTTCTGGGACAGACTTTTGCCTGAAGTCTGTCCCATTTTTAGGCTTGACTGAAACTGCTGGCTGTCCATTTAAAATATCATCTCATTCCTGCCTCAGGACAAGTGCCACCTACTGACAGCAAGAGCTGTTTCTGCTAGCTTAACTAAATTAATCAAGAATTCTAACCATAGTTCCTATTGTTTCAGTCAGCACAGCTGAAAGTCCAAATGGTGAACAGAGGCCTCAAAGATGAAGGAATATTTTAAAATTCTGGAGTAGTATGTACCTGATTCCTTTTAAAACCCACCTGTCCAAGACGCTGATGACTGATGAAGAATTCCCTAACAGCACCATCACCAGTCACTCTACCAACCTTTACTGAAAGAAAAAAAAAACCAACCAAACAAAAAGGAAATAATAAAAAAAATCATACTCTATGGATCATCAAGTATTTAATTCAAAAGACAAACTAGAAAGAAATCAAAAGAGGTAAAAATCAGTAGAAATATATCTCTAAACCTGGACACAAACAACAAAGTTCTATGTAAAAGAGACTGAGTATTACAGAAATAATAAAAAACACCACTGCTTAGTAAAAAGTCAGCTGTATGGCTTCATCTGAAAGTGTTCTGGAAAAAAATTTGCTATCGTTTACACCTTTCCTCTACATGTAAGCTTCATAAATGAAGTATAGGGTTTTAAGAGACATTTTCTCTTTCTTTTGTGAAGTCTGGAGTCATTAAACAGAGATTAGCTGGATAAATAGAGGAAGTGATTTTTAAACTGTTTGCAAACTTAATGTGAAGAGCCCAGCCTTGCAAATTATCACATCTAATCAGAGATGCACGCTTCACTGCTCCAGTAATTGTACCAGTATTAGTCAAATTCTTGTTGTCTCCTCATTAGCCATGAAAAGAAGACTCAAGTTGTACTTCATTAAACTATCCTGAATATAAATTTTTAGTGTAAGGAGGAAGAGATGTGTTACATACTGTACTGTATATAGAAAGAAATAATATGAAGAACATAAAACATATTGAATAATTCCGGTTTTTGACTGAATATATGTCTAACAACCAAACCCCTCTTTTCTCTTTTTATTTTTACTAACTTGATCCTTTGCAGCGAGAATACAGCACTTGAAAATATAATTTACAATTTAGTAGAAAAATATTAAGAACTGTGCTGTATTATGCAGCCCTTCCTATTTCCATAGCCAGAATAACACAGCTTAATCAAGAACTGTCTTTAGTAGAGACATTTAGTAAATTCTTGACTACTGGATAGGTGATATAACTTGCATTAAATGTAGATCAAATCAAAAGGTTTGTTCCTTTGATCAGCAAAGCATTTAAGTACATGCTCATGCCCTTCTTTATTCAGCAATGCCCTTAAGTATATGACACTAAATCAAGAGAATTTAAACACATGCCTAACACATGAAGCATTTGCTTAAGGGAATTGGGATCTAAAAAATCCAGCTTGAATAAGATTTCCAAACAGGTCTATTAGAAGGGTAAAAGTTAAAACATTTTCAAGAATTTCAGTAGAATGAGAGGCAAAGCAAATTTTCACATTTGTTTTTTCACAGCTATTTTTTTTGGTGCAAATCCCAGTCTGAAATATTTGTATTACTCAACAACATTTAAGAGAAGCCGAGAAGAAACTAGGCAGGTCACCAAAATGCTACCAATAGGTGTCTTTGAACTCTCTTTATGACAATTAAAATGAACCAGAAAGCAAATAATATGCAAAAATGTACCCTTTCACCCCTTGAACTACTGCACTAGATCATCACAAAGTTGAAGTCAGATGTGTGGAAACTAGAATCTAAGCCAAATGTGGTGTAGCATTTGTTTTTGTGGAACACAAGGAATGAGAAGTGTAAGCAATTCCAAAGGGGAATTAAGTCCATAATGCATTGTTCAGCAGCTTTGTGTGCTGTAAGGAAGTGACCTGGATTTCTAGGCCTGAGGCTTGCACCCCAAGTTGTGTCTTGTCAGAACACAGCAATATCCTCACCCAACTTCAGCTCTATCTCTCAATAAAATACTTGAATATTGAGTTGATTATTATTTACTATAATTCACACAGCATGCAGGAGCTTGTCATGGAAAGGATGGCGTTTGCTTGGTCAAAGTATTCTGGACAAAAAAAAAAAATAAAAAAAAGAAATACTTCCAGGTGTGTATTTGAACAATATTAAAACACTTCAGAAACCTTTCATTCGGAATTAATTAACATAAAAAACAGCCTCCACAATACAGCAGAGCCCTAAAGTGGTTTCTGGAATTTAATTAGGCTAACCTTCTTTTCACTACATTGGTACCACTCTGTAGGAAGTGCAAATCATTATTAATTCCTTTGGTGTCCACTGTAATAACATTAAACATGAGGAGCTCTTAGTAATAAAATGTATGTAGTACATAATTCCATAATTTAGCATTAACCTGAAATTAATTTATAAAATATACTATTTTTTACCATACACTGAACACTTACAAAATTCCTCCTCACCGTAGTATTAGGACAACAAGATGATATTGAAGGTCCTATCCAACCAAAACTATTCTGTGATATGATTCTGTGAATAGTTCAGTAATTTGTAATTTTGGGAAGGGGAGGCATGTTAGTGCAGCAAAATGAAAACTTTTTGGCTGTCAGAGCAAGGTCAGGTTCAGTTGGTATTGGATCCCCAAAAGATCTGTGATACAGAGGTTTCTTTGTTCTAACCCTTGTTGACAAAACCAGAAGGAAATAAATTTTTACCAGTATTTTTGGTTTCTCTGTAATTTGAAATAACCCCAGGACTTGTGTATTGTTTGTAAAGAAACAATTTACTGTCAGAAAACTTCACCTTCTCATCAATTGCATCATTGTGTGAAAAATACAGCACAGACCTTGAAGGTCAGGAAAAAGAAGAAGAAAGAAGAGGCAGATATGAAGCAAAAGTGCTTGTCAAGTGACATATCTTGTCACCAGAAATGGTAAAATGATTAAGTTTAAGATGCTATCAGACGCCAAACATATACAAACACCCTCAGTGAATGATACTAATGAAAAACAGTTTTGTCTTTCCACAGATGATTTGTTTTCATCACTGGACAGTGCAAAATCTTTTATTAAAAATTCACAAAGGATGGATTTGAATCCTTTTATCTGACTGTCTAAAGTATTTCTAAGGTGCCAATCACTATATTATCTAAACACATTAACAGAATAGCTGGATTTTACTAAATACAAAAAGAGATTCAAGATGAAAACATCTTATCCAGCTATAGAATGCCCTTCATGGTGCTGGGAAAGGCTTCTCACAACAGCTCTGAGGATGTGCCTTTGGCCAAGTGTAGACACAAGCAGCACTTCACCCCATGTGCAGGGCCCAGAAAACGATGAGAACACATTTACTCCCACAGCTACAGCTCTGAATTCCTTCTCAAATTACAGATATTACAGTTTTTGGACTGTGCTGTAGCTGACATAAACTGTGTGTGAGTGAAGCAATAGTACATGCAATGTGCTGTGAGTGGGAATGAATTCCAGCATGTGTTTGCACACTTGGCTGAAACACGCCCCTCACTTGGGCAGCTCTTCAGTGGATTCTGCATCAGCATTTCCTCAGCAGAGTTGCCTCTCCCTTAAATTGGTACAAGTGAAACACAAGAAGTATGTCCCATAAATTTGTGTGTTGATATTTCCCACCTTACATGAAAAATACTTAGCATATATTTTACTCTATATGATTATTTTCCCAATACACTAGGTTTATGTAAAAATGGTTATTTAAACAATTTCTTCTAGCCTTATATTTAAAACTGCACTTTACTCTTAAAAAAGTATTAAGCTAATTTACATAAAAGAATATTCTGCTTTGGAAAAACTCAAGGATCCTTTGCCTCATCTATTTCCTTCCATGATTTAATGATGGATAAAACAGACCAGAAGGATCAGATCTCTTACTATAGATAGTTAGCTGAATATCTTGCATGATAAATACTTTCCTCTTTTATATTATTGATAATGTTAATTACAGGAGACCCTGCAAAGAAGAATCAGACATGATCCTGTGGTACAGCCTGCACTGAGCTTCCTATTTAACATGTACATTCAGCTATTTAGTAACACACAAAGAATTCAGTTTATTTGCCCCCAAATCATACAATTTATTGTTTGAATGCAGAAAAAACTTTAATAATGTATATATTAATACCCAAATGACTTACATTTAAGGAGACTCCTCATACCTGGTGTTTAATGTTGGAACTTGACCGAGTTCCATTCATGGAATTTATTCCATGTCAGTGATAATTCACTGTGTGCTGCAAAGAAAGAAGCAACGGTTTGGAACAATTATATTCTTTTATTTTTATATTTGGTATTACAAGTGAGTTCCTAGTCATGCTGGAGAGCTCCTCCTCATTATGCATTTTTCAGTGTGTTTCCCTTATCGGTACTGGAATTTAACCATCAGAATTGGAGAGGGACAAATTTCAATTAGCCTGACCCTCATTACAAGATCTGTCAGCATTCTTTTGTGAGCTGCCACAGTCCAGCACTGGCCTAATTCCAGCACTGCTTTAATGCTTTTTCTCCTGCTAACTCTGCTCTTTTTCTTAATCTTACTCTCCATTTTTTGATAACGTTGTTTTCTGCATGATTTTCCTTTTCCCAGCTCACATTCTTTTTATATCCTTCCTCAATCCAGTATCTAGCCTGCAAAACTCAAACACTTGACCTTTTTATTTTTCTTTTCTCTTCAAATTTTCCCCTTTGATGAAGACCCCTTTTGTCTTCTAGTCAGTATTTTGAAAAGAAACCCCAGCAAATTTCCTCTCTGTACAAATTGAGACTTTCTCTAAAGAGATCATTTTTATTGCACCTCAAAAGATTCTTCTGCCTATACTACAACTTCACTCAAGGTCATAAAATGCAGCTTATATGTTTTACCAGCCTAGTAATTTCAAGTGTTTATTCTCAACATATGTGAGCTTGAATTAAAATTTCCAGCACATGCCAGAAGTCACAGTTACTGCTCCAAACAAATTACTACTCAAATGACTTCATGACACTATCATTCCAGGAAAAGGATACTAGGTATTCTAAGAAAGACCAAGCCAAGCACCATTTGGAGACCTACACACAATATTTATGCACTCTATGAAGTTCACCTGTCCTGCAAGTGGTTGCTTTTGTTTTTGTTTTTGTTTGTTTTTTTTTATGCACTTATCCCCCTGTGTAGATGTCTTTGGGCTGCATTTGTTGGACAAAAGTATCCCAAAAAGAAGTTTTAGTAAAGTATACAAACAAATGTATAGAACAAAAGGTGTAGAATGTCTGGTATTTCTGGAATAAACAGAAAGCTTAGGGACTAGAGGGGTTGGTAGAAAAATACCATATTTCTTGCTTAAAAACTTCACAATTGTACAAAGTGAGGAAAAAAGCAAACAGAGTATTTAGGACCTTTTCAAATTTTTTTCTAATAAAAGTCCTTTAAAGTGTTCTCAGCAATTGGCTGTGATTTAAAACATCCTTTTGTGTGTGGAATTTCATGCAGAGGAAAAAGCTAAGTCACTTAATTACACACAGAAATTGGGCCAGGTGACATTCATGCCACAGTCTCTTTATATAACACAGAACTCTTGTGAACATGAAAGAAACAGGAAGCTTCCCAAAATTATTATATCAAATTCTTGGCTGGAGTAAATGAGCAGAGCTCTTTTGTGCTTTGAAGGTGGGAGGAATTTATATGGCTAAACTGTTATTTAATAACTGATTAATAACAAGGATCATGTCTAAGATTTTATACTCCTGTCTAATATGCCTCTGCAGGTTTTAACTTTGCCTTCAAAAGCAGAGGTTACCCAGCCATTTGCTAGAGTTTCTACCCCTCTCCTATGCTCAGAAGCAGCAGACTCTCCACTCAACACGAGGTATTGGAGCTGGAGCCATTTATTTCACTGGAAACAAAGATACTTAAATGCCTCCCACACCAATGAAATATTACAAGGAGCTCCTTTTCTCCTTTTCCCAATCACACAGCAGAGGGACAGCTAGGTTCTGTATTAGCCCAATGGTCAGAGCCTGGTGCTAACAGTACAAACTTTGAGAGTCTGACCCATGTGCAGGCCATTCACTTAAGAGTTGGAGTTCAATGATCCTTGTGGGTCCCTTCCAATTCAGAATATTTGGTGTGACTGTGTGATTGTCTCTACTCAAGTACCAGTTCCCCTTCTCTGAGGTAAAGGAGGCACCAGCAAGGCTGTGAACCTACGTACACCTGGCTTGGCTCTCCAGGGCAATGCAGTCCTTCAGCAAACTGACTCAGTGCCACCTGTGCCCAGGAGAGCACGCTGTGCCCCACACCTGCCCTGCCAGGGAGGCTTGCCTGGGGATTTGCAGTTACTCCTGCCAGTAAGTCTGCACTGCATGACTTTGTAAGCACAGATTGCTCCTTGCTCTTAAACAACCTATGGATTTTTTATTTTTACAGGCCTGTTTGATTGTGTGCCTAAGCTTCTTTGAGCATTGAGTAATTCATTAGCAGCATTTTCTGGCAATCCCATCTATTTATACATTCCCAGCTACACCAAAAGGAAACTTTGCAGGTTGTTAGCTAAAAATCACCTAAAAAAGGTAAATGGGTTGTTTCAGTGGTAGGAAGATGAGTGGGGAGAGATTAGTAAGGATTTGGTAGTGGTCTTGGTTCATCTTCTAGTAATAAACTAATTCAAATAGTGAATATGCTGAGATTAGTGATGAAGCTGGTGTAGCCAGTGAGTAACAAAGATCAATGCAAGTCACTTTGATGCTGTCAATTCACATCTTGTAAGGAACTGCAATGAAACCAAGGCAGTTCATTCATCCAAAACCAACAGAAAACCTTGTGGATGCTGCACAGGTCCTCTCGTGGTGGCTGTTAGAGGTGGGAGTCAAACTGAAAAAGAAGCTTCACCTCTGTTCTAGTGAAGCATCACCCACATCTACAAAGTTCATGGCAAGCCTACTGTGTCTCTATGACACAATGAAGAGAATATCAACCTCTTCCATCAGAAAAACCTTCTAAAGGCTGGGGTTGATTCACAGAATCTGGTGTTGCCTTACTGGAGAGAGGGCTGGCTATGCACTTCCATTAAATAAGTCTGTTGCATCAAAGGATATTAAATCATGATTTTATATAACTTTTCTCAGCTGCTTCTGAGAGTGAAGCTAAGAGTCTACTACATTTTTCAAAAACATTTGTTTAAGTGAATATTGCAACCCTAAGTAGCTTCAAGGAAATTCTCTTGACAGGAAGCATTTTATTTGTTGTTTTGGGCTCAAGGTCACAAGAGCTCAATATACCCCTGCAAACTAAGCCAAAGTTCAGATGTGAATGTGTTTTTCAGAATTAAAGAAAAAAACTCCTCACTTCCCACATCCTCACCACCTTCCTGGCAAATTCCAGCTCCCTCTCATGCCACTGTTACAGAGAAGCTACTCACTTAAAAATGCAGGTATTTGAACAGTGATTGTGATGATAACTTATCTTGTGCATTCAAATTGCTCTTTATTTACAAACATATATAATCATAGTTACAGAAATCTGTTAAGGATAACACAATCAGCTTGTCATTGGTACTGAATGTATTAGAGAAAAAATGCTGGGTGCAAACTGGCTTTTTGCTCCAAATATGTAGGAATGGTTCAGACAGAAAATTTCAGAGCTGGCCAATACATCAGCTAACACTTACAGTATATCATGAACATTACCATATTTCCTCCTTTGTGATTACTCCTGTTTCGAGTCATAAGGGAGGGAGCTACACAAACCAAGAAAAAGTACCAGGACTTACTAAGGAAAGCAAGGAACAATATGGAATCAGCGCAAGCCAACAGCTTGGGAAAACATATGAAAAAATGTTTAGAATTTACATGTTTCAAATAAACCAACTAACCAGCAAAAAAAACCCAGAACAAAAAGATACAAACCAAAGATTCAGAAAGAAGTTTTCAGAGGCCCCTGCTTACCTGAATTTTGAACAGCTTTTTTTACCCTTTCCTCTGCTTTTATAACATCTACCTGCTCAGCATAGGTGTTCAGCATTTCAGCACAGGCTGGATCCTTACACAAGGCTCAAAGGAGGAACTTGTGTGAGGGAAGGTTATTTAGCTCCAGGAGAGCCCTCAATTTCTTTCTAGCAAGTCTTTCTTTGCAGTCCCAATATTTTTTATGCAGTCCCAATATGCCTCAGAAAACCTGACTCAGCAGGCAAGTTGTTCAGGCTAGAACCCTAGTTCTGAACTCATGATGTAAACAATGGGGAGGAAATGAAAAGAACTTTCATAATCTCACAGAATTGTTGAAATTACTGACAGATTGGTTCTGATTTTTCAAACAAGAAGCACCAAACTATCTCCTCCTAAAAGTTCTTTCTTTGCAGCTGCTATTATGCATTTGCAGGATAACAGCATTATTAATCCAAACATTGAGCTGGAATGCTAGAGAAAGGACCAAGGAAAACAACTTAGTGAAAATCATTTCAGTTTCTCTTTGTTAGATTGCATCTTCCTAACTCCTCACTCTTGAGGATTTCCCAGCCCCTTGGTCTGCTGGTTCCTTTTACCCTCTGCTATTGCCTGCCCTGCCTGTCCTGGTGGCAGCTGTCACACAGCCCCACCTGCCATACTGGCCTTCCCTTCTAAAGCTGCATGCTTCTCTGCCCACTCTGCAGCTAGCCTGAGCAGCCCTGTAGGAAAACTCCAGCATATAATAAATAATCTAATCTAGTAGGTAAAAAAAAATTAATCTTAAAATCATTAAACTCTCTGTTTAGTAGTTTATATTAGGCATTTTTGAACAGGGCAGGGACGACAAAGATGTTTTGTTAATTTTGCTGCAGGTTTTTTTTCTTTCAGTACAATGCTTTAGACAATTTATTTTCCACAGGAAAAAAACAAAAAAAAAACCACCAAAAGACAGCATAGCAACCTACAGTAAAATTATGGGCAGTGCTTTCCTTTTTAATCATATAAATTATTGCCAGCTGACTGATGAATACACTCTGGGCAACATGACACAGTTTACAACCTTGAGGATTACAGTAGCCCAGATGCTATCATCTTAATTGGAAAAACACTGTATTGCCAACTGTCCATGTTAGAAAATGGAAGATTGCATTATTATCATTTTTCCTTCACATTCTCCTGCTTTCCTTTCCTCTAAATAGCCAAGAACTATTAGATCCTTTGTATGGTTTTCTTTATTGAAGTATTTTTATCAGCTCATAAAGACAGCATTTGGGAGACAACGTAAGTCCTGCTACATGAGAGCTCAGCATTTCCATTCCCTATACTCTCATTTTCCTATCAGGAATGGGAAGATGAAGGAAAACCTTTTTAAGCATCAAGTTCACCCCAAGAAAATGCCTGAGCTTAAGCTCTATGTCAATAACACAGTAATTACATCATATGTGATAGGTCACAACCAGTAATTGCAGTGAGAGAGGGGAAGAGGGATAACTGAGTTGTTACAATAATCATCCACAAGTCAGGAACTTCCTGGTCTGACTTGTTCTCCTCTTAGCTGTGTGCCAGAACTACTGTTTAGAGCACTTCTAAACTTTTTATGGAGTTACCTCAGACTGCTGAAAAAAAAATCTATTTAAGGCACACATGGACTTTCAGAAACATCTGACAAGGCATTGAGCTAAATTGGCAAGGCTCAGGCTAATGCCCTAGCCATTGTTCTTTTTTTCTGTCCTTGGGAGAACCGCTTAAATTACACTGTGTCTGAATTTCCCACTGCCAAAAAGCCCTCTTAGACTGCAGACTATGTATCACCAGGTTTGCTCCTTTTGTGGGGAAAGTACAGCCACAATGCTTAATTACCTAATGTAAAATAATTTTGTTTGCGTTTATGCATTTATTTCATATATATGCATATTTATTTCATATGCATTTATGTATATGAAGCAGCTGGTGAAAACCTTCTTTAGGTCTGTTCACCTTCAAAGTATCCAGAAATAGTCCTTTGTGGCGTTGCCAGTTTGGGAAGGAACAAGGAGGAGGAAGAAGAGGCTTGAGCCAATTTTTAGATGCAGGCAGTGATTTAAGGGAGATTATTCACATGCAGCTCAAATGCAACTCTCTCCTGCAAAATTGCTAAGCAGAACAACACATTCCTACTGCTGGGGTGTGCTTATAATCCTTCTAGGACAAGCTTTGGGGACAGAAGTTTCAGAAGCATCCAAGGGAGTTAAGGACAAACTTCTTTGATGTCTTAGTGGAAATTCTGCTCCTAAATTCCCTAGATACTGTGAAAAACCCCTTTGCTTTATATTTTTGACTCCTTTTAGAATATGTGGAAGAAAGGTTGCTTCTAGTACATTTTTTGTGACATCAGAATCATCTCACAGTATTTCCTAAAGGAAAATCTGTCACTGGCAGCTGCCTTATTCCAGCCAATTGAATCACATAGGTTTCTATGTAGAGAAGGAGGTAAGAGCAGGGACAAACAGTGAGGTGCTGTGGGGTGAGGGGGGCCTTTATGGACTGATGAGATATTTACTACTTTTGAAAGGAAAATAAAGGAGACAAAGGTCTCAGTGCTAGAGGCACTCTGGAGCTCTGCCTCTAGGGCAAAATGAGTGGAAAATATACATGGGAATAATAAAAAAAAAAGGCACTAAAGCAATTAAAATAAGATATGAGATATTAGAAGGTAGGAAAAGACTTAGTTTAAACAGCAAAAAATTACATAAATAGCGCAGCATGGAAAAACAAATTAACAAGTCCAAGGTGTAACACTCTGTGGGTTTATTCCAGAAGTCATAACACCAGTTTACTCATGCGTCCTGCAACCTTCATGCCTGATTTTGTATTATAGTTGCTATGGTTTGTATGTAATATATGACCATGCATGTAAAATAAGCCACCAAGTCACTCTTTCTAACCTTTCAAATGCTCAGTTCCTCATCTCAAAACCAGACACAGAGCAGAACTGAAGAAGAGAGAAAGATCGTTTAAGGGGTGGAATGGTTTTCATATATGTAATGCTACAGCTCCTCAACCTGTAAGAAAGACAGCTGAGTGGGTGCATGATAGAGATGTTTAGAATATGAGTGAAATAAAGACAATAAAGACAGAATCAGTATTTATTGTTTTTTTCCAAAACAAGTGCCCAGTGCCTATCTAATGAAATAGCAGGTAGACATTCTAGAAGAAAAGATACTACTGTGCTGTGCAGCATAGATGTGGAAGTCATGACAGGGCATTAGAGGAGTTAAATTTACATTTGTTCAACAACTGATAAACTCAGAAGAAAAACAGACAAAGGTCTATTGAATAGGAAGGTAATATAGAAAGACTGAACTGCAAATTGCTGAAGGCTGTGAGAGCGTGTGGATAATATTTGTTCTGTTTTATGAACTGCAAGTGCTAATGGCATAGTGGGAGACACCTGTAAATCCCATCTAGTCCTGGCTAGTATTGTTTCTCAGCTTGGATGTTCTCAGGTCTGAGGTTTCAGCATACAGCCCCTCCAGGCCCCCCAGAGTCAGCAGTGATGGGTTCTAGTGTTGTTGACTTGAGAGGAAGCCTTTAGCCCTGGTGCAGTCCTGCCTTCAGCTGCAGCTCACTGCATCCCTCCCATGGTCTTGGTCCCACTGGTCTGCAGCCAGGTTGCTGGGCTGCTCCAGTCACACATGAAACACCAACAGAGGCTCTGAGATTGGACAGAAATGCTGCCCGTGTGCAGAAGTGTGCTTTGGGCTAGAAGGATGAGCAGAAGCAACCGTCTGTATAGAAAATATTTTTTAATATGAATAAAAGAAGATAAATATTATAGATGATTATGCTCTGTTTCTCTTCTTACTGAGGGAATTCAAAGTGAGTAAACTCTACTATTTCTTAATATTTCCATAAGTAGAAATGTAGCTAATGTTATTCAAGCTTTCATGGGTTTTTCCTTAATTCTTCCCACCCCTACAACATGTGGTCAAAAAAAAAAAAGTGGGAGTTCTAATTAACCTTTTGCTTAATCAGTGGAATGATAATATTTCTCCCCTGCTGGCAGCAAAAGATTGGACAGAAAGGTCACTGGGTGACTGTGCTGAAAATGAGGAGTCAGTGTGAGATGCAATAGGGGACAAATAGGAGAAAGATGAATTTGTGATAACACAATCAGCCCAGTGTGACTGTTTGGCTAGGAGGTACATCCACAGCCACTCTCTATCCTACAGGCAAACAATTTTCCCTTTTTTTGCTGTACTCTGTTGCCAACTAAATCCTACTACAGTATGTTGGTTCCCTTTACAAGATGTCTGACATCTGTGAATGCATTAAAGATGCCAGCTTGGTTTTCCATGAAAAGCCACAATAAATCCAACACTTTGCACTTTTTCCTTGATGAATGCTGTATAACTACATGGTCTTCCTTCACTTTATAAAATACCATAAGGGAAATAAAAAAAAATAAAATAAACCCCACAACTTTAATTTGAGATAGATAATTATGAAGACCAATCAGGGGTCACATATTTGTTTTGTCATGAGCTGGAATAGGAAATATTCTAATCAAAACTTGTAGTAGAAAGCTTTTTGCAAGTTTTCAAAGTTCGACAGGCTTGGGATCTTATGAAGTGCTTAATAATGAAAAAATTCTATGGAGAATTTTAAGGCAAGGAAGAAGAAACATGACATTTCTTAATTAGTGTGTAGCCTGTTTCCCCATTGGGCAACCATGCCTCTCAGTGCATTTCAAGTAAAGCAATCTGCAAGCAGCTGCTTCTGCGACAGACATGTCCCTGCGTATTCGCTGGATGGGTGTTTGATCTGGCATTTCCAAACCAGCCATACTCAAGACAAGTGAGGAAGAAATCACCCAACAGTATTAAACCATACAGATACCCAGCAGATATTTCATTACAGCAATAAACATTACCAAATAGCCTTTGATTCATCTGCAGTGTCTGTTAAGACTTTCACCACTTACTGAGAGATGAATTTTGAAGCTCTTACTATTGTTTTCAAAGTTGAGCTGTTCAAACCTTTTCACCTGAAGAAACTGTGTTTCTTTTAATCCTGTCTATTTACATTCAAAGAAAAATTGAGAGATATGCAAAATATGAAAAAAAAAAGAAAATGGAAACTTAAGAGAATCTAGACAGAAAAATGTATGTTTAGGAGATGGGAACAACAGAAGTCTAAAAAGGCAAATGAAAAGGAAATGTCTTCAATGTTATTTTTTGAAGCATATTCTTATTTTTTTGTATTTAGTGTTTTCTTGTGTCTCTTCCCATCATCTCTGGATCACAAATGACTGCAAAAGGCAATCAAGACAGATCTGGCTTTGTTAAGTCTTACTAACTAAGACCAATCCATCTGAAAACTCAGCCACTATTCATTACCAAAGTGAGACCTCTGACTAAATCCTCTTGATGTCAGTATCATTTATCTTTCAACCCTTTATTTCCCCATTTCTTTTTTCTAACTTCTATTTTTCTTATACATTTTTATTTGCCCTTCCTTTTCTTTCTTGGTGTTCACCCTGCAAACATAAAGTAGAAATGGCAAAAGGGTAATCTGGAGCAATCACCATGAAGGGGACATTAAAGCTATTCATGAATTCACTGGCATTGGCACCAACAACACACAGCCATGGTAGACTCTTACAAACACCCCGAGACCCACTGTGATGGTCCTCAGTTACTGATTGCAATCCAGTCAGGATTTTTCTGTCTGATGGCTGAGTCCAGAAGATCACAGAATCACCAAAATGGTTTGAGTTGGAGTCAGAGAGTGGTTAGATGATCTTAGATATCCTCTAACTGAAAACCCCTCATCCATGGCAGGTGGACATCTTCCACTAGACCAGTTTGGTCAGGGCCACATCCAGCTTTGCCATGAACACTGACAGGCACAGGGCAACCAAAACTTCTCTGGGCAACCTGTTCCAGTGCCTCATCACCCTCACAGGAAAGATTTTCTTCCTAATGCCTAATCTAAATCTATACTCTTTCAGTCTGGAGCCATTACCCTTTGTCCTGTCCCTTTGTCAGAAGTACCAGCCAGGTTCCCTGTAGGATCCCTGTAGGTACTGGAAGGTGTTTGAGGGTCTGCTGGAGCCTTCTGTTGTCCAGCTTGAACAGCTCCAACTCCCTCAGCCTGTCTGCATAGGAGAGGATAAATAAAAACTTTAGCATATAAAGAGTTAAGAGCTTAGAGTCTCTTAAGTTTTCTTACACCTAAGAGCAGGCCTCCAGCTCCTGTAAAATGGGTGCTACAGTGAATTCCAGTATTTAGGAGATGCATGGAGGAAGAAATCTGTGGCACAGGAAGCCTTATTACTTCAAGAAACTGGAATGATGACATATATTCTTCAATGCCATCTGCTGGTGCTATATTTAATAGTGATTTTAAAAGAAAGAAAATCTACATTTAGCATGCTTATAAAAACAGGAGTCTGAAGTTTCATATTGTTTAGATTTCAAAGCCTGGCCAAAGAGAAACATGAATCTGGATTGCTACTGACCATTGCTCCACTTCCCCCTGTTACCTTACAATCTATAAGGACATGTCATGAATTTTTAGAGTGGCATTTTTCAGGAATGATTGAGCTATTAAAAGGGCCTATTTAATCTCTATTTTCAAAATTTTAATTCCAATTGCTATTTAATACAGTAACAATACAGAATATTTTTTTAACTGGTAAGGAAGGTGTCTGAGATACTCAATTTACAGGAGATTTCCTAAATCTATATAAAAATATGTGATTTATATCTATATTTTAAAATAATAGGAGCGCTAATAATTACAACTAATGTGCTTTCATTCAATGTTTCACCCACAGCCATCCACTGGAGCTTTTCCTTGCTCTTTTCTGAAATTCCGTGCACAGAGCAAACACTGTGAGGTTACAAAGCAGAGATATATTTATAACAGGACCAATAGCTGAAAAATCAGAAGACTTGTAAGAAGCTTAATGTGCAAAAGAGCTTGATGCTAGGGTGAAAGTGAGGGCACTGGGACAACCAGTGCTTCTGATCTCTGCCTAGTCTCCTTTTAACATAATGACAAATGATCCTCAATGATTTCTACATTATGGACTCCTGATTACACTTAAATTATTTTGAAAGCTTAGATTTATGTTAAATTAACACTTCCTCACGATTTCTAGAGTAAGGCTATCCAGCGCTGTCACAGACTGAAAAGGAGCTTTTGCAGTACTCAGGGTTAGTCTAGAATGGTCCAAATTGCATAAGAAATTTATCAAGAAGTTATGCAATTAAAATTGTTTTCATACTTCTTCCTTTTGAAGGGAGCAGCAAGGTGATAATTTAATTTTATTGGCACTTACTATATTCACCCTTTTGTGTACTATTTTAATTATTCCAAGACTGACAAAATTCAGAAGACCTTCAAAGTAATCAGACTATAAATCAATGTAAATTATTAACGTATTAATATTTTAAATTTTATTGAAATACTTCAAACACCACATATCAAATTCTGCATTCACTTACTGTCCCTGCAGAGTTAATCCATGAGGAAGAAGTGGCCCCATGTCACAAGGGACACAACCAGACTAAAATTACTTAAATAGCACAAGAAGATTGTGACATGTAGCATGTCATTCCCCATTGTCTGGTACCTTTTATAGTCATTTATATCAATTCATTTATACCAATGTCTGTAAATGGCACACACATACATGGTTGTATTCCCAGGAAACCCTGAGATACCGGGCCCTGTTTTTACAGAGACTGCACAAAGAACTGGACTACAATTTATACCCTGTTGTTCATCTGTGAAAGACTAATTTAAGGTTTTGATCTACACAATATTCATGTCCTTTTAAATTATGTGAAAGCTACTCCTTTTTAATAATGGTGCCTCTTACCCATATTAATTCTGAAAAAATTATTTGCGCTTAAAAAAATTCTATTTGGTCTTTCTGTGCAATGACTTCCTTAATTTTGTGGAGATTCATTGACTCTTTAATTTCAGGGCTGAATTCAGTATGAAACAAATGCATAAATCTTTTCAGGAAATAGGCAGGTTAACAAGCTGTAGATGTTCTGCAAGCCAAAATGTAGAGACAGTCATTCAGCTCCAAAAAGAAACAAACAGAAAGAATAAATTTGAAGATAAAGTCAAATGCTTGTCAGCCTACCAGTGACCCCATTCTTACTACATTTTAGAAGCTTAATTCCTCCAATTAAAATAAACGAAAGAAAAACTAAACAAAATAAAGGCCTATATTTCACAAATGCATTGAATATATTTTCTGTGCTCTCACTAGTGAGACCTGCAGAAGTTAAGTTACTGAGTTTCAGAAGAATGAGCATGAGCACTTGCTTGGAATGATGGCATTTATACACACAGGTTTAATGTGGGAAACTATCAGGCTTTGGTACAGTGCTAGGTGGTGTAAGTCAGATTTTTTTCAGGTAGATCTGATTCAAATTGTGGTATAGGTATTAATTAAAAAATGAGAACTGAGAACATGTTGATCTGGTTTTCTGATAAGCTCAGAACTAAAATCAATCATATTTCAAATTTTTGTAAAATTAACTCCTTTTCAGCAACCTCTAATTTAAAAACTTTTGCAATTATTCTAGGCATGAACCTTTCAAGAGGGAGAAGGAAAGGTTGTATCCTGTCCTAATGACAGTCACAGAAAATGAACCAGAGCTGACAGGTCTCCCAACAGAACCTAGAAGAGAAAGTTCCAGATGTGGCCACAGGTAGAAACATTGTATGATTTGGCACAGTGCTATATCATCAACAATTTGGCACAGCCATTTCTTGTTCTATCAAACACTTCTTGTGATAGCAAGTGAATTGTTCCCCTAGAATTCAGAGCAGGGAAAGTAAAGGGGAAAAGGAAGTAACATTCCTAATGACTAAAGTGATAAACCAATACACTCAAAACCACAAAAACTGAAATCTGCTCTTTGTATAAATCCAAAGGATTTAATTCAAGGATGAATTCAGGGTGAACATTGCTAACTAGCCTCAAATAAGAATAAAGATTTTTAAAAATAGAATGCACAACAGCCTCATTTCCTTTCATGAAGCTACACAGATTTACATGCACCTATCATTTATTCCTTTTTGATTAGAAACTTTTTTTGTGTGTGTGTGTCATTCCAAACTCATTTGGGTTTTGCAGTTCAGGTGATCAGCTAAAATGCATGTACATATTTTTATGCAAAGATGAAAAAATAAAAAAAATAGGACTCAAAAAACAGAGAAAGCATCAGGGAAAGTAAAATCAATCCAGTAATTATGTAAAAAAATAGGCTGAGGCACTAGGATAGAGGAAGGGCATACCTTCCTTCTGGGGCAGGGTTCACCACCTTCTCAGGAGCCAGAGTCCCTTGTATTTACATACTTCCTTTCTTCTTTTCTTTTTTTTTTTCTCCAGTACAGTTACACTGAAAATTTAATGTCCATGACATAAGCAGGTGGAATTAATGGCAGCTAGAGTCATGAACTTAAAAAGCTGCTCTCAAATGTATCTTTTACAAAAAGCTTGATCTTTTGGTTTTGATCAAAACTATCAGTATTTTTATCAAGCCAGTAAAGTATTTTGAATGCTCTCAGTCTTTCTGTTGATGAACAAAAGAAATACAAAATCACAAGCAAATGAGGAAAAAACAAAAGGCTTTTCCTTTGTGAGAATTATAAAAAAAATATCACTCAGAGGCAAAGATAAAAAGTAGTTCAGTACAGTGCTCTGGTTACCAGCCAGAGAATCTCTTGAACTAAATGACAAGGAGGACCCTGCCCAGAGGGATTATTCTGTTGAGAACAGTGGTACCACGCATCAGGAGAAAAAAAACACTCCACGATCAGGAAAGGGATAGGTACTATTTCCATAAGTTCCCACTATGTGCATGAAGTCCTTTCTCACTCATATCAATCAACACTTCAAGCAGGGTAAAGTTTTTGAGCTTTCTAAAATGGAAACTGCAATACTCAGGAAATTCTGGGAAATACGTGGGGGAAAAAAGAAAAAGAGGAAAAGAAATTAAGACTTTAGGGAGGGCTTTTGAGAGCCACAGTATAGAGTGCTCTAGGATTACTATTTGGATTTCAAAATATCCATCAATTTGATCTAATAACATGAAAAGTGACAAAAGTTAGCAGAGGTGGGTTAGAAGTAGTATCTTAATATTGTGATATTGCAATAAAAATCACTATCCTAGAAGAAAGCACTGCATCTTTACAGCATTACAGAATTGCAATAGGAAAGCAATTTTCAATGTTTTCAAATTACTTAAGATATTGTTTGGGTTCATGAATATTAGGAAGAAAAAATTCCCAACAGCAGGATTTCCTAGCCTGTAAGACAAGAGAAGTAAAGGAATCCACTATGATTTCCTAATTCAGGAAGGATAGGACAAAGTACTAGGAGATATCCTACAGTGAACAGTATAACATTTGCCTTGAGTTGCACAAGATGACCTAATCGTTTTGCATAAGCCTGTGATTTAGCCAGATGCTCTAATTAAAAATATTCATCTGAGGGTGAGTGGTTACTAAGCAGAGCTGCAAACTTTTGGGAAAATCTGTCTCATGAATGGTCCTGTTTTTAAAAAGAAAAGCAGAGCCCAGTGAGTGGACCAAGTCAAAAAATCAAAGTCACTGGAGACATTATAAGCCAGGAAGAAAAAAAAATTAGAACAATTAGTTAGGAAATGCACTTTTCCCCTCTTCTTGAAAATGCTTCAAGTTTCTTTCCAGTATCCGAGTTAAAGGCAGGATTTGGGATTTGTTCTTGCCCCTAAGTGTCTGCTCAATGTTACTCTTGAAAACTAGTTAGGAAATTATTGTCCTGACAAGATAAAAAGCTTTTCTTCATGAACTATAGGAAAGGAGTAGTACAATTATACAAAACTAAATATAAATTAAGCATAGTGCCTACCTCAGCATCCGTACATCATGAAGTCCTGTTGCGGATGCATGGATATCCCTCTTACATATTTTATTTGGGATCCATTAGTAAGAGTAGGCATGCATTCTGTGCCACAGGTACCCAAACTCTTCTGAGCTATACTACTGCACTGACATGAAGTTTCTAGTGAAAAACTGCTCTAAAAAACACAGCTTGGATGTGACATGCAGCCTTCTCCAAATGCACCATTTCACAGGCTGAAATGTTTTTTATGCTATTGTTAAATTTGAAACACAAAAGATGGTTTGCTCAAAGCAGATGTTTGAGTTTTCAGTTAGGAACACACACTTCTATCACCTGCCCAGAAAAGCCTGGATTAATTTAATTCTCAAGCATTTTTTGATCTCTTTTAACTCCCTTTCTCTGAGAAGAAAGCTCTGAGTATTTAGGTGAGGTCATGTGTTTGAAGCAAAGGCTAGAAATGCCTTTAAATTGATTTTTCTTTATCATTTTCTATTGTTTAATTACATGTTTTGACTTCCAGAGATTACCTGCAGGTACATTTTCCACACAGCAAACATTATTATATAGAGAGTAAGTGTAACAAACACAATGTTGTGGTTTAACCCCAGACAGCAACTCAGCTCCAGACACCTGTTCACTCCCTCCTCCCTTGTGGAAGGGAGTGAATCAGAAGGGCAAAAGTTAAAAAATTTATGTGTTGAAATAAAGGAAGTTTAATAGGGAAAGCAGAGCAAGGAATTTGCTCTCCACTTCCCATGGGCAGGCAAGTGTTTGGCCATCCCCAGGAGAGCAGGGCTCCATCACTCCTAATAGTGACTTGGGAAGACAAATGCCAGCACGCTGAGCCTTCCCCTTCCTCCTTCTTCCCACAGCTTTGCACGTTGAGCACAATGTCCTAAGGTCTGGACTATCCCCTGGGTCAGCTGGGATCAGCTGTCCTGGCCTTGGCTCCTCCCAGCTCCTTGTGCCCTCCCAGCCTTTTGCCAGGTGGATGAGGAGCAGAAAAGGCCTTGGCTCTGTTTAATGCCGCTCAGCAGTAAGGAAAACATCCCTGAGTTATCAACACTGCTCCAAGCACACAGCCAAAACACAGCCCATACCAGCTGCTGGGAGGAGAATTAACCACCCCAGCCAAAGGGAGCAGCAGAACTGGGCCATGCCAGGGCACAGGGACAGGGCTGTCACCTGGGCGGTGCAGGGGCATTGTGCTGTCCTGGCACCTCCTGCACACAGGCCAGGCTGAGGGACTCTTCTGAACTAGCCAAGCTTGCTAGCTGAGCCAAACTGCCAGGGAAAGGCTGTGGGGTTTGGAGGGTGATGCTCAGCAAGAAAAGTGTAGGATTCTTCAGGCAGCTGCAAGAGATATTACTAGAAATAATTTGATGGAATTGATAAAGGGGAAATTTCAATGTAATATTTTGATGCTCTCATCAGTGTCACCAGGACTGGTGAGACTTGTTCAACTGTGTAATAATCATCCAGGAAAACAAATGAAGTTTTGTCATAAGAAAAATGGAAAAATAATTTGACACATCATTCAGATATGTACTTTCTGAAAGAGTTCTGTACCAGCAGGTAGATAGGACAAACCAGCTCTTTTCTAGGTCTGGGGCCAAATTCTTATCAGCATATCTTCTCTGAAATCAGAAGAGCAATCCTACCTTACATCTGACAACTTGACATTGAATTTCGGCGAGGCTTAATGTCTACCTACAAAATACCTCCACTGAAGTCTCAAAGGGATTTTGACTCTGCAATAACGTGACATGAAAATTTCCAAACTGGTAATAGAAAACTCAAATACATCATAGAAATAAGTGATTATTTCTTGCTAAAATATCTCTGTGACAGTGCAAGTGACCTGATACACCAGTAGTGGAAGGCAGAACACAATCTGTTACTTTATGGATGAGGAGGCATGTTTTAAAAAATGTTGAAACATCTCTTGTTTTAAGCACAAAACAAGTTTCAGAAAAAAAAATGCTGCTTCCCATTTCAAATTATTTTTCTGTGAGCTGAATTTTTTTCCCTTTAAGAGAATAGACAGCTCTGCAAAAGGAGTTGAGATTAGGATACTCATTACAGGGCAATTATAGTCTACAGCAAAGGCAGTTCTGGAACTTCCATAAAAATCTTCTGCCCCTTTTCCACTGGTCATAGATCACATTTTCCAGGCTCAGACATCACAAGCCTCATAAGTGAGTAATCCTTAAAGAGTTTGCCTTCATCTTTTGCAACCTGCAGGGAAAGGTTTTCTCTGAGATCCAAAAGCTCACTGATGGTAAACGGTTCAGGTGAGACCATTTTCTCCAGCAGTTTTATCCTCACTGAAGTTAAACCCACTGCACTGAGTACTCAGTTGCTGTTTGAAGGGGAAAGGAAGAAAGAAAAGGAATAAAACCCAATCATTCTCCAGCTAAATCCAAATGCATTTTCTGTAGATCTTGGAAACTGATTGCAATTTCAGTCAAAGGAGCTTATCTAGTGGGGGCTACTGTTTTCTCACAAAGCACCCTGGGCAAGGAATTGTGTTCAAAATGCACCCCAAGAGGATTAAATCTAAGTGGGAGGCTCATTTCTCTGTTACTTGGTTTGCTCCAGCATGGGAGGGAAGAGCATGTTATCAGCAGGGACAGGATCCACAATCTCAAACCCTTGCTTCATCTGGACTTGACAGCTCAGCTAAAAGTTACACCCATGGCATTTCCTCAAAGCTCCTACATTTCCCACAACTCCAAACACACACAGTCACCCAGACAGATGGAAATATTTAGGAAATAACAGCAGTATGCTGTTCAATCTGTGCTTCAATCTTCATTGAAGAGTGATGTCATACCAGCAAAGGCCTTCCTAAATCCACACCAATGCTTTCCATGAGCAAGATTCAAATGATGATACTTATAGGAGGCAAAATAACCACTTAAGAAAGACAAAGATAAAAAATGAGATAATGGTTAGACTATTACAATATATTTATGTATTTGAGTGAATTGTATTTGCATCACTATGTTTCCTCCTGACTATTGAAGAAAGGAGATTGACATCTGCCAGTTTTTGCATTGTACTTTTCTAACAGCAGGACTTGTGGAAAAAAAAAATCTGTTTTACTGGCCACTCATTTATCACCTCAGCTAGAAATATTACTAATGAATGGCACTCATGCTGCAGCAGTGGATTAAAGATTTTCCTCAGAAAAGGTGTCTGAATCTGGACTTTTTCTCCAGCACTGAGCTCTCTAGAGCAGTTCTGTCAGGAGCTGCATGTGGCACACCTGCATGGAAGGATGCAACACCTCAGCCAGGGCCACAGGAGGCATTTTCACCCTGCTGCACATGGGAGAGCTGATGGGGAGGATGGGGAGCTGGAACATGTGTCCTGTCTGAAGGACCAAATGTGTGAAATTCAAATGCTTACTTTCCTAGATCCCGGCAGACAGATCTTAAAGGACAGCTTGGCATAGATTTCAACAGCTCTTCTATAAATTTAGACAAAATAAGAAGAAAAAATAAGTCAAGGCTGGTCCTCTCAGGATCCAGGACACTTGTTTGGCTGGACAATGGGTGTGAGGCTGTGCAGTTGTTCCTTTACAATGCATGTTCTGATAGGTATTTAAATGTATGCCCTCCCACAGCTAGGGGACACAACCCCTTGATTTTTGTTTCATTGTAAACAGAACAAATAACATTTTTTGTCATTCATTAACTCTCTAATATTTTCTTAATTTAATCTCTTCCACTTTCAATTATGAAAGCCTTTGAGATTTGAGTTGTTAGTCAGGCATGGGGGTGCTTCATTTAAGGGCTTTTTGCAATGGTTTAATTAGCAATCAGAGGCTTATCTGCTTTGCTCAGAGACACTGTCAGAAGAAATAGTGATCCTTTGATATTAAATTTGTTGAAGCAGATTTCTACTGATGTTTGATGAACTGGGATAGTTCTGTTTATTTTTCCTTTCTCTATTCTCAACACAACTACCATAAATATGTCCATTTTCTAGTTGTCGTCCAGACAGCTTCTCTATTCCTTCTCTAACCTTGAGATTTTCATTACTTAAACAGCAAATTATAATACCAAATTAGCAATAATAAATTTAGCAATACTAAATTCTTGAGGCCAAGGATGACCATTTGGTCTGATAATACAATGTGGCAGGAGACATTCACAGTCAGGTCTGTATAAAAAATACGTTGCAAACTTATGGCAGTGAGCAGAGATACTTTTTGTAGCCTCACAGCATCACCACACTCAGTTGGTTGCTTAGATGTTTGTGGTCAACCACACGTACCAATTAATGCACAGGCATTTTCTGCCTAGATTTCCAAATAGATTATGGACCTGATACACTTTAATGTGCCTTTCCCTCAGTTGGAAAAAACCAATTTTCGTTATGTAGTGATCTTTCCATTTTGGATCCTTAATTTTAATACATAAAGCCCTCCCCCTGTGGAAGAACAGGCATAAGAACTCACAGTATATACACAGACTGGATGTAGCTGCTTTGTTTTAATGCATTGGGTGTTATCGAGGGAGAACTAGCAGTATAGATCTCAACTGAATACTGTAGATTTTAATACAGGTTACATTTTGAATTTTAAACAAGACTGTGCAAACTGTGAAATTGTAACTCATCAAGCTACTTAATTAATGCTTAGAGATAGCTGAAAAATAAGTGCTAGCTTATTTCCTACAGTAATTTTGACATTCAGAATTATTTTCTATAGTGGGCTTTTTAGCACAAAGGTATAATATGAAGGGTATTAAGAAATGTTTTAAGACGATTCCAGAAAGAACTTAATGAGAAGTTTCGAATTACCTCATTGCAACATTTAGTTTCTATATTTTCAGCAGAAATATAATTGAATATATCTCATAGATAACTTTTTTCTTTTCTTATTTGCTGCTGTGAAAACTGCCTAATATATTCTAAACTAGGATATTTCCAATTATTTTAAGTTTACATGGGCTACAGATACTGTAAAATATCATATATAGAGAAGATAAAAATGTATGATCCAAATGATATAGCTTTAAGGCCTTTTTTCCATGTATTACTAAAGCTGTTAAAAACTGCTTTACTTCACTGGGAGTGGAGCTTCTGGGATGGCACAGTGTTCTGTGCCTAAGTGGCCTTGAGGGAATTGTCAGTAGGATTTCAGATGGAGTTAAGATAGCTTAAGGCCATTACAGGTCACTTTCCTAGCTAGGCCAGGATGATTTCAGTGTCTCAAGCATCATGTGGTACCAGGTACTGAACCAGCCCTTCCTTGCCTTGGCTGCTTAGGCAGGAGGAGGGATGAGAGGGGGAAAAGAAGTGCTGCACTGCCTCCCTTCCTTACATCTCTGCAGCTGGGGAGGAGATACTGGCTGGAGTGTCAGCTATTTCCCTAAGGACAGCTTGCCAAAGAGGGGGGTAAATGAAGTGGAAATACCTACAATTCAGCTTCAGCACATCAGAGTGCTCCTAATCTGAATTACTCTGAGGATACCAGCTGAGCACCCATGTTCCTTTGGTCTGCACAGCTGTAGGGAGCTCGACTGATGGATCTAAAAGGCATTATAAGAGCAAGAGTAGAAGACAGTGGCAGATTAAAACCACAATGATCCACCTCATACCTCATATTTTAGACAGGGTGAGAAAAGTCATAAAGTTTAAGAGCCTTTGATCTATAAAACAGAAAAAAGTTTTAAGGCAGCACTACAGAATTCCACAGGAGAGACCTTCTCAGTCTTCAGAGAAATATAAGTAACCTAAAAGGCACTGGTCATGATTATACCTATTCCTGCAATCGAGTCTTTGGGCTTAAAAGAGTGGCAATGATGAACAGTTACTGATTTATATACAAGAAACATGTTGCCAAGGATTAAAAAAAGGTATAGTCTGCCTATTGTATGAGGCTTCAGCATTACGTAAAAGTATTTTTAAAACAAATGATGCTGACAGAATTGCAGAAGAGGTTAATATAAATAGCTCTTCTAATGGAGGCAAAGTGAATATCTGGGCATCTGAGCCAGGTTATGGCTCGCTACTGGCTGTGCATGTGTGAATACGTGTGACTAAAATGACCAGTTTCCCCTGCAGAATGCACCACTGGGGAGAGAATCATTCAGGGAATGGCTTATGGCCTGTGTGTCTGATGGTAAAAATCAATGACTTGCCTTATTGAAAGGTGCCCTCAGGGGCAAAAAGCAGTGAATAGCTTATTAGTTTGTGTGTGCATGCTGGCAGATGATAAAGCAGCATTGAAATCAGTCATAGACCATAATAAAGTACCCATCCCCATCTTAAAGCCAGTGTGTACTTCTGTCTCAGGGGAGAATGCCTCCATTAACCCAAACTGTGCAGTAACTCATCTTTAACCACAGAACAAATATGCATTAGAAGAGGAACCAATAACGATTTCTTATGGTTACTGATGCAAAAAATATAGCAGGTAAATTATGTGTAGGGCAAGATTCTTTTTGGTGTAATATTGCATAATTCTATTTTACTGCTATTTGGAATGGTGTGGAAGAGCTCCACTGTGTATCTGGCCTGATACCAAAATTATTTTACTCATTTCCAAAATAAAAGATGAAAACATATAGTGATGCAACAGAGAGTAGATGCAAGAGAGGAGAATGTTGCAACCTTTTTATCCCGTCAGTGAACTCTGCTTCTGAGTATATTCAAATCATCCACTCAGATACATAAACCCACAGCTGTGCTGCCATTGAAGTATTTATTGACCTTAAGATGTTGTCATCCTAGGCATGACGTGCGTTTGTTGGCATACATCTGATTAATGCCAATAGTGCCTTCAGCAAACATACGGGTTATTTAATATGAAGCTTTCCCACAAGAGCACTAGGGCAGATCTGACCTAAGAAGTAGAGGTGATGATTTCTCCTGGCTGCAAGGTGAAAGTACTTCTTTAAGTATTTTCACACTTTAATTATTTCCTAAGAGATGATGAGGGTATCTGGGCTTGCACCCCTGGATATACAAAACTAATACAAAGAGTGTCTTTTTTAAAGCACTTGACACTGCAAAAATGCAGTATTTTGCCTTGAAATAAGCCATAGTGATGTCTGTGTGGGGCAGAACAATTCCCCTAGCTGCAGTAACTGATGTGCAGCGTTTATTAAATAGACAGATAGATATGTGTACACTCACACACAGATCTGCTAACATTATGACAATTGTGGCACTCCCTGAAGGACATGCCTCTGGAAACCACAGGCAGAAATCCTGTCATCATATTGTTATTTAGAAAGGTGCTAATGGCTTCCATAACAGAGCTTTGAATGAAATGATAGAGGAAAAGAGTTCAGCATGGAGAAGTGGCATCCAGAGAGTCAGGACTCTCCCACCACTTAACCACATGTTCCCGTCTTAGTCATTCCCGAACTGCCTCAGCTGCTGATGGAAGAGCCATCAGGCTATCTTTGCAGCCCTGCCTATCCCAAGGGAATCTTGCAGCAGGGACTTTCTCAGGTGTAAAGTCAAGGGAAACAAGAGGGAAAGTCTGAATAAGCAGCTGGAATCCAGAGAGATTTGTGCCTTGGAAAGAAGTGGTAGAAGTATTGGTGAAGAGGATAGAGTTTTCTCAACCCATGTTGAGAAATCTACAGCTAGAAATTGTCCCCTCTTCTCAAGGAAGCAGTCCTTATCAGGCACAAAACATATTCCTGTTACACTTAGAATAATTCTTCACACTTCATTACAGTATAAAAGACTATTCCCTTTCTACTGTGGTAGATGTATATGGCTCTACTGACTCTACAAAGTAATTAAAAAGAAAAACAAGAAACAGAAACAAAAATCCCCGTCAATTTGATACAAATATTTGTTTGTTTGACACGTACACATATACACATACACCATGCTGCAAAGTAGTGGTCAAGAGATAGAGCAATTGTGCTCTTCTCTTTGTCTTCAGAAAAGTAATGTGTAATATTAGGCTGTAAATATTTTTAGTTACTAATTTCTTCATTCCACCATATAAAGCACGATTTTGAGGGTGGGCTACATATGGGAGCTTGGACAAGCCAGTCCTTGTGTGGCATTTTCCCACCAACTGTGCAGGGCAAAAGCACTTACAGCAGTAGCATGATGTGAGAACCAAATGTGAAGAAAGACTGTGAGATGGCAAAACCTTTGGTAATATGGAGAACATATGTATCTAAGACAGATTAATATGGGCATGCTTTATGTGATATATAATATAAAATGTGTTTGAAATTTGCCAACAGTGCACTGGTCCATAAAGGATCAATCTCTTCCTTATCATTACATTTTGGGCTTTCAGCACAATCATGAAAGAAATAACAGTGAGAGAATACACATGCCAACAGAAATCAAGGAATAGGAATTTCACTTGGAAAAGGAAATGAGTCTTTCTGTAAAGAAGACTGCCTTTATCTCCTCATAAAGGCCAGATGCTGAGGAGGGCAAGCTATTCCCCAGATAAATATGCAGGAAGGAAAAGCAGATAGAAAGGCAAAAATGAATCCATCATTACTGCAATTTTTTAGAGAGGAAAGACATTCTTCCTTGTACAGGGTTCCTCTCATTCTTCAGAAGGCACAGAGTGGTTTTGGACTTGTCGCACCACATGTAGAGACAGAGAGAGAATCAAAATTTCTGAACTGCCAGTATGGACAATTTCCCAGAACTTTTCTCCCAACCAAGAGTCACTGTACACTTAATTATTATACTTCTGAGAAAGTACACACTAGTATCTACACCTGCTGGGTAACTCAGTCTCTCCTAACTCAATTCTCTCAAAAAGAAAAGGAAAACTGATAGCCTTATCTGAGGACTGATCCAAAACCTTCTGAATTCAATGCTTCTATTCATGTCAGTGTTTTGGATGAGACATGTGAGTGTTTTGGCTTGTTCTTCTCGAAAAAAAATCCTCCACATTTTTCCCATTTACTGGGCTTTGGTTTTCTCTTGGAGAGCACTGGATTCTGTTTAAATGGAACTAAATAGGAAATGCACTCCAGAAGCATCCCTATGCATGCC
Organism: Anthoscopus minutus; assembly: GCA_013399455.1. Lineage (NCBI taxonomy): Eukaryota > Metazoa > Chordata > Aves > Passeriformes > Paridae > Anthoscopus > Anthoscopus minutus. The sequence continues at coordinate 43,204 of VWYI01014753.1, read as the reverse complement.
AGCTCATGGCAGGAGGTCAGTCCATGAAACGAGACTAGAACTCAAGCAGCCCTGCATTCCCAAACACACACTCTGTAGGTGTCAGGTCCTTAGCAGCCACTCTTTCAAGCTTCAGATACATTTCTGTTGTGCTGCCCTTCTTGTGAATAAAGATACAGCTAAAGAAATTCCCTTCTGGACGACTTACCCATGCATGGCCTGACAAAATTGAAGAGAGCCCTGCACAAAGGGGAAGATTGGGTAGCATTATAAATCATGACACAGATTACCAGACAAAAGCAGGTTTTGCTTTTCTGTAGTTTGCCCTTTCTTCAGGAGCTGCAATTTTACACATACTAAAGAAAATAAATGCAAAAATTACTGAATTACTGTGGACAGTGACATTTTTTTGTGCTTTCCTAGAAGCCTTATAATAAGACTATCATGATTCCCCAAGGAGGTAAATTTGATATTTCTCCAGTAAGAATCCATACCCTTTCTGGATATTAATCCACTTCACAAAGTCATTACAAATAATTTAGCATAAAAGCAGCCTTTTTCCTCACAAGACAAAGCACAGAGACTGAAGCATTTGTAGAGCAGTGTGAAAAACATACTGTAGCTGCCTTGGCTCCATTTGGATGGAGTATAAACAAGGAATTTTGGCTGCAAATCCTGTCTCTTAGTCTTATTTAGGACAAATATTCAGGAAAAACAATGATAATATAATTTGGCTTGCCTTTTTTTTCCCCTTTTTTAAATTTTCATAGTGTTAAGTCAATGCATAATTACTGAAAGAATTTCTGACTGAATTTTAGATGAGCATTTTGATAAAATATAATATTGGAAACAATCTTTATCGAACATTCATGTGTAGTGTGAGAGATAAAAACAGGAATCCATAATTCATATGGCAGAATGTATTACCAAGTGTGAATAAGAGGCTGAATTTAAATGAGGGGGTCTGAACAATATTTTCTGCAAGGCATCTGCTTTAATCATTTACATTATTCACTAGGTTTTCCAGAACTGTAAATCTTAAATATATATTTGTGTTAGTGAGAATGTGTATGTAAATACACACATATATGCACACATACACAAAGCATTATACACATCCACACATTAGCACATATTCACACAGATACAGAAATATGTTTGTATACAGAGACACAACAGCTTAGGGCCTGATTACAAATCATACTACATGAATGAGAAGACTTCTATTGACAATGATGGATTTTGGGATCAAGACCTTAGTGCCTTGGTTTCTCACCTCACCCTGAGTTTGCAGTGATATGAATTAGACTAAGGTTAAAGGAACGATAAGCTTTTATTTACCTTAAAATAATTGAAACATTTACTTATTTGAGACACATTTCAGGAAAGAGAAAAACCCACAGTGAATTCCCCTACCCTGAGATGAAATCCTTGAAGCCATTCTGTCAAATGTTATATCCAACTAACCTCAGCCGAGTTTTCAGTACTGGCTCTCTGTACTTCAGGGTGCAAGGACAAGAAAGACCTTGAGTAGCTGTGCAGGCCTTGATCAAAGCCTGCTCAGGGGCCCACCCAGACCCAAGGCTTCCTCTACCTCACTGACCCACCTTAACTCATATGGAAGGAATTTTAATCCTCCTCCCAGTGGTTGTTCCTGCTTAGTTTGACTCTGGCTATGCACTTAGAAGTTAACTCTGGCCAAGGTAGCAAAAGCAGTCACCCGATGATGGATGGCTGCTTCACTAAGCCCTAGGCAGATTTTTGGTCCTTCATGATCAACTAGGCCCTCTTCTCATTGTGCTTTCAAATCCCACAGGGCTTTTTGTTAGTTTTTGTCTGTTTGCTTGTTTTTGTTGGTGTTTGTTCGCTCGTTTGGTTTTTTTTACAACATAATAATGCCTAGATTTCACATAAATTTATCTACTTGATAATAATACTTAATGCTTTCATACAAGTATGCTTTATGTATATAGCAGCTACTGGCTCATTTTTCACTTGAGCAAAGGCAAGGGAGGCTGATAACGATTTTGAGAGCCTGCTGCTTCCCACCCCTCTTCTGGAGGGACACCAACATAGTCTGTCTTTTCCCAGTTGTGGTTACTGTGTACCGCTCAGCCCTCTCACTGAGAATTCTTTTCAGAGACTTCCTTAGGACAGTGTATAACCAAAGGAAGATTCATGATGGCAAATAACAAAAGACAAAGGCCAGCAGTAACCCAGACTCAGAGTCTGGTGCTCCCATATTCATTCTGACATTATATCCCACATAAGGAGCATCCGCTGTGCCAGTTTCTGTGTAACTATGTCATCTGCATAACTAATCCTTTTATTTCCATGTCCCAGTTTAGTGCCTGGTAAAGCAATGTCACAAAGCAGTAGCTGTCACTTTGCTTCAAGAGAAGAGCAGAGGACTAGAAATAGCTGAATTCTACTGCAGCTCTTCCAACAGGGCACAGGGATTGCCTGTTTAAAGAAATCTGTCTCTGCTCCTTCCATTACTGTTCATCTGTTACAAGTAATCCAATCTTTTCTTTTTCTTTTTTTTTTCCCATTGCAACTCTGTGTGCCTTTCACTTTTCACTCCCTTCTATTTAATAATGTGTTTCCTGACTCTAGCAGATCTGTTTGTCAGGCCAGGAACTGCTGGTATTGTTGCACAGGAGGTTGTCTTACTCTGACATCTATGTACTTATTTCAATAATTGTTACTTTCTTGGAGGGTAATAGTGGACAAATGATAAAACACTGCAAATCTTTCTTAATACAGCATTCACTGAGTTATATAGGGCATATTAAAAAAATCACATTTTTTAATTATGTACAATAGACAAGTTGAAGAATCATGCATGAAAACCAGGAACTCTGAAGACCAATGAAAAGGAATTTCACCTCTTTTTATGAAGCTGAGACCAAGTGATTAAAATGATTGTGCCCTATCATTTTAATTCTCTTTCCTCTAAGCTTTATTTAATAGCGTCCTCTTCCTCTGCTTAACCAAAATGATGAATTAATCCAGTTTCTCCCCTGTGGGGCAGAAGAAAAGCAATATTCATACATCCCATTCTGCCTATACTTCATTCACAAAGCACATTACATTTACCCATTTTTCCCCTCCTTGATTGTTTTATATTGTTATCCTGAGGAACAGACACAGATCACAGAATTTGTGACTGTGAGACATTCTGATAAGACAAGAAATCAGATGCAGTGCAAAACTGTGTAATGTAATTTGGAGCAAAGCACAGCTGAGAGGATGGGGAAGAGGGACAGGCACATATTTCTAGATGGTATAAAGGGGCTGGCTTGCTCAGGATGTGTTCTCTTGAAGCAGTTACACAACCCTAACAGCTCTGTGACCTTTAGCTGGTCACTTGGGAGTTCTGACACTATCCTTTAAGTGAGCTGGAAGCCCAGGCTCTGCCTATGTCCCAGCCAACCCCTTAGAGCACTTGTGAGGGTATCTTCAAAGCCAAATGCCCTAATCACACCTAATCTGTGGATTGCTCTTCAGGGTTCTTGTGTGTTTCCTGGATGGAAATTTAGGAAGTGTAACCCAGGGCTTTTGAACAATATTCCAGGGCTTGGATGAACCATTATCCCAAGGTGTACCTAGTGAAGGTTGCCTGAATCTACCACTTTGTGTCCCACGGGGCATTGTGGAATAATCCTCAACACCCAGCCTCCCAAAAAGTCCTGCCACCCAAAGCACACTGTATCTTCTCAATGGCTCTATGGCACAGGCGGAACATGTATCCTTTCCAAACACCTGATCCTCACATCAGCATCTAGATCCACTGTCAGCTTCATGTCCAAGGGATAGGAGACAGTTTGGAGGTGGGAGGTGGTGTAGGTACGTCTCTTCAACATTGTGCACTACCCCTAAGAAGGTATTTTGAAAGGCTTTTCTGAAGCAGCACTTTCATTCCCAGATTAACTTTGTTTAGTGTCTTAGATGAAAAGAAGTTTTGTATCTGAGTTATAAACAGAATAAAATTGAAAACAAGGCTGTGACCAGTCACTCCTACTTAGATTTGGATACATTCATGCCTCAGGAATGAGCAATCACTGTAGATACTTATCAGGGAAGTTGCTATGGAGTTGCTATATTATACATGGTCCCAAAAGAGGAAGGCAGGGATCCTGTACTTGCATCCTAATATTTGCAGGGAAGAAAAATATGGCTTACAGATGTGGCTGTGGGCCTTCTCCAGCCAAGGAATGGCCACCAGCCCAAAGCAAGTTTTTGATGGCCTAGCCCATGCAGAGTTTAGGCAGTCTCTATTGTACATCTGTCATGCTGAGGCTGATCACAAACCTCACTCCAGTAAGGGCTGCTATTTAGTGCTGCGTCCTTGGCCAATGGGCCCCTTCATCAGTGATTCTCTGCTCCATTTAATGACCATGACTCCAGTGGGTAGAAATAGGTCATCTCAAAAGATGCCAACCTTTCTTGAGCCTGAGTGACAGCTGGCTGCTCTAAGCTGGAAGTCTTGATTAAGACTCTTTTGGTGTATCTTCTCTGAGAGATATTTCCCTAGTGGAAAGCTCCTTCCATCTTCTTGGATAAACCTTAGTGACAAATAAAGAGTAATGCAGGATGTCAGCAAATTTTCTGGGTTATTATGTTCACAAAAAGGGAAAGATTAGAAGTGGGATTATGCATTGAACCAAATCTTTGTTACAGGAATGTGGGTAGGGTAAGAGACCTCTGTATTTGGGTCCAAACTGCAGGATCATCCATTATCCAGACTCTTGGCACAGGGCAAAATATTTTCACTTGATGAAGCCTTTGTCATGGTAATTGATTACTATATTGTCACATCTTTTCAGTTAATCACATCTTTTCAGACACTGCCAAGGTCTGGGTTGACTGCAGCAGGGTCGTGGAAGTTATCATTCAGGGAGAGAATAGATTGTGACAGTAGCACAGAGCACCCATATGTTCCTGAAAAACATCTGCTTGAGTGCCCTTTTCAGGAGGCTAAAACAGTGCAGAAAATGAAGGCTAGAAGTGGGCAGGGAGTTTTAGATGGCACAGAGCATGTATTGCACATATCAGTGAGGTAAAGGCAAGTACCAGAAGGGCCTTGCTCAGGGAGCTTAAAGAACAGCCTCTGAATGGTTTGAAGGTTTGTCCAACCATGTGATATGTAGAAGTGATTCATTTTGGGTGAGTAGTTGTCCTAACAGTTTGAAGTGTGAATTTGCAATGTGCAGCTCAGGCAATACCACTGGAAGAGAACCCCAGCCAGTGTCATCAAAACCATTAGCACTAAATGATGACCCAGAAACTCGAGATAGCCAGCAGACCACTTTCACTGACCTGTCACTTTTACCTTGGAGATGAGAGGTTGTTTGAGGCCAGTGAGAAAAGCCTCCTTTTATGCTTCAAGGCTCAGTAGGCAACATGAAAATAAAGAAAATGAACAATGCCTTCATATGTTGACCAGCAAAACAAAGGAGATGTCCTTAAATGTATTTCCCAACCTTAACAGCAGCACCTTAAAAAGAAGCAAATTTAATGTTTGGAGCAGTTGAAAAATGATCCAGAACAACTAAATCCATAGCAGCAAAGATTAAAAAAGTGCATAGCACCGTTTTTGTATGGTCCACTTCTCTTTAAGGAAGATAACTCAAGCCTCCTACACATTCATGAAAGAGCGGATTTGGATGAAATATCAAGCTGAAACTTGAACAAGAGCAATGTTAAAAGGTAGTTTTCTAATAAAGAGGTAGTTTTCTAATAAAGATTCCATCTGCATAAATAATGGCTTACTGCAGCCTCATAAACCTACCCCTCCTACATAATTATGTAGGAAGTGTAATACTGTGTTGCCCTGGTCCAACAGTCTCCTCCCGTCACACACTCACACACAAATTCCATTTGTAATTAACAGGAAAATTCTCTGTATTAGTTTTCTTTGCACTTTATAGAATAACAGAGAGATTAATTAAGAGGTCTGTATTTCTATTTCAAGGTTCAAGTACTTTCATTGAGCACACTGTGCTTTCAAAATCTGTAGTGTCAGCAGAATTCCTTAACTTCAAAACACAGGCATTTCTCTTCCTTTAGTTTTACTTTTATATATGCATTAAATGGTTGCGGGTAGTTAGGAGGCCAAGATCACACTGTCACCTGTTATGTATCTAAGCTGTCCCGTAGATGTGTGCAACACACAGAGGAAAAAAAGTTTTCAGTGACGCTCATGACTTACTGCTGTCTTTAAATACAGCCTTTCATTAGCAAACCAGACAAATGAATAGAAAAACACTCTTTTCCCTCTAATAACTATCTTCTGTGACATGTATTTTCTACTTCTTTTTTTCCAGTGGGTGAGCCATCTCATTGAGAGGACTATTTATGTAGCTTCTAATCCTAAAAAATGTTTACTTTTGTGACTAATTTATGTACAGGAGCAGTGCCCCTAGGTGTGAGAGTTAGTTTGGACAACAAGGGCACTGTGATATAAACCACTTAGTGCAGTTCAGCAGAAATCTTTGAGTTTTGCTCACTAAGTTTACATCTCTCCTTAAAGATGAACAGAGATTTAAATGGCCACCCTGAAGAGGAGCCTTGGTGTCTGCAAATGAATATACAAAAATCAGGAAACAGCAAAATTATACTCTCTTCCACTTGTGCCCAGGAAAGCGTTTCTCTGCTGTTGTGCCGTAACTCTAGCTCTGTGAAATGGGAAGGGATCTCTCTGGAATGAGAGAAATGTTATCTCATGACAGAACTGGAAGGACATCTGGGGCCTGACTTCTGCTTGTTTAATTCCTAAGTGGCTGAGTATTTTCAGTAACTCCCATGGAGATCTGCAGGCATTAAGAACACTCACCCACTAATAAGGTGCTGCCAATCAGGCATTAAGGGGCTATGCTTTTCTGTGGACTCTTGTAACCAAAATTTAAATCAAGGTCAGAGTTAAAATGAAGAAAGGAAGGGAACAATTTTCCTGCAAGGCAGGGGACAAGGAATTGCATTTTGAAGCTCCAGTTCTTTTATGCAGACATTATTGCTGACACCATCAACACACACAGTTCTCACAAGTGAGAAAAACAGTGTCATTAAACAAGAGGACTGACAGAGGCAACTGATCAATCTGGGATGTGCTTGCAAGGGCACCCTTTTTGTCCATCAGAGTTAGCTAAGGCTAGTTATCACAAAGAAAAAGACTAAGCAGCAAAATAATAACTAACAGACCTAGATCCAACCATTTGCTTTCTAACGTGTTGCTGAAAAGACCTTGATAAATAAGGTATGTTTGTATTTTAAAATATATTGTATTGAAGTGTAATAAATTCAATATAAACTGTGAAGAGAGTTGTAGCCAATCTGCAGCATACAAAAACATCTGGGACCAGGCTCTGAGATAACTTCAGTGCTTACTTTCATTTCATGACCATGAATAGCATTGCTTAAAGACTGAAAAAAGAAATGGGATTGACATGTATCAGCAAACATGTTCTAAAATTTTTTTAAAGGCCTAAGGCAATTGAGTGTATAATAAAATACTCACTGACTGCTCCACTTTAGATGGTGTGAATATACTGGAAAACGCTGTTTATCATATTATATCATATCATATCACCATTGTTTTAGACAAAGTCTGGATGGTAAAGATAACCCAACAGTCTAGTTCTTATTCAGAAAATGCAGTGGATGTTATTTCCCAATAATTTGAAATGTACCTAAAAAGTTTTGAGCATTTTTTTAAAGTTCTGTACACCAGAAAATTAAAAGACAAGCACTAAAACAAAGAAAATAAAAGAATCACAGCAGTGAGACATTGTGGAAGAAAAGACTTGCCTCTGTGCCAGCAGCAGTCACAAGACTGACAGGTTCCACTCTTGCTCAGCCCCTGGCCTGCACCACCATTGTCAGTCTCAGGTGGACTTGAGCATTCACAGCTGATTCTTTTCAGTTAGAGAATCCAACCCAGAGAGAAGAATAGTAAAATAAGGTAACCAAGGTAGAAAAATCAATTATTTTTGGAAGGATGGATAGATTTTTGTGTGAAATAAGACCTTTTTTCTGGAACATTTGCTGAAATAATTTGCAATGTTAAATAATTTTTGAAACAAAATTCTGATATACATTGGAAAATCTTGATTATTCTATCAAGTATTCTGTTTGAAGCTTACTTGCACAGCCTGAGAAAGATCCCAATGAGATAATGTTCTGCAGGCCTTTTTGCAATTTCCAGTTGTCTTCTCAAAAATCAGAGCCACTTGGCAGTGCTTGCCCTCATTATTGAGAGAGTGAGTTGAAAAGCATTGTCATGAAAACATTATTTTTAAAAATTAGGAATAAATGTTCCCATTGTTCATGTTGATTGACTTTAGATAAACATATTGAGATAAGACTGTACGCCTCACATACACCAAAGAACCAAAACAACATATATAATTTATAGACAATTATTCATTATAATTTAATTACCTTTTTGTTTCCCCTTGATTCACCACTGAACTGTGAGACACTTTGTCACGAATCTGTAGAGAATGAAAAAAGTCGGAAATGTAGTGAAGCATGTATTTCAGAAAGCAATGAAAATTTTACACCTTCTAAGTAGTCTTTAACAGCTTGTCATCCAAGGGAAAATCCCCAAGGGTCTCCTAATCCCAAACAATATTTTTGGAAAATCCTGTCATCTCTTTCCAGTACAGCCTTCTGTAATCGAGACTGAGAACAGGATTCAGTTAATCTTTGGGTCCACCTAAGTATTTATCACCCTTCAAGTCTGCCTTTCAAGGTACCTATGTAAAGCTCACTGTTTTTTGAAAAGTAGACTGCTACACCATGCTGTGCTGAAGATTTTTTTATGCAAACAAGATCTGTCTTAAAAATTGAAAAAAAACACAAACCAGAACTATTTATTCCAAGCAAGAGAAACTCCATCTGCCTTTAATCAGTACATGGACAACAAAGAGACCGTGCAGATTTTCAGACATATGCTTTTGCACAGATGTGTAAGCCAGAGATTGTGGGTGTGTAAGACACAGGCACATACCATACATATCCCTGGATGTATGTTTATCTCCATGCCCCTCATAAAGATGGACACATGCAGAATTGTCCTTCCTCATCAGTTTGTGTCCACAGGTTTGTATAGACATTAGAATTTTTTTGGTTAAGTCAGAGTTATTCTGGGGTATCTCATAAAACAAAAATATTTTAGAAAATTGTTTCATGTTCTTTTTTAGGATGACTGAGGGAAAAAAAGGATCTTTTAAAAAGCCATTGACAGTAGTTCTAAGGTTAACCTCTACTAACACGACCTCAATCTGAAGAATCTTTTCATCACCAGCTCAGATAGTAGAAAACAAAAATCATTATATATCAGGTAGCTGCTCAGAAATATAAGAGGGCATGAATGGAGTACCTCAATCTATTTCTTAGTGGATAAATATGGATTCACAGTATGCAAATGCTTCTCATGCTGTAAAAAGTCACTAAATTAGCTGGGATCAAGGGCTGATTAGGAATCATAAAGGATATTCAACTTTCTTCCTCATCTAAAATACCACTCTCTACAGAACTTAAAGGATGATGGAGGCTTTTTTATATGTTCATAGAGTTCAACAAAATATGGGCCTGCATCTAAGGCTGTTGTATCTGGCATCTTTCTCACATCTGCTTTTGTACTTCAGTAAAACTTTGTAAACTAATGTTTCTTAAACCATATCAGGTTGGCGCTCACGTTTAACCAAACCTTGTTACTGAAAAAGATTTAATATAAAAGAAGGAATCTTTCAGTTTCCTGAAGCTGTGTCATCACCCAGACTTGCTAGGCCCACACTCTCTGTTCATCATTGCCTGGTGGGGTAATGAAACCCATATCAGCCATGAAACCTCCTGAAGTGATCTGCCCTCTCCTTCTCCCTTCCCTCACACCCCAGGAACTCTGTTCCTTTAGGAACATGCCTGGTTTGCTCTGTGTCTCTAGAATCATTTAGTTACAGCACTAACTTATAACTGCGTATCCTTGTTCCATAGAATTTTACAAAATTAATTTTTAATCCATGTGTTTAAATTGTTATATTCAGCACATTTTTTCAATGGGAAGTGCAGAACAAGAGAGCAGTGGTCTTAAAATATTTTCCTTTATATTTATTTTAAAATTTAGGTGTTCCAGGAAGTAGGAAAATAGCATCATTTTTATAGGTTTGGGGGTTTTTTTGTAGGAGGAATGGGAAAGGGAACAGATCACTCAGTTTTCTTCTGCTGTATCCTTGGGGCCTGTGCCTAGTAACTATGCACAATGCTCAATTAACATATTTCATGTTTTAGGAGGCATAAAGTTGCACCTCATGGCCCTAATAAGCCCAGTGAGATGCGGCCAGACTTGTCACATTAGTGAGCTTTCAGAAAACAGTGCTAAATTCATTGCTTTTTTTTACCATCAACCTGATTCAAACTCGGGTCTCAAGCTGAGAGGCTGGTGAATTAACCTAATGTGCCCACTTGACTCTCTCCTAAGCATCATGATAGATTTCTTTTAATCTGCTGCACAAAATAAATTGCTGGAGGAAAAAAAATAAAGATTTGTACTCTTTAAAGACTAATCACTTTCAGGCACTGTATGGCAAACAGCAAGATTCAGAATGAATCCTTTTACTGCATTACTCATGACAGCTTACAACCCAGACTATTAAACATTCATCAATAAAAATTTAACATCCCATCTTCCCTTTGATATCCTCAACTGCTCCCTACATAAGACAACAAGAAGGCTTTCCACAGCTCAGTGTGATGGCAGGACATCAAAGCAGCCTCCCCAGCTAGCTCCCTAGCTTCGAACAGTGTCTCGTATTTAGAAAGCAGAGTTGTCACATGGGAGGGGAAAAAGCAGTGCAGGAGACTCTCTCTGGTTTGAATATATATAATCCCTCCCAAGGGGTGCATTATGGCCATGTTGTGGCTGAGCAGCAAGTTGCAATTCTACATATAAGGATGTGACAGACCACACAAAAGCAAAAAGAGGAGCTGGATGTTTTCCTTTGTTAAGCAATGAGCACTGCATGCCAGACTTTAACTGCAAGGAAAAAAAAGAACAGGCTTATGCTTAAAAAATTACCAGGTTTTATTATATCCTGGATTGACAAATTTGTTGTAGCTACTGTTTGCTAGAGGAGTGAAGATTGTAAACAAATAAATCTATTTGCTTTCCTGCCACCTACAGAAGATTTGTGCTTGCCATTGAAAAGCCAAGCAGGGAATTTTCAATGGGCAAATTCAGTTCAGTTGAGCAACTTCCATTTTTAGCTACTTAACAGAAAAGAAATGGAAAATTAGATCCTGAAATAGCCCTCTCCCAACAACTTCTGGGCCTCAGTTGTCCTTATTGTCCTGAACCTGACAGTTCACAGTTCACAATAAGTGGGCCTTATTGTCCTGAACCTGACTCAAATCCCACTGTAAGAGTTCTGTGATGCAGGTAGGTTTTGGATCAGATGCTAAACTGAATAGACCTTCAGGTTAACAAGCTTATGCTTGTTCTAGCTGCCTTTCTCCTGCTCCTACATCCTAATGCTGATCATTTTTACTGCTCTCCACCTGCAATGGCCTGGGGTTTCAGCAATGCCTCTGGCCAAAGCCTGCCTGTTTCAGGAAGAATGAAGGTCCACAAGCTGGAGGATAAATCCTACAGCACACATCTTTTCAGTTATCGTGTTCAGTCAGAGCTTTGCTGTGAGGTGGGATGTAACAGGGTAAAAAGGAAGAAAGCAAAAGGAAGAAAGCAAAAGTAAGAAAGCAAGGCTCTCTTGGTGGTAGTAATTCCTAGGTTTTTTAATCATTTGATTGGAAACTTGCAGCAGATCAGCATAGATTTTGATAGCATATTACAGTATCAGCTGACAAAATAAATTGAATTTATGCTAGCGAAGGACATGGAAAGGAGAGCAAGTATTGTCTACTATTATGTCTAATTAACCTGGTTTTGCTTAGTCTGTTTAGCAGGTGGAGTGCAGCTAAGGAATCCTAGAAAGGACATGTTCCCTGTTTGCCTCTGTTGTCCTGCATTGCTATCAGAGAACCAAAGCTGCTCAGATTGCACATGGACTGCAATCACACCTGCCACAATTGTTTTCTGTGGCCTTCTACTTAGTTTAAGTTTGTCTCACCCAAAATCCTTTGCAGTCTGCTCCATTATAGCACTAAAATATTTGCAGAACAACAAGCTGAGTTTAAAAAAAATGCAATAGAAGTGCATTTTTTCTGTTCTTAGATTTAAAATCAATTCCCAGTATTTTAAATTTTTCTCTAGCAATAGCAGCAGCAACCAATATCTTTAACTGAGTCCAAAAAGTGTCTGTCATAAAGTCACAAAGTATGTTATAGAACAGTTAGTGGTCCAAAACTTAATGGAAATTAATACATTTTCCTATCTTGTTTCTTCCCTTTAAGAAGCATATTTTGTTTAGTTTGGGTTTTCTTTTCAGTTTGGAAATAATTCTGTATTCAGCAAACTTGGATTTGTCTTTAGTCTGCCTAAGGGCTTTCTATTGACTTTCAAGCTCTAGCAGTGAAACAAAATGGGATGAGAGAATGAAATTATCTGGGTGAGACAAGAGATTTCATTTGATTTTGAGTCAAGAAGGACCTGGAAAGAAAAACACCACCTCTTTATTTTGCTTCAGAGATGTAAAATCATGTTAATACTACCAGGACAGGCACTGTGCTGAAATCCTGCAACTGGTAGTGCAATCAGCAGTGCAACCACTGCTTATTTGAAAGTAGCACAGTGCCTTGTATGTCTCAGACCACACTGTAATTTTTATTTCAATGCCAGTTTACCCTATGTTAGGCTTGCCTTTGAAATGAACAGATGTCACAGAATCAGTCATGAAATCAAAAATGGCTTGGATTGGAAGGGAATTTAAAGATTATGCAGTCCCACCATCCCTGTCATGAGAGGAGAGCCTTCCACTAGATTAGGTTCCTCAGAGCCCCATCCAACCTGGCCTTGGACATTTCCAGGAGTGAGGCAGATACAACTTCTCTGGACAATGTATTCCAGTGCCTCCCCACCCTCACAAGGAAGAGTTTCTTAATCTAATCTAATCTAATCTAATCTAATCTAATCTAATCTAATCTAATCTAATCTAATCTAACCTAGTTATATGTATATACTCTCAGTTTAAAACCATGCCCCTTTGTCTTGTCACTACATGCTCTTGTAAATAGTCTCTTCCCATCTTTCTTGTAGGCTCCCTTTGGCTACTGGAAGGCCACAGTTAGGTCATCTGGAAGCCTTCTCTTCTCCAGACTGAACAATCCAAATTCTCTCAACTTTTTCTCATAGGAGAGGTACTCCATCCTTCAGATCATCTTGGGGGCCTCCTCTGGACTCACTCCAATAGGTCCATGTCCTTCCTGTGCTGGGACTCCAGACCTGGATGCAGTGTTCCAGGTGGGTCTCGCCAGAGTGGAGCAGAGGAGCAGAGTCCCTGCTGCCCATAGGGCTTTGGATGCAGCCCAGGACACATTTGGCTTTCTGGGCTGTGAGTGCACATTGCTGGTTCATGTCCAGCCTCTCATGCACTTCCCAAGTCCTTCTCAGCAGGGCTGCTCTGGATCTGTTCATCCCCCTGGTTTGATACTGGGGACTGCCCCGACCCTGCAATTGGTCTCGTTAAACCACACGTTTCCCAAGGGCCCAGTTCTTGAGCTTGTCCGGGTCCCTCTGGATGATATTTTGTCTTTCAGGTGTGACAAAAGCACCACTCAGCTTGGTGTCATCTGAAAATTTGCTGAGGGTGCACTTGATGCCTCTGTCTGTGTCATTAGTGAAGGTATTCAGTAACAGTGTCCCAATAGAACCCTGAGGGACACCACTCATATCTCAGCAAAGATTATTCAGACTGAAAGTTACGTATTTTCTGAAAATTTTGGATATTTCCTAGCATTTGTTGTGTTTCCATGGAAGTGATATCACTAAGCATACATTTCCTCCTGACCTCCATTTCAAGAGAAATTTAAACAGGTAGGACACAACTTGCCCAAATGTGGTTTTGCCAGGATAGTGAGAACAGCAACTTTCCTTTCTCAGAAGTTCCATATGAATTTTAAAACCAGCATCCTTTGAAGCATTCTCTTTCTTTGCTCTTTCACCTAGTTTCCATTACATTCCTGAGCAAACACAGTACAAATACACACCATGATTTTTGGTTCTTCAAATACACGAATAATCTGCTTATGAGGGTGTGGTATGCAGGTTCAAGCCATGTGGATTTGATTAGTGAAACTTAATCAACTGAAAATTGTATGATAAACCTTCCTATTAATAATGACTTTTATTCTTTACTACTAAAATTGGTGCAGAAGGCATTTCTAATTTTAAACAGAACATATTCTTAATATAAAAATCATGGGATAAGCAGGATAAGGCTTCGCTGGAGGGCAGAACTGCATCTGTTACCTCAAATATGTAAGCTGTGACTATCATTTTAAAAGTAAAATTATGTCACTTTAATACCTGTGCATACAATTTTCATTCTCCTTAAGGATATTCCAAACACCCACCTGTCCTAACTGCAAAGCAATTTGAGGAAATTCTCTCAACACTTTGGTCAAAATTCACACCTGTGCAGTGAGCCTGCACAGACCATCTTGTCATTCAAGTCTCACTCACACTCAGTGAATCTTGCTTCTACTCACTTTCTAAAAGATGATGAAAGGGGAAGGTGTTCAGCATGTCAGAAAAGCAGGCAGATTTTTTGTAATAGTGGGCATTCACTATTTCCAAGTGGCTGAGGTAGGTGTTTTGCACAGCAATGAAAGAATTTTCTGGTTTAAAACCATGCCTAGGTATAATTCTACACGGAAGCAATTTTACCTCTAAGTTGGCAGAAGGTTCTAAAATTCACATGATCTTTTCAAATTTGCACCCAGATGTAGGAATCAGGGGAAATATATTGTATCAGTACCATTAGCAATTTTAAGCTTAAGTGGCGTGAGGGTATAATAGCAATATAACAACAGTGAAATTGTAAGCTGTAATTATATTAATGCACAAGTCAGTCAAAACTGACTTTGACATTTGTGTAGTAGAAGCAGAATATAAA
Organism: Anthoscopus minutus; assembly: GCA_013399455.1. Taxonomy (NCBI): domain Eukaryota; kingdom Metazoa; phylum Chordata; class Aves; order Passeriformes; family Paridae; genus Anthoscopus; species Anthoscopus minutus. The sequence goes on along the minus strand of VWYI01014753.1, from coordinate 28,154 downwards.
AATAAGTCATGACAGTAGTATAATAAAAATATCAATTATACTAACACAGATGGTAGGTTTCACCACAGTGTTACTACAGGCAACAGGGGGAAAAAAAAGCATCTCAATACATTGGACCTCCTTTTCCTGCTGGTGAAAGAAACTTAGGGCCAAGCAGTCTCTCTAACATCAGCCATCTATCTACACCTGAATGTTTTGGTGGAAAACTCCTGTGCATAGAATAAATATCTTGTAAACTCTATTCTTGCAAACTGCAAGTCTGAACTAAAAAGAAAATGCAAAGTATAAAATTTTCTATTCAACCATTTTATTCTAACAGCTGACAATCAAAAACACATTAGCTGCTGTCAGTCACCATCACAATTTTATAATGTTGATATCTGTATAGCTGGAATTTTATCAACATATCAACTTATTTCACATATGTAAACACACGGAAGCTGATTCAGTCATGATAACTCTTACTATACTAGAGATTTTCAAATAACTCTATCTTTACTCCTCCAGCTTCCACTGAAATGTATTGTGAATGAGAGAATTAAAAATAACTGAAATAGCATCCTCAGTCTATAGATGGTGAAGGAAAAGCACAAGCTGTGGGATAAAATGAGTATCATACTGAGCAAACCACTAATACCTGATTTTCAGTGCTGGCCCAGGGGCAAAGGAGACCAGAGAGTTCAGGGCTGACACCTAAACCATTGCAGCTCAGCGAAGTCAGCACAGACCAACAGCACTGAGTAAATGCAGTTCCCCCAAAGAATGCCTCCCTCAGATGACTCTGAAGTTGAAACTCCTAACACACAGCCCTCCCTAAGATAACAGAGGTTTTTGTTCAGTTACAGCAGTGGTCCCCCAAAGCCATGCTTGCAGGAACAGTTGGTTTGAAACTGGTCTGACTGGGAGGAATCACTGGGTGGTCCAACAACCCATAAGTTCTCCTGAATTACAGCTGATCACCAGTGAAATACCAGCAGCACCAGTGCAGAGTCCTGAGCCAGCTCTGCATTCCTTAGTTTGGATATTTCTGAGTGCTCATTTCAATCTGAGATGAACTGCTTGATATTCAAAGTCTCTTTTGAAGGAGTTGCAGCACAGTTGCTTAACCCTGTATTTGAGCTCATCATTCATTCACAAGCTTCTCCTCCCAGGGTGAATTTGGCACAAAATGTGCTGGTCCAGGGATTTCTCACCACTCCCACTGTTCACATATAGACTTTTCACACTGAAGCACTTGGCTGGTGTTGAGCTCTAGACTGCCACAAGTGCCGCTGCACTTACTGGCATGCAAACATGCCAATGAGGGAGGGAGAATTTCTAAAAGCAGAAATGAAGAGCTAGCAGGCATTTAACACAAAATATCTGACCAGCATATATTTATATACAATGAGCTGTCAGCAACAAAAGTAAAAATGGGCAATATGATGTTGAACTGTTCACTTTAGTGCATTTCAGTTGTTTTGAAGGAACTGCCAGGAAACTACTATTTCAATATTTTATAAATATAACAAAAGCCCTGTAACAAAACCATGAAGCCTCCTGCTGTGAATATTGTCCATTACTTGGTGAAGAATTATTCCCCATATAGCTGTAAGTGGGGAAGACAGAAAGTACATAAATAATGACATTAAGGCACAAAATCACAGTCACAGATCAATATCTAGGGTGGCATTCGTCTTAAAGTTACACCATCAACAGAAGACAGGCCACAGGCCAGAGCTTAAAATCAGAAATTGAAGCACAAGTTGGTCATACTTCATGTTAGAAATCTATTTGAAATTATTTATAGAGGGTTAATATGTGGTTAATAGATCCTTTAACACATATTGCAAGCTCTTGTAGTTTTTGTGGTGATTATACATGGTTGCAGATGTTGCATGTACATCACTAGAAAGTGATGAAACGGTTTTTGAGTCACATTTGACCCTCCTATAAGCAACCTATAATTATTTATTAAAACATCCACTAATCTTTTACGAACTTTTCACGCACTATAGATGGATTTCTTGGTTCCAGTGCTGACTAGCTGTCATTTCTCAGAACACTCAGCTTGCACAATTATAAAACAAAGATGACAAAATTGAAAATTATGTACCTTATAAAAATACTAACTAAAGTTAAGGTTCTGTTGCATGAGTTATACAAGTCAACTTGAGCTACACAGTTCAGTCACTATCATGACTCCTCCTTTCAAAAATTCTACACATTTATTTGTCACAGCAGAGTTCCATGATAATTAGTTTTTATGAAATAAATTCACAATCCCAGTTAAAGGCTCACTGCCATATTTGGTATAAAATATGCACACAACAGTCAGTACCAATCCAGAACTAAGAAAAATTATATCTCCTATATGGATGTGGAACTGAGATGTGTGAAGATAAAGGACCACATCTTCCTGGGAGATAATTGCCTTCACCTGCAGACCATACTTTGTATGCACTGAGGGAAATGCCTGGGTTCATTTTTAAGAAAAGGAATGCAGAGTAAAATCGAGTGCTCCAGTTTCCCAGCATGATGGGATATAGTGGTACTTTTACAACAGGATCATCCTGTCACTACTTGTGAATATCAGACATATATTTAGATAAAGTCATCAAACATTCAGGTCTGAGGACACCTGGGATGTATATAATCCTATCCTCTTTGTCTGGGATCTTTGTAGGTCTGCCAATCTCAACTCAAAATAATAAAAACGTGAGCCAGGCCTCAATATTACTTTTTTTACTTCAGTTTTTATTTTTGAACTACCTTAAAAACCTATTAGTTTTTATCAATGAATAATCTCATTTTCCAAACTTTCCAGTAATTTCTTCCAAGTATAGGTGCTAGAACCTTGCTTTGCAAGCTTTTAAATGAAAGCTAAACTACTCAAAAAAGCAGTAGCCTGAAAAAAAACCAAAACAAAACCAAAACAACCCAAAAAAACCCAGCTAGAAAACCAAAGGAGGTGGAAATACTGTATTTTTTACCATATCTGAACATACAATTTTCCTCTCCATTAAACCAGACATTCTGTCCAGCAGGTAAATTGGAATTATTACCAATTCTAAGGAAATCCAGGGACCACACATTCCAGATTTTCTTGAGTCAAAGAAAGTTAATGTAGTTTCTACAGATTCCCTATGCCATCAAGATCCATCCTAGCATTTTCATGTTTTATTTTTGGTTCTAAGAAGATCCAAGAAGAATACCAAAAAGGAAAATTAAATGAACTATTTTTAACTCAGATTAACTGATTTTGATTGAAAGACTGGGCAAAGTTCCAGTGTGAAGTGTGTGTTTGCCCTTTCCTTCACATAATACTAATGAGTAACACAGTAACTTGAAAATCTGAGCAGTGAGGTGTGCAATTGTTTGGGTTAGTCTATTCCAGTTTTAAGAAGGATTATGGATTGGGAACTACAGCTCTGCTGAGGTGTGGAGTTGCATTAATGTTTTTATATGTAATACTAAATCACTAGACTGTTCCTGCCATTCTTGAGTATCAGACTGCATTTGATTCCCTTCTCAAACAATTAGACCAAACATCTACAGTGCAGTTAAATAGAAAAGAGCAAAGGGGAGTCATCAGGTGTTAAGCAAGAAAATGCCTGTATACTCTGCCTACACCATGTAAACAGCCTGATTTTTGCAAGCCATCCAAGAAGGAAATCAATGCTGAGTACACTTTTGATATCCTTACGAGCCAAACAATGTTTTTATTTCTTGTCTTCGGAGGAAAGCAGTTAACACAATTGTTTGGAATAATTTTCCATGGAGATGCTATATTAAAAATGTATAATATCCTGAAATAACTCTTCAAAGATGACAGTGATTTTGACTTTGGAACAGGAAGGCTGCACAGTAAACTCTTCCAGAACAGTTATTATCCAGTAGCTAAACTGATATGTTTCCTCATGTAAACATGGACACTAATGGGATCTCTTCAGATGATTAATCCTGTTTATGCTTCTTTTATCCAAGAGAACAGTTTCATTCTCAGCTAAGACTGACCTGAATCCATGCTTCTGTCAAAAAGGATGGTCCCTTCTCATCCTTTGGTTTCATATGCCTACTACATTTCTCTTGCAAATATTTGTGCTTTTATGATTGCCCAGGGATTCAAAGGAAAGAAGAAAATTCTTCTTCAAGACTGAAAAGTAATAGTTTTCATCAGGATCAATACCTGGTCTTTCTGTGTGCAGAGCTCTCTAAGATGCATGCTGGCAGAATAAAAGTTATTGCAAGTGCAATAAAAATGGGGATATCCCATTTGGTATCTGTGTGAATTTGTATCAGTTGAAAGCAATAATGAAAGTGCACCCTGGCATAATTTCTCTTTTCTTTTTTCCTTAAGATATGTCTCCCTTTTAAATTTATAACATAAAACATCATAAAAATTATAAAACAAACAATTTACATAGGGACATAGTATTCAGGTGACCTTGTCTCTTTCCTCCATGGGTATAAACTTTTTTGCTACTAAGATGAATTTTTATTAAATGCAAAGTCTGATTTATACCTTAGGTCCAAAATATAGGTCATTTATATTGTTGGCAAGATGAATGATGACAGCTGGTTTAAATAAAGCCAATACTTTCATTTAGTGGGGGACACTTCCTGAGTGACTGGCTGCTGTCAGGGCTTCATAGTCTGTCAGCTAAATATAATTTGAGGCACCGTGCCTGTTAAATTGTGTCATACAGGGAACATTCACAGGACTTTACTTTAGGCTCCTGACTCAGGTGAGGAAGTAAGAAATTAATTTCTGTATCCTATACATGCACTAGAGGGACAGTAGCTTCTCTAGAGTTCAAGTCAAATCTTGAAAATCAGAGAAATCTCTCATTTTTACTTACTATGGAGAAAGACTTGACTTAAAGGAAAAAAAAAGCTTGACTTTATCATGTTAATAAAAAGAATGAATGATGTATCTCAGACCTTATTGGAGTGAGTTATACAGTCCCAAGTTTCACACTTGATTTGTTTGAAGAGACTGGGTGGAAATAAAATAAGACAGAGTGAGTGAAACTCGTAAATCATAGGAATTAAGGATAAGGAGGAGAAGCTTTGCTTTTCAATTCCACAAGCTCTATAAAAGAAAATGGAATTTCTAGAAATCCAAGACCAAATCACCTTTGAACAAAGTAATCATTTTATCAAGGAGGATTCTTCCCTGGTTGTCAACCCACGTCTCTCTGTCAAAAGACCACCAAGAGCACTGTAGAAGCATTTCCTGGCTTCTCGATATTTTTCTAGATCATCAGGAATCTTGAGGTTATGATCATGAAAGTTATTTTGACTTTCTCTTTTTACTTTCTCTCTTTTTTTTTTACAAGCTGAGAGATAGAAAAGGCTTTTATCCTTTGATTATAGAGTGTGAAAGTGTATTGTATGTACATGAATCTCTACAATCCTGTAACATTTACACAAGAAAGATGTCAGATAAAGGTTTAAGTATTCTTGAAATAATCTCATAAATATAGCCTAGTATTGACTTCTAAACTAGTATTAAGACCAGCTCATTGATTTCTTCAGTCTGAATTTTCATTATTTTAGAAAATGTTCATTTTGCTGTTATGAACAGTAGCCTAGCACTTGTGACAGCATTTTCTAAGTGTTCATTTTTAAAATACTTTAATGCATAAAAGGGAGTTTGTATTACTTTCCATCAGCAATATGTTTCAAGGATCTTTCTGACTCCATGCAGTTATAAGGTTGATTTGAAAGGCCTGAGCAAGCATGGACTCACACAGAATTCACATCCATTCCCACGTGCTGACTATATCTTCACAACGGGTCTTGTAGCTGATACAGCATGATAAACAGGAACTCAGATTCAGACTTGTTTTCCTGCTCTTCAGAAAATGCACTGAAACTTTATTTTTTCTTCCATTACTCTGGCCCCTCACCAAGCACTATCACAAAAACTTGAGATATAAATACACATTTAACCCACGTGCAGCTAAAAAAGGGAAGTCATGGGTGCCAGCAGCATCTATGTTTTGCATACAACCAGTTGCCTCAGGCCACTAGAGGCTACTGTAGGCTAGTAGTAATACTCATTTTCCAGACCGTTCTGCCATATATTGTTTAAAAACAGAAGACATGGAAACAGAGATTAACACACTTGATATAATGAAGTAACTTGAAAAAAAGAATATTAAGTACATCTATAGAGAACATTTTGCCTGCTCCAGAAGATTTCTGACAAGTCTTAACAGTGGCATTAATTAAAAACAAAAAATGCTTTTTACTTCATAAATTAATCAGTCTTTGAATTACTTTACACTCAATGTCTGAGAAGAAAATTTAGGATTTCTCTTTCCTAACCCTCAAAACCTCATAAATCATCCTATTTTGTTCTCAAACAAGTTTCTAAACAAACACAGTAGAAACAACCCATTGTTGCCATAGGCTTTGACGAGTCTTTTAAACCAAGGTAGATTTGGATTAGAACCCTCCATGTCTACTGTATGCAGTGCATCTGTATGAATGTATCAGGACCTGGAGAAGTTATGTGCCTTTCGAATACACAATGGCACCATCACTCATTTCTGAGAGCTCAACTGTTTTCACAGCAAAAAAAGAAGTGAGAAAGCACATCCAACACTTTTGATGGTTTATATTCTTATCCAGGCTAAGATTTCGGACATTTGACAAGTGAATAAAAAGCATGATATAAAAGTAATCATTAACAGCATTATATAGAACCTTTTATGAACATATTTAATATTAGCTCCCAAGGGAGAACTTTAAAATGAGAGATGAGCTGCAGCAAAGGGAATTTAAAGGGCGCAAGGCAAAAAAGGGATTAGAAACCCTAAAGCTAAACAATTAACATCAAATTGTTGTTGCAAATTTATGTATTACTCAATTCTTAAAGAATTTGCACAGATTCACTTACTAAAACCGTTCTAGAACATATATAGAACCATATTCTAGATATTTTAATTGCTGATAGTGGTCACTCCAAACCACTATTTTCTCCCTACATTGTGTTTGTACAGTAGCCAGCGGGACAGAGACATGCATATGGGCTGGGCTTTTGAACACTAGCATCATGCAAGTGAATAATTCAGGAAAGTTATAGTGGAAGGGCACAAGTACAGGGAAAATTGAGTCATGTTTTGTAAACTCTTAGGTCACTGGTCCAACTGACAGCAGTAACTAGATTTTATTTGCAATATTTTTAAAAACTACCTGCTCTAAATTAGCTGGTGTTTCAGAGGTTTCCGATTGCTCCTCTGAAGCAAGTGTATTTTCCCTCCAAGATGGTTTTATCTAATCTTGTTTTAACCCCTGTTTTCCAAGTAGGCTGTGTAGATAGCACTGCCAAAGTAATCATGACTTTGACGTATAGGGGCTATCAACATCATAGTATGGATCAGAAGAGAAACTGGACCACAAGTTGTGCAGGGATTTATCACCAGGGCTGTTACCAATGATGACTTCAGAGATTCATCTCCCTCCTGGCAAATTCCTGCTAGTGCAGGACACTGCAAACCTCAGCCTGGCCTGGGGCCCATGCCCTGCTCTGTTGGAGCAGGCACTGCCTTGGCCTCTGCCCACTTTGGGCTGCAGCAGGGGACAGGTGCAGAGAGGTGGACCCTGTGCTGCTGGCAGCTTTCCTCTGGAGAAGGTCCAGAGACAGCGGATGGCTGAGCAGCTCAGAATCCAAATGGAAAATCAGAACAGATGTTACAGGTGCAGGAGGTTCTAAACAAAGGCTCTCTCTGAATCCGAGTCAACTTTTGAGTTACACATGCCCTGATTAGGACAATAATGGGTTGTCAGTCTCCATGGCAAGAAAAGTAACTCTGGCTTTTTGGATTCAGTAACTGGTTTTGAGTTATTCACAAACAGTCAATTTAAAATGCTTCAAGAGCATAGTGGGCCATAATGTCTATTCCTATGAATAAAAAAGCACCAAAGGAAAAGGGACTGCATGACATTTTACTAGTAATAAGTTTGGCTTTAAAACATCATTAACATAAATTACTGACACTGGTCTCATAAGTGCTTTCTAAGCCTTAACATTACCTCAGAGCAAAGAATTGAACATGATGTTAATATATCTCATTCTCAGGGTATAATACTGGTAGTTTGCAACTCTTTCAGGCTTGCACTCCTGAAGTTTTTGGTGAGATATGCTGGGCTGAGTTGGCCAGATATCTTACTGCCAGTACAGTTTTACACTGTGTAATACATTTTTAGAATTGTATTAACAAGGTAGACTGTCATTATATTACACTAGTGTCTTCTGGAATAGGTAGAATTAGTAGCCTGTTTTCTTTAAAATTAAGTTAATGAAAAAGAACACACCGACACAATGAGACAGAATGATACAGGCACCAGATCTGTAAGAAGAGTCAGGGACAGAGCTTGAACTACTGAAATGTTTGTCCTCTGCCCGAAACAAGGCTGATGGAAGAAGAATTTTGAAAATTCCATTTTCCTTGTCCTGAATTAGTAAAGCTATCCATGAAAAATATTCTTATGTGGTCACTCAGTCACAGACTAGAGACGAAGGAATTTTTCTGTCTCCATCTGTGACCAAGTTTGAGGTTTGCATTTTTTTATTCCAAGTTTTACAAAATTCTGTTCTGCGAAGAGTTCAGCAGGTCACTCATTACAATTAACCTATTTAAAAGGGCATACACAATAGACTGCGCTTTCTTGTGTGTATCAGATAAAAAACTCGTCAGCAAAAGTTGTATTTTTAATGCAAACTTATTGAACTACTCCATTGTAATAGAGATAACACATTCCTCCACAAGAAAAAGAGGAGCTTGCCCAGTGGGGGAAAAAAAAGACATTGTCTTAAACAATAAAAATGAACAAAATACCTGAAAGGATTAAACCATTCATAAAAACTTTCCACTCAAATAAAAAGTTGTCCTTCTGTAAGGTATTTTATTAAATTAAAAAGCAGATTATGTCTCAGGTATTCTTGTTGCTATTGTTTTAAATACCAACTTTTATTAAGTATAAGGTGGGTCTTTTGCTTTCACTTAAAGAAAATAAACTGTTCCTAGAAATTTGCAAGAAGATTGAGCTGAAGAGAAATGTAATTTAACATTATAGTGTAGTCCAACATGAAACTGGAGGGCTTCTGTTTTGTTCATATGGCTTACAAAGAAAAGCATTCTATTCTGTGGCTTCCTTTTCCTTTATGCAAAACATACAGAATTTTCAACCCAAGAGACTGACAGAAGCTTTTCATTCTACTCCTTCACTTTGTAGCTCCTCTGGCAAGGTACTCCAGCATAAACATCACTTTCCAGGGCAGCTGATGGCACACAACGAGCATCCCACTGTCATCAGTGAGCCCTAAGAATGTGCTGAAGCACTTTGACAAAGATGGACAAATTTCAGCACATGCCTAACCAATTATTCAAGTTTGGATAGACTCAAAAGTAATCTGTTATAGCTCCCTGAAGGCTAATTTGTAGTAAATTTGAGAGAGAACATTCATATTATAAATAGAAAACAGATCTAACTCAAAAGTTCAATGACAGTTGAGCCTTTGGGGTGTTGTGTCAAAATAGAGTAATTATAACAGGCAAAAGTGGAGAACTGCTGATGAAATTAATTACTATTTCTTGTTGAACTAGAGTATCAGAATACGATACTCTAGTTCTTGTTAGAACATATGCCTGTGGTAAGAAAATTACCAGTGTTGGCACTGGAGTTTTCAATTGATGATCACATTTAGGATGGTAGTAATAATTCTGATTTCAAGCATCTTAATAACCAAATCTCATAGACTGTTATAATGATTCATTCTAGGGTCTCAATAGGGAGGAAAAAAAATCAAAGACACCTTAATCATAAGTCATTCAGATGACAAATGTGAAACAGATTCAAAACTTTATATCCGTTTCTTTTGGTGTTACCTGAAAAGTCTTCTAATCTGGAGGGGTTCCAGTCTGTAACTATGTAAGCCATGGACATATTAATTACTATAACTGCACAGTCAGCCATTAGGAGCAGCTCATATTTTAAGAGGTGTCAAATGGGTTTGAGTGCCTCAGTTTTAACAAAAAGGATGTTTCTTAAAACCACTAATAAGTTTTTAAAATGCAGATGGATAATTATAACCCATTTATAGTCATTCGTACTAATATAGTCAAAATTTCACAGATTATCAGAAAAGATATGTGAACTGATTTTTAGTGAGTGATAAGAGCTAGATATTTACATTTTGAAATTATTTAATTTTCACCCATATGTGTATAACAGTGAGAATTATTTACATATTTGATTACCATAAAAACATCATTAGTAACTTGTATGAACATATTACTCTATATCATTGGGTTTCAGAGACAGTTTTCAAACTAACAGAAAGAGTGAAACTTTAATCACAGTCTGCTGAGTTCAGCCCAATGCAGGAGGAACAGTTCACAATTAATTCTCTTAGCCCAGACACAGCCTGGAAAATAGATTAAATAGATCTGCTAATTATTTGCCCTTATTAATGCTGAAGTCCCATATTGCATATTCTCTAATATTTCCCACAGACCAAATTAGATGATTAAAGTTCTTATATACCTTTAAAATTCTCATCTTCTTAATTCTTTATCCTAATTTTACTCCCTCAGTTCAAACCTCTCCCTCTCATTGCTGAGAAATTCACCATGCCCAAAGTTTCTCCTACTCTAAAAACTTTGTTTACTTATTCAGTTGTCAAGAATATATTTTATTGCTTCCTGATTTCCTTCAAATAACATAATAAAGAAAAAATGCCCATATTCCTTTTTGAAATAAAATTATTGTTCTTATAAAATTGTTTTAAAAATGTAATTTTTGGGGACTATTGTTTTTTCAGTCAATTTGTACCGTCTCATTTTCCATCATTTGTCCCCAGTAATCACATTGCTTAGCTCTGATTCACTTGATTCATAGCTTTTAACATATTTTAATTGTCTATAATTGATTTTCATGTCTTACTTATCATGGAAGTTATCTTCTACATATTGATCTCAAACCTCTGTTCTTCACTAGTTTTCTGCCTTAGTTCAAGAATTTGAGTGCTTTACAAAAGGTCTTTTCTGGAACTGATGGCCTTGATACTCCAAAAACTTTAGCTATTTTTTTTTTCCATTGGAATGCAAATTCCTTGATCATTTTCAAGTTGCTTAGTGTTTTGTTGACAGCTGGATTTGGTTTAAGGGACAGTCTTCCAGAATGTGGGAAGTCTGTGATTTGCATAGATGGCTTGGAAAAAGTAGTGTGTCAGAGAAGTTACAAAGACCCCTGGGGAATGAAACGAAGTCTAATGCCAGACATGAGCTAGAGCAGTTCTGATGCTCATTTAAAGTACTTTGGGGTGCCAAGCGGCCCTGGAACAGCATGGATATCAGAAATTACATGAATGATTGACAGGTATATTTTCGACCATCCCCCCAGCTGTGCCAAGTGCAGCTGATGCTTTTTCCCAAGGAATGTGAAGAACAGATTTCTCTAAATTTAAGATGATATCTCTGTTTCTATCTATTGTCTCTGGGTAAAGCATGAATTTCAGGTATTATTATCTCAGATCATTCAGGGAATATTTAATCTGAATATTGTTTTCAAAATCTTCACAGATTCTGTATGAGATTCACAACTGGGACATAGTCTCTGTTTCTTAATTGAAAGGCATTTTCTGCTTTCACTCAGAACTTGTTCTATTTGTCACAAATAAAATTTATTGCTTTGCTAAAGGTGATTTTGTATGCTGGCCTGATACAGCTGTTTATGAAACTTATCTTTTAGAAAGTCCACAGAGAACACACACCTGAAAGGATTCCACAGCTGAATTCATGAAGGCAAATATACAAATCTTTTCCCTTTCTATTTCTCTAGCACTTGCTAATAAGCCTTCCTCCTGAATAATCACAAGGAGAAGTTAATACATAACGCCTTTTTCCCTTTAACTACTCCACTCTAATGCCTCTTATTCTAGGGTTTCTTTTACAAAGCTTTTATTAAAAAGGAAGTCTGTGATAAGTAGTATTTTCCAAAAAGAGTGGGTGTTTCATACCCAAAGCAGTTGCAGGCAGCAGCACTCAAACACACTGTGGCTGTAATGTCCACTTGATTTCTATACCTTTCCTCAAGGACTCACTGTCTGCATGGCAAATAAGCAAGGATCCTTGTTTTCATTTCACTTGTAATGATAATCAAGAGGCAAACGGCAAGCACTAACCTATCACAACTGATATTACTGTGTAATTACTGAGTTTCTAATAAACAGATCTCAGATTTACTCTACTGAAATAAAAAAAATAATTATTTCAATAAACAAGCATTTAAAAAATGTTAGTAACATATAAAGGGAGCATATTCTCTCAGCCTCACACTTGACTGATGCATTCCACGGTGAAATCAACATAACAAGTGTTTTGTTTTCTTTGTATCAGTCATTCCACAGTTTTGACAAATAAACATTGTTTAAGGATAGAAATGTAAATATTAAGAGGTCTGGTTTAGCTATCAAGGCTGGAAAATAAGATTGACTAAAACAGGATGCAATCACAGACACTACCTTGCATGTTTGCACTCCAGGCCTTGGAAATGGCAATGGCTGTTCTGATTAAATGTGTCACTTGTTCACTGAGAAAAATCATGCCTGCCAACACAAGGACTACCCAGAGAGAGGCTGAGACTGTGGCAGTGCAGCAGAGACAGCAAACTGAGAGCCAGCAGGGCCCACACAAAGGGAGATTTTACAAGTGGGAGAATGAGTGAGGGAGCAGTTACACAACCTGGATTAGGGTACTGGCCCCAAAGGAAGTGAGAGAGACAGAAAATAACTCACATCACACACAGAAGGAAACCCAGTGTAGCCAGAAGCTAAAAGGAAGCTTTTATTGGGCAGTGTTGGAACGGAAAGATAATGCAAAATCTCAAAGCTGCACGGGGACAACCTTATGGAGATTGAATAACACTAAAGAGGAAAAGGAGGGGATAACAATGCAGTAGGATAGCCCAGTGGTAGCCATGTGGGCTCCAGGAAAACACTTCTGGACTACTGGAACAGCCTGTTTAGCAGCAGCTTGCTGCAGCCCTGGCGGATATACTTGTAGTGCGTCACTGTTTGACACTGCAGCCTGTCAGATACAAGGACTCCCTGTGTGCCTCCCTCTCTCTCCAGGCTTTTCTGGGACTCTAACATGGCTGCTCTCTCCAGCCTGGATCAGCTCTTTGGGATATTAACTCTGACATGTATGCCTACAAGGGGGTTCAGGCCTGTGCCTCACTGCCCTCTTTGGACATACCTATGTAGAAGAAAACTTTAGCTACATATGTCAGGCTCAAGTGGATGAAATAAATACTTTGTTTTATTTTGTATTGAAATGCTGCCTGCCCTATCACAAGTTGGTCAGATGGGAAGACAAAGTATTCAGTGGCATCAGCACTGTAGCCAAACGCCTACCATTAACCATTCTCAGCTGCTCCTCCCAATTTTCTTGAACCCTAGTTTCATAAAAATATGATGAGATGATTTTCATTTTTACAAAGTAAATAGGTCACATATTCTTTATCTTCTATATATTTTGTTACTGTTTTAATGTCATTCCACAACGTAATAATGTCACAAAATGCTTTATTATGGCTGCTGTAATGAAGGAAGATTTGGAAAATTGGTATTTCATACTGAAACAGTTATACTTTTTCCAGATTCGAGGGGTTTGTTGTTCTGTTTTCTCTAATTACTTCAACATTTCCTTAATAATCAGTTTAACTTGTATTATAAAGTAAAAATTTTACATATTTAATGTCAAATTATATTTTTATGAAAATCTGTATTTTCCTGAAAATTTGTATTCCTTTATCCAAATTGAAACTTTAAAATAGCACTGTTTCTTGTAGAATTAAATGCTGATATTTGGCTGGCTTTACGCTTTCATTTATCAAAGAATGTCACAGTAATTGAATGGTACAGTCACTGACATACAGGAGCGACATCCACTCGAATGTGAGTTCTGTGCCACTCCCTGCAAAGTGTGCTGGCTGCTTCAGCTCATATGTCCATAATTTTAACTTTGCCGGTCCTTAGTTTGAATTCATGTGAAATGCCAGGGGTTACAAATTGCACATGTTGCAAGGGAGGAGGAAAGTGACACCTGGCTCACGCCTCTAACTTGGATTTTGGAATGAGTGAACAGCTGGTAAACCTACTGCCTTTTCTTAATATGTCACCATCAAGGCTTTCTAAAAATGTCGTATGATGCGTGGGTCAGGCTTTTGTCTTTGCTATTTCTACTACCAAATTGCTTTTGTACAGATTTCTATATTGTAGACTGTGTTAATTATACATTACATAGTTTCTGGGAACAATTCCTGGTAGCTCAGCCACTGTTCATTTTGACTTGACATATGGGTCACAAGCATCCTTGATTAAGTAACCATGTCAGTAAGCATCAGCTACTCAGAATAAATATGATTCTGAATCAGGAATTCACTCTCCATCTTCTGTGCTACTGTAGGAACAATAAAGGCCCTTGTTTCAGAAAGTGAATACTGGGAAATCCTTGAAAGTTGGTTTCTAATAATGAAACAAACAAGCAGCCAAGAAAAACAATGAAGTATTCCTACCATACTGTGTTCATACCACTCCCGCACTTATAAGCATTTGTCTAGAATTCAGAATTCTAACTTTTGTTGCATACAAATAATGTCAGATTATGAGTGGGTTTTCCTATATGAAACAAGACTTAGAAACAATATGCTGACCTAATGAAAATATCTGACATGTAACAAACACTAAATAATGTGTCACAAATTTTTTTTATATGACAGGGTGAATTTCTAAAAATTTGGGATGATTACTATAAGCTGACTTTTAAAATTATTTTTATTTGTAAAGAGTTTCTAATGGCTCATTCCATTTGGATATCTTATCACAGCCTTTATTTGATTTTTACAACAAATAATAAGGTCACAGAGCTTCATGATAAAAGAATGATAAATCTGTATGTCTCACAAGACAAAAAAAGAGAGATATTACAGGGCAGTATTCAAGAAGAGAATGATGGCACTGTGCATGGGAATGATTCTGGACTTGGTGAGGCACAAAGGTAACAGCAACCTCCCCTTGCTGCATGGAACGAGGATTGGAACTGACCCTGACCCAAGATTAGCAGTCAGGCGTGTCACTGGAAACTTTTACATAACCATATGACAGATGTCACAGAGCATACATGGGATGAATACATCCTAAGAGTCAGGATAAGCTGCACTTAAAACTGATGTGCAGTCCTTATGCTTCCTGGGATTAAATGAGATGAGTTGCAGGGTGTGCTCAGTCATTGCAGAACACATTTGAACAGATTCTCTGATCTTCTCCTTTCAAGCAATTTAACACACATGCTCTTACTTTATATACTTTTGACTGGGGAAAAGCAGTTGAAAGGTTTTCCAGATTTTAAGAATTTTTTTAAAAAATTTACTCTTTTTTTTTTTTTTTGCCAAAGAATGCCAATGTATCAGGGAATCAGTCACCTGCAAGAAAATATTGCCATCTCCAGGAAGCAGCTATTCTGCACCTGCAAGGCTTCCCATCTTGCATTCTAAAAAAACCCTGATAAATTTGGCACCATAAAAAAGTAATGATATAGATAAGATCCCAGAATTATGTTCTATATCACAAGAAAATCTTGAAAATCTTTTATGTATTAGGATTGTTTCATAATTTATGCAAAATTAGAGTATTTTCTAAACATACTCCAAATATAAAATTTGTGGATAAGATTAGGATTAATGTAGACTTATTTTCAAGGTAGAATTTGAAGCTCTCTCTTGCTCTTACCCCCTATAAATATCACATTGATCAAGAACTTCACAATTAAATGGCCAGTCTTTTGATTGGCCAGTGATGCAACCTGCATTACCACTCAGATTTCTTGTTGGAGAAAATTTTGTCATTCACAGTAGGAACAAATAAGAACAGACAGTGACAATACAGAGATCTATCTGCTTGTAGTAGTGCTTAAAAAAACACAGAAGGTGTGCATATGAAATTTAAGACTTTTCTTAGTCTAGTACTTTTACTATTTCATGTCATATCAGAGATTTTAAATGTAATGTTGTGTTTCACAAGGGAATTGTGTACTTTTATCTTTGCAAGAAAAGTGAGACTTGATTTACTTAAGCCATTTAAACAGCTTACAATAAAAGTGTTAACTAAAATTTTCATATTTGTATTCCTTGCAGACTCTTTTCCACATCTACTAATAGACATATAATAGTAAGAACAAATGGAGAACTATAAGGAGCCCAATCCTTGTACAAAACAGGAATTTACTGTTTTAAATATGTAGATTTATGCCAGTGCAAAGCTGATTTCTCAAGGACTGCATCAACTCAACCACATACTTGGCAAATGAAATTGTAATCATATAAGAAGACCATAAGTAAAGTTTTTTGATATACCCTCAGCGTAAAAATTATAATTTCTTCTCTGGAAACAAAATATTTAAATTGTTTCTGCTATTCCTTTTGGTAAAGGAGATGTGGCATGTAATATATAAGACAAGGAAGAGCTGAGCTTCCACCAGCTCAGTCCCAGCTGAATCAGCCCTCCTGACCAAATTAGGGAACAGAAAACTTGGAGTGCTGATAACAGCTGTAACTTTGATGGTCTAGGAAGGGAGGAGAGGGAATCCCTTACAAAGTCTCTCTGGAAAGATTTGTGTGAATGAAAAGAAAGCATTTTAGAAGCAGCATCTACCTTTCCACCTGCACAAGTCCATCACAAGTTAGGACACAGAGGTCTCTGCAGGAGCCTCCACTGAATGAGCAAGCAAGCATCCATATTCCATTTTATATTTCTGAATCACTTGTTTGTTTGATAGTACTGACTGATCCCTTAGACTAATTTAAAGTCCTTGGATGAGAACTTTAATTACAAGGAGAACAAAATGTAAACAGAACCTGAGATACCTATTAAACTATTTAATTATAATATAACATTGCAGAACAAAAAAGTATCAACTATCTTTCACTGAAAAAACAATTTTCAGCTACAAAAAGAAAATTCCTTCAAAGCTGTCAACAACGTCTTTCATTTGACATGATGGAAACCCCCAATTTCTGAGTCTTGAAAACATGGAGAAAGTCCTGGAAGTTGTCCCACTGATAGTTGGTTTAAGACTCCCATAGATTCAGACCCATGCAAATCCTTGGAAAACAATAAGTAAAACTTCTGAAATCTTTATGCAAGAGGCACATGGATTTCACTGTGTGAAAATCTAAATTATATGGAAAGAGAGATAGGCTAAGAGTTAGGCTAAGTAAATGCTCCCACTCATGCAATATTGCACTGAGATCCCAATGGTTACAATGAGAGCTATACAACACACACAGGTAGGAAGGACTATAGAAAGCAAACCTATCTTTCTTAGGCTAAAGGCTACAGGTTTGACATGGACTGAAATGCCAGAGGTTTTCAAATTCTGGCCAGGCCTTGTGCTTGCAGTTCTCTGGGTTACTGCAGACAACATATTTCTCCCCTTACACTCCTGCTACAGTCAGTGGTTATGGTTCATAATCAGCAATACCTACTGCAAATAACAGGTCTAAAATAATCAGCAAGAGCACCTAAATTTTCATCCCTCTTCCAACAACTATAACTATAAACAGAGATGGTCCTATACTTGTTCAGAGCTGAAACTAAACTTATATTATTTGCACCTTTTCTGTCCCCATGTGCTACATCAGGAAGCTTCAAAATAGACTTTTAGCCCTTCCATCCCATTCATACAGATGCTGAGCAGCCTGTAGCTCTCTCCTTACCACTACCCCATGCTTACAGGTTCTCTGTCACACAGCAGGAGCCAGACTGAATTGTTGCATAGGTCCCCAACAGCAGCCTTATTTCAGGCAGTCCTGTATTTAGAAAATGATGTTTATTAGGCTTCTGGGTTGTGACAATATCAAAAGCCCTTGAGAAACATGGAAGAGAGACTATCTTCTTGTGAAACTGATATTACACAAAAATAAGCATGAGTGGGTGATTTGAAATCCAAAGGAGTTCTGCTATCTGCTTCAGTGGAACTGGATTTCAACAAGAGCCTATGAGTGTAAATCTCATGAACTGTAATGTTCCTAGCCCCTGTGGTCTCCCTCTGTGCAGACACTCATGGTGGAGGCAAAAGAGCAGTGAATCACTCAGGGCTCTTCCTTCTTTACCAAACCTGTGCACATCCCTCCCTGTGAGCCGTCCCCAACAAGGGAGGGAAGAAATCAGCGTTGTGGCTGTGGCCTTACAGGTACAATTCCCCAGTGTTTTGGTGATCAGAGATACATCCAGCTCTGATCCTCCTGGACTGTTGTAGCCCCCTTGACTTGATGTCATTGCTGTTACAGGAGCTGCATGACATCCTTTGTGCCTTCACAGACATTGGTCTTGTGCTACACGGAGCCATGCAAGGCCACACAAACAGCTGAAAGAAGCTCCTTTTGGATTTTGCCTTAGAAAACCCCATTACTCAGTGAGAATGTGAGGCTGTCAAGATCTCATTTCACTATAACTTTGCCTCCTAAAGGAGACAAGGGACTCATAAGGAGGATCTCTATGATCCTGAAAGACAAAGGAAGATTTTAATGTAATAATCTGAATGCCAAAAACCAGAGGGGTAAATGTGCTCCTTTATCTGTGAAGATAGAGATTAGATGAGATGAACTTGCCTTTGCATCTCTTATATATTTTAAAGACACTTATCCCTCAGCCTTCATCTGGGTTACTATTCCCAACAGAGCATTATGAAACTATTCAGATAAAGTACTTAAAAGTGTAGAATTGGCAATTTTGTGTTGTCAGTTATGAAACCTTTATTTAGGTTCTACCTTTTATTAACCTCCAGGGTTCTCCCATTGTCCCTAATGACATTATACTGCATCAAAATTAAGCCAAAGTTTTTTACTGGGAGCTGTGCTATTTCTCATAACTTGGTAGTGCTAATGTTTAAATTCTAAAGTCCTCTTACTGCTGATTAAACCTCCAAAGACTACAGAAAAATTTCTGCTTCACTGCTAGAAAAGAAGAGATCCAGCACAGTTTGTACCAAAGAGATCACTTGAAGAATGTACGTAAGGTTACTGCATTAATGAATAAAGCAAAGCATTATCATTTTTAATAGGAATTAAACAGCTAGAGGGAGAAGTAGGCCAATGCTGTGATCAGTGCAAAGAAAAACAATCTAACCATTTTAATTAACTGTATTTTAATAGCTTTAGTTATAATTGAATAATTTAAATACCAAGGGAAATAGTTAAATCTCCTAAAAGCCTTCTTTTTATTTACATTTTAAATACAGTTCATGGAGAAGGGATGGCACTGTGAAGGCTTAAAATAAATGGGTGGGGAAAAACCTTACTAATTTCTGCAGCTGCTGGACCAACAGGAAATATTTACGGGATCTTAGTCATTGCTCTCTGCAGGAGCTCCAGTCCAAACCCTAATATATTTTCTGCTTTTCTCTCCACTTCCTCAAAATATTACACAGTCCCCGGTGCTGCTACCCTTGGCTGTTACAACCACAAGATGCACAGAAAGACAAATGTGAAGCAAGGATCATTTAATCCAATTTTTTTAAGTAGGCATCAGTGAAAAGGATCACTGCAGAAAATAAAACTATTGGTCAATGAGGAGTTACACTTAGATTTAGACAGAATAAAGATATTTAGAATAAACTGACACACACATTTGTCTTATATAAAAAACCCAACACCAGTCATAAACAGAGCCCATCCTTTTTGTGCTGTGTAATGATGATCACTGACTTCCATGCTGGTTTTCAGAGTCAGTCTGTTATGAGGCTCATGCTTCCTCTCACGCAGACTTTACCTCTTGATGGTTTCACTGACTCTGTTCCATTACAGCAGTTCAAGTGAGAGGGGAAGGATTCCAGCCCTGTCTGTCCCCCCCTCATGTCTCTGAGATGTCCCCTGCACTGAGCCCACTGTCCTGCTGGCCACAGCACCCAAGGTGCCAAACGGGCAGGGCAAACACTCAGTATATCTCTCTGTGATACAATCTTTTGGCACTCAGTAATTTTTGCAGTTTAGAGAATATCCCAGCTAGAGGAAATATTTCTCTGTTTGAACACCACAAAAGGGAGTTTCCTTCCAGTACCTCTACACAACTTTTTTAAATGGTGTAAAGTTTTCATGTCCAGAGTATCCTGTGGTGAAGCCTCTCTGCCTTGCAACACCTTCTGCTGTTTTGACCCTGCCATTTCTCAAGGCCAATTAATTCTTCTCTTAGAAGTTACAATAATGGATAATTTTCCAATCACTTCTCCTTGCTGGGATTTAACAGATCTCTGTCATATTCCTCACTGGTTTATTTTCCAAACTGA
Organism: Anthoscopus minutus; assembly: GCA_013399455.1. Lineage (NCBI taxonomy): Eukaryota > Metazoa > Chordata > Aves > Passeriformes > Paridae > Anthoscopus > Anthoscopus minutus. Next base: position 7,818 of record VWYI01014753.1, on the reverse strand, counting down.
AGAATCCTAGTCTATTTAATCTTTTTTAAAAGGTTCTTCCAAACCTCTGATGCATCCTTTCACACACCTCGGCCTCTCTAAACCTCCTAAAACCTTTTCAGAGAAACTGTAAATGAAGATGGTATTCTGTTCACAAATTTTTACCTTCAGCAAAAGAATATTTCTGGTTTTCTTCCTCTGTTTCTCTTTTTTAAGATTTTAAGTAAAATGTAGAATGTATTATGGATGTACAGCATTCCGCAAAGGATAGAGGCAAAAGTTGTCAGTAACTCTAATACCTGAAAATAATTAAAATAAACACATTAATTAAAATATCTGTACACTCTTCATGAAAATATGTAAACCCAGACACAACTAAGGGACAGCTCTTACTATTTTTTCTTTACCAGGTGTTAATAATGACAATGTCTCAACATTGTTCTGATGAAATTTCGTTCAGTTAGTTGTTTACCAGATGTTAATAATTAACACCTAATTGAATAAACAACTAATTGAATAAAATTTCATCAGAATAATGTGTTTTTTAATGGAATTCTTTGTAAAGTGTTCAAAAATCCTGATCCAAAAGCCAGCCTATAAATTTTGATAGGTTCAGATTTCTAATTCTGGCTAAACTGTTTCTGGAAATATAAAGACAATGCTATTCAATCTCATTTTTATTGTTTTTTTCTGGGAGCCTGAAGTGCATTAGGTGCCTCACAGGCTAGGAAGAGATTAGAGTCAGTCTCAAAATTCTTCCAACCTAAACACACAAATTTGATTAAGAGTTTGGAGGGTGGACCCAATGCAAAAACAAGATGATCAGTCTGGTGTGGCTGACATTTTTCAGTAGGGGATATTTGGCACTACTGTAATTTCTAAACTTCAGTTCTTCCAGATATTCTCACATATTTGATTCCTAAAGACTTTAACTGCTCATAATCAAGGTTAACATTTTAAGCTTTAGTTTTAAAGTCAGTTTTAGACTTTGTTTTCTCAGTACTGGAAAAGTCATGACACAGCTGCTTGCCATTGCACGCTGTACATTGGAGTAAAACCAGGGAATAGGAATCTTTTGTTGCCATGATGGCAAGCTGAAGAAGCCCACAGCTAGGAATTGTGACAGGGTCCCAGAGCATGTCTGACTCTACCAGTGACAGAGCCATGTGAACATCTAATCGAATTGGCATCTTAGGCCTTTCTATTATGGACATACAAAATAAGAAAAACTGCAACAGACATCCAAAGAGCTTTAATTTCTCACTGGTTTCACTGGAAAATTTACTGCTTATTATGAAATACATGTAAGTTTAAAAACCCAACTGAGCTTTTGGACAATCAGTTGCAAGACTGCCTACTGACTCAAAATCATGTACAGTTAAGTTTCTATATTATTCAACATGGGACATAATGAAAATCCTGAATCGTTAGTTTCCTGAAATTCACAATTCTCAGTAAAAATACAGAATAATGAAAAAAAACACAAACCAAACTTTTATTAAGCCATAAAGAATTGTCATTTCTACAATTTTATTGTAGTCTAAGAGAAGCTCTATTGCTATTTCTGATTCATGTTTAGCAATAAATACTTTATGCAATGATTCTGGATTCGACTTGGCAATGCACTCATACTGTTTATTTTTGAATCCTGAATTAATTCAGAATATATTTTTCTTGGTATTTTACTTCCAAGTCAGGCTTTGTTTCTGAAAGTTAGAAAAGAGAAGGCTAAGAGTAGAGAATTATTATAATACCATGTATGACAGAAAAAAACCCATCCATCCAGGATCAAGTCCTTTCCACAGCTGTAAAGCACTAGGAAGAAAATAGTGCTCAGCTTGTCTCTGGATAGGGAATAATAACATTTATAAAAGATGTTGTCATTATTGCAGTAAGGAGAAGAGAACATGAAAAATGGCAGCAGAAAGAAATTCCAGGTTCTGGAAGGGAAAAAGTAGAGAGAAGGAAGTCTTGAATTCCCAAAAACTTAACACCTAATTGAAGACATAGTAATAGCAATAGTAATAGTAATAGTAATGGTAATAACAATAGTAATAGTAATTTCAATAACCAATGAGTAAATTGAGGCAAGAAAAATGATAACACCACCTTATTTTATAGTGTCTGCCTATGTATATTAACATGATTTTGATAGAAAACCTGTGCAAATCCCAGACACACATACAGACTGAAGACATGACTGTTTCCACATTTGGAGCTTTAGGAAAATGCATGTTTATGCTACTGAGGAATATGGAAATGAAGTCAGCTATAATCCTGGGGGCCAGGGTCTTTGAAAGATATAAATAACCCATATTTCTCAATCAGATCATGACATTCTACCAGTTAGATTCTATATATAAAGACACAGACAGAAGTTTTAATATGGATACCACAGATCCCTGACCCACTATCTTCTATATGAAAATTGCTCAATCTCCTTCCCTTCCCTCAAGTTTCTTTGGATATCAACCAACACACTTCTCAGGGATCTGATCTAATCCCCAATGACACATCTGGTGTGGGTGGCACTCATTAGAATATGCTCTCCAATAAATGATCTGCTGAGATTCTGACAAAATAAATGCTTATTTTCATTATCAGTCACTTACTCCCTGCCACTTCAAATGCACATCCTCCCAGGTATGGCTTCAATCCAAACTGACATCTGAATTACAGTCAAGCATGATGCCAGATTTTAGTTGATAACATGAAAATGCACATGTAAAAGTGGAAGACAGACACAATATAAAAACAGCCTCAGAAATGAGGAAAACCACAATAAATAGTGCAATTAATTATTTAACTGAAGAGTTTGTAAGAAAACGACCAGAAAGAGAAAAAGGATAAAAAATAAATAGCAGCAGTTTGAAGAGCCTAGCCATGAACATTTTAAGAGAGTCCCATCTATCAGTGGGAACAAAGAACAGAAATAGAGTGGTAAGAGCTAACTGGCTTCATTATTGGATTGTCCAGCAATCTATTAGCAATATGTACAGCTGATTTCATGCAAAGCCTACATCTGTCTTTCTGAAGCTTGTCAGTAACCAGAAAAGTGATGCAAAGGAAGGATTATCAGGGTGTGCATTTGTTGATCTGTGGTTACTATTAGTGGGGAAAGCTGGACATGCCAAAAATAACTATATGATTCTTTTTGACATGAAACTAAAGGTAATGAAAAATGTTTATCGTATGAATCCTTCTCATAAGGCAGAAAAATTATGATCTAAGCTGTATGACAGATGTCAAGAAAACTGACGTGTGGTTTAGGAAGATGCTTTTAATGACATGCTTGCGGTAGTTGGAACAAAATGTCAGACTAATAGCAATTCTTTTTACTGCAGACTAGCCCAAGGAAATGGAAGTTCTGCCTTGGAAAATACTGAGGGGAGAAAGATTTACCTTACCACAAGCAAACAAATAACTTTCCTAACATGACAGCAAAATTTTCAGAGTTAAAGTTTTCATTTTTATCATCTTCAGTGTTCAGGATGCAGTGCTACATGTTAAAACTATCAGCCAAATGCTTTGGACCATGGTATTTTACTCTTCAGCGAAAGCTATGCCTGGCCACTATGCTTCAAATTCCTCAGTGAGTGGATAGGAATAGTAGGTCCTACAGTTTAGAAACCAAGGCATAGAGAGAATAAAGGACTTGCCAAGGTCATACAACAATTAAGCCCAGCCTCCCAAGTCTCATTCAATGCCCTAATTGCAAGATCTCTGTTTCCCTTTCTAGTGAAATAGGAGATTTACCTGGTGTGCTGTTGTGTTTGAGGTAAGAAGCCCCACAGGGTTTCTTACAATGTAGGCTGAAAATGTGGCAGGGAAGAAAGCAGATGAGAAGGGGGTTTGTACTCAGTTCCTTCACGATCTGGGGTACTGTGCTAAGAGGAGCTACTAAGGCACTTAAGGGAGTAAAATTAAGTAGAACAATGGGGATCTCTAGAGAATATTTACAACAGGGCAGTAGGACCATATGACTCTCTGATGTAGTGTGAGAGCTGAGATCTTTCTTCAGATTTTAACTTGTCTATTTTTAATAAGCTGAACTTTATACCATGGTAAATGGACTAGAATTCCAAATCCTTAGTTAATTCTGAAAATTTGTATTTTTCTCTCTGTTCCAGATTCAGTTGGTGTGTTACTTGGTTTCCTTTCCTACTTGATCATTTAATGTTACATCAGAACCTTAAACAGATGGCAGCACTTCAGAAACAGGTGACTTCCCTGGAAAGATTGGCAGTAACACACAATCCTTGGAGATGGAAACAATTATTTGTTGTTGTGTTTAAAAGAAAACCAGTGCATGATTTCTGTAGACACTTTTGCAACAGTTTTATTCTCAAGTCACCTAATGTTTCAGGATCTTTACTTTCTTTCAGAAGGTAAAGTTTCCCTTCCTTTCTCACAACATATTTTTTATTTCATATCAGATGCTGGACCATCAGTACAGATCAACTCCCTCTTATGACGATCTCTGCACAGACTCTCCCATAAAGACAATTAAACAGATCTCGAGAATTAAAGGTTGTTCAAGGCAAACAACCAGTGGAAATCAGCAGTGAAAGAAGCAGGACTTGAAATACCTCAATTTAACAAGAAGTCACAAGCACAGATGTTAGAAACAGGTAGTCAGTAGATCTGTATTGTAGACCCGAGATTAAGTCTGGAATGCAATCTTCTCTTCATATCCTCTTTTTTTCTCCCTTTTAAAATATTTTTTGAAAGAGAACAAGTAATAGTAATGCAGTTTTTATAAAGAATATCTTCTTCATTGTAATTTTTTTTTCTTTTTAGAGGACTACTTTAGCTTAGAGGAAGTAAACAAAAGCTCTGCACTTAAACCTGCATTTTAATGACAGTCTCTGTACCATAAATGAGTCTCTGATCATAGTTATGATCTATTATCATGATCCACTGGAAGTTCATTACTTTAATGTGTAAAACATGGATTAAAATGTGACAGAAAGTGACTACAAAGTAACAAATCAAGTCAAACTGGACTAAATGTTAGTGTAAACAGCATAAAAATAAATCCTTTGAAAATTAAACCTACTTTCTTACTTAGCTTTGGGGTTTATTATAGCTCATTGTAATTTTTGTGCAGTGAACATTTCTTTTGGAGCAAAATCCATTTCCTAATAAGTTTACATAATGTATATTTGCAATCATAAAATTATAATAAAGAATAACTTTGACTATTTAAGAAATGGAGTACTTCTAGCCAGCTATCATTTCAGGCATAAAATTTTTTTGACCACAGGCAAAATATCTAATTTATAGATTGCAGTAAGTGGAGGGTGAGTCCTGTGGTCATAGTATAAGATGCAAGTTAGAGAGTTCAAGGTCGTATTCCAGCCTGTTTCATACCATTCACAGGTGAAAATAAATCAGAAACTCACAAAATTAAGGATTAGTATCAATTAAGTAAGCTGGAATTTTCTGGACTGGAACATGAAAACTAGGTGTTGCATATTTTAAATAGGTCTCACAGTACCTAGGAATTACTTGATGGTACATTTTCATGAAAAAGAGAAATATGTCTGGGATATATTAGCTTTAGTTTTTCAGAAGAACTGGGGAAGTATAAATTGTATTGTGCAAGGTATAAAGCATAGGCAGAAATTACTCTGCTTTGCTCCATCATCCATGTTCAAGACAGGTTAATTCACATGCAAAAAGTATGCAGAAAGGTTTCAGCAGGACTAGGAAGTGACATGAAAATAGCCTTCCCAGGAAGTTGAAGTGAGCTGAGATAATTTATTTATTTGAAAATTAACATCCTTATGATTATGGTCCATCAAAGACATCAACTTGATCATGAGCTGAGATTTCAATGCTCTGGTTCATAGCTGGTATAAGAACAAACAACAGCAAACTAGGCAGAAAAGTTTGGACATAAAGATGTTTCAAATACTGGAGAAATGAGGATTTCTAATGCAGAAAAAAAGCTGGTTTAAAGATGGAGTTTGATGGGGGTTTATTCTGCTGCTGCTGCTGCTGCTTTAGAGGCAGAGTGGATTTGATGATCCAGAAGTTCTGTTCCTGTCAATGCTGTAATTTCTCTATAAAATCACCTCAAGTCCTGAAATCAGGCTAATGTTCTGCTGTTTCCTCTGAGTAAAACAGTCACCAGCATTTGAGAAGTGTTCATATCCTTCAGTTTTGACTACTATAATCATATCCTACCTCATTAATTCAAAAAACATGCTTGCAATAACTCAGCAATACAGAAAACTGGTTATACTATTTTTTAGGCACTTTAATTATTCAGACAGATTTTCTAATTCTCAATGATCAACCAATACACAAATATTCACAAACTCATTATGGCAGTATAAGTATTTTCCCAAACCACTATTTAATAGGGTAAAGGAAAATTTGTAGTGCAATATGGAGTTTACTTTGCCAGTACTTCATCACCTTGGGCACATCTACATGAGATATAACTTCCAAAATACTCATTATTCCACAAAACCCTCAACATCACTACAATAGTTGAAATTTTACTCTCAAATTGATTTGTAAGGATTTTGTCTAATATAAAAAGGTCTGAAATCAATAGGAAGACTCTAAAACTCTATAATATTCAGAATAATACAAGGAAAAGCTTTTATTAATGCTATTTTTCCTTTTTGTTACCACAAGTAGAGAGCTATTAACATAAGTTCCATTACACCAGCTGATATACTGAGGCAACAAACAGTGATATGCAGTTTTGAGAGTGATCATTATTTGATGGAATTGTTCTACATTGTTTATGTTAAGCTTTCAGTTGAAGCTTGAAGATTTAATTTATGGAAAATGCCTAGAGTGTTTGACAGATGCTATAAAATCAAAATGAAATAATTAACTTGTAATGAGAATAATAGGTCTAAGGACAAAGACATGAAAAGAACAACAAAGTGATTCAAGGTGGGGGAGCAGGAAAAGCAGTGGTCTCCATCTAATCAGAGTTTTCAAAAGATGACTGAAGAGTGGACTCATTGCAAAGGCTTTCTAAAAACAAAGAAAAGGAATTACAGAGTGAGGTAGAATATGGAGGTTCAAATATTTACTTGGCTAAACATCAAAATACCTGACCATGGGTAAAAATTTACCTCTGGAACAAACTATCATAGCAAAAATGATTCACCTGATAGGTTCAAATGAAGACAGGAAGTCTTTCTTGAACAAGTACAAGTTAAAATAAATTAACTGACTACACTGAAACACATAAAGCACACTGGTCTGTGAGATACAAAAGGTGAGATTCTACAGTAATACAAGAAGGGAGCACTGTAATCACTTCAGATAACTGACAAATTAAGGTGCTAATAAATTAGTCTCTGACCTGCCCAATGTATGTGCATCTTGAAATGTAGGACTGCCCTTCTGACAGGATCTGGGCATTAAGTTCCATAACTGTAATGTTTCTCCCCCACCCCACATCACAAACAGACATGCCTGCTTGACAGCTGCAGTAAACTCAAATAGGAGGTGAACTGCAAATGCAGTCAGCAAGGCAGATATTTTAGTTTTTCACAACAACCTCAAGGCAGAGCTTGAAGACAATGTAGTGGAATTTGTAAAAGAATATAAAATGACAGGGAGGCTACCATCACACAGCAATTGTACCCTACGGTTCTTAAGAGGCATGAGGCAGAACCAAATGCCTCCCTGACCCCTGTGGGCACGATTATTTTGTAATAGCCATGCCCATACCCTGCAGCTGCTGTTTGCCTTATAAAATATATTTCATTGTCCTGTGGTAAAGAAAGAAATTGTCATTCTTTACTAATTAAAAACACAAATGGTGACAGCTAAGCTGGTAATTAACAGCTCTGGTAGACCTAA
>VWYI01014752.1:0-16523 GCA_013399455.1 Anthoscopus minutus | reverse complement strand
AGTTGAATATCGATATCAGATCGATATTCATATTTTAATAAATCATTGCCACTTTCCACCTGGGGAGAAACCCTGGCTGATGACCTCTGCAGTTGCAGCAAGGCAAAAGGATTCACTCCTTCAGTGTAATAGACTCCGTCTATCATTAATTTGTTCAGTGTGTATTAGAACTTGTTTTAGTTGTTAGTGTGTATTCGCATTTGTCTACCTCTTTTAATTAAGNCTAAATTCTAGGGACAAGAAAGCAGCCCTGATATGCAAAAGGAGTTACCTCAAGAGATAAAACTAACAGGAAACAGAAACTCTCCCCGAAACAATAACCAAGAAGGGGGGGAAGTGGAGAATCTCCCCCCCCCTACAACCGCCAACCGGAGATCTTCAGAAGAAAAAAGTATAAAAAGCTGTACCTTATGAGAAGGGGTTGCAGACCGACTTTTGAGAGCCTGGACTCTGTCGGCTGCCCAACGCGTTGTATCCTGTCTTCTGTTGCTTGCCTAATTAAACCAATTAATTTTATTGGCCTTCGTCCCTTGCCTATTATTTTTGGGACCCAATTTTTTAATATCTACCTGTAGAGAGAAATGGCTATGTGAACAGAGCCATGTAGACATAGAGAAGCTATGCTAAGGCAGTATGTCCTTGAGCAGTGTAGTTAGAGATAACAGAAGGCTTGTAGTTAGAGAAACAGAGGCTAGGAATGAAAAACAGAGTGTATGCTAATACAACTTTTAGAGTAAGCCAATTAGGTAATGTCAGTTGTGCCTATTAATGAGTAGTTGTCTGTAAGAGTATAAATGTAACCGATCTGAAATAATAAACGAAGCTTGTGTATCCACTACGTTAGTGGTGTAAAGCCTTCCCTCCCGGCGGAAAATAGCAACAAATAGCAACATCTACCCATAACATTCAGCATGCTTGTTGTTAACGTAGATTCTGTGTTTCTCACTGGTTATCCCCCCTTTGCCCCGTCTTGACCATCAGTAGATAAAATGCCTGTTTTCTCAGCACTCGGAAGCTTCCCATACTGGGGTCTCCTGGAGGAAAAGAGCTGAATTAAAAACCTCCTAAAAGATTCTAGACGGGGCTCCGTCTCTCTTTCTTCTGTTCTCCTGAGAGCTGCATTCACTCAAACAGCCCTGTTGAGGGCTAAAAGAGCTGAAAACTGCAGAAGCAGCTGCAGATGTGCCCGAGCCCCAGGAGGTCTCGGCACCTGACCACCTCACACAGCTTGCTTCACCAGTCAGTTACTATCACACCTTGTCTCTGCTGCTTCTTCCTCCTCATGTTTTTCCCTGCTTCAGTGTGGGGTCCCACCCACAGGAGATAGTTCTCCACAAACTTCTCCACCATGGGTCCTTTCCACAGGCTGCAATTCTTCATGAACTCCTCCAGCATGGACTCTCCATGAGGTCATAGGTCCTTTGGGTGCATCGACCTGTTACCAAATGAGTTATATTTCTTTCATAAATGAACCTAGGTAGCAGTGGGAGGAAATTGTTGAGAGGAGATTTAATCCATGAACTAGGTAACAGATTACGGGGAAGCTCTGGATGATGTCCATGTGATAGAAAAACAAATTAAAAGTTTAGGGCCACATGTTGCCCTCTTCCTTTCCCCAATTGGCTGAGGTACTAGGAAGGTACAGCCTTCCTGAATCGCCTATCACATACCTCTCCCCCCTCCCCTCCACTTGATTCTGTCATTTTCACCCAAAGTTTAGAAACTCAGGCTTGTCCGGGCCCATTTGTCTGTTTCAGGGGTCTAACTGTAGGGGTTCTGTAACAAACCTGCGGCTAGAAGTTTGTAGAGACATTAAGACCCATTTCAAAGACGTTAACACCTATACCCTCACCCATGGAATTGTGAAGACATTAGCACACATCTTCCCTATCACTACTGTGGTGTGTTGTGGGTTTGCAGGCAAGAATAAGAAACCGACCCTATCTTTGCAATGAGTTCGCAGGTACAGGTGCGGTGTGACACGGGATGATGGAAGGAGGGAGAAAGGGGACAAGCAGGAGGAGTGGTACGTGCAGCGTGACTCTAAGAACAGCTCTTCCTCGCGCCCGGGCCTCAGCGAGGGGAACTACAATTCCCAAGAGTCTTTGCAACAGCCAGCGCCGGAGGAATCACGCCTCAAATGTGGTGGCGGCCTACGCGACATCGAGGATGCTTTTCTGCGGGCGGGGGCGTAGCCATTGTCTGAACTACAACTTCTAGCAACCCTTCACACATCTCGCGCGTGCGCACGGCCTTGGTCCGGCCGCACTTGGCCGTTGTCGCCGTAGGTGTGTGTGTGGAGGGGGGAAGGGAGTGAGCGAACGCTGTCGCCGTAGGTGTGTGTGTGGAGGGGGGAAGGGAGTGAGCGAACGCGGCGGTGAGGAGGAGGAGGAGGAGGGTGAGAGAGTTCAACCGCCGTTGTCCCTGCTAGCTTGCACTCATGATTCCTATATGCCCGGTAGTTTCTTTCACCTATGGTAAGTAGTGGCACTCGATGTTTCTGTGTGTCCGTGAACGTGGGGGGAGGGGGGCGGCGGCGAGGGGGAGGAGATGTGGCCCACGCGCGGGGCGGAGGAACAGTGGTCCTGAGGCGCCATGTCTGACCTGGCGCTCGCGCGCACTTCTGTCTCTTGTCTCTCTGTCCCTTTCTCTCCCCGCCTCCTTCTGCCGGATCTCCTGTCATGGCCCCGACCACTGCCGCCTCTTGGTTATCTTCGCCACAGTGCCCAGCCGCCTGGGAGAAGATGCCAAAATGGCCACCGGCAACTACTTTGGATTCACCCATAGCGGGGCTGCTGCCCAGTATAGGTAACCACCGCGACCCCTCTCCCTCCCTCTCCCTCCCTCTCTCTGTCCTTGCCCGGAGTCACTTCCCTCTTCGCCTCCGGTTTCGTGTCCCTGACCGGGATCTCCCCGCCCCCTCCGGGTGAGTGCTTGGGACTGCTCCTATCCTCCGCCCCGTGTGGGGCCTGCTTCTGCAACCCGCTCCTCCGCGATAGTTGTGCTTGGGACCCATCTGCTTATCTGCCTCTCCCGCCGGTGTGTTTTCTTATCCCGGTAAGGACCTCCCTGTATCCCCAGTGGTGTGAGGGTGGGGAGGTGGAGCCGGACACCACGGAGGAAGCAGCATCAGATCTCAAGGCCCTTGAATTAAAATGGCCACTTACAGTCAACAATGCCAACAAGTTACTGTCTGCTGCCCCCCGGACACTTCTCCTCAGTGAAGATGGGGCTTGCTCCCCAAGTCTTTGCTTCCCCCTATGTCAGTGTGGGAGGATGAAATCCTTTTTAACACGTGTTAAAATTACACCAACCCAACCTATGGGAGACTGGATAGATAAGGGAAGAGTAGAAGCACCAGAAAATACAGGCGACTGTCCCATTCCACTGAAGCAATGTTATAATTAATGTATCAGAAAGTAGAGAAAGTACTTTTGGAGCCATGCACCTTTTAAAAATATTTCTTACTTGAGTATCTAAGATCAGGAGCAGGTCTTATAGTGGAGCTCAGGGACCTGTAACAATATAGTTTGTTTAGGTATGTTGCCTTAAATTTTTATATCTTTGTACTCTTTGTGCATCCAAATTGTGTGTCATACTGTTAAAAAGTAATTGGTAGCATCTACTATCTCACTTTTTCTGAAATCAAATTACTTAATTTGGAAAAATGCAGATACAATCACGAACATCATCACATTTTTGGCTTGTGTTGGAGTAGCACCTTGAAGTTCATGTCTGAATCTTTGTTATTCATTTCATGAATTTATAATAAAGGCCTTCCTTGACTCTTAAGTCTTGGTTAATGGGAAAATAGTAGGATAAAGCCAATATATGAAATATGAGGGATTATTGGCAAATGAATGCAGATGTGTGCTACTGTTATCTAGCTAATCAAAATTGCATACCTGACATAATTTCAGGAATATACAGTTTTATGTGGGTCTTGGAATGACTCCCAAGTGATTATTTTCTGGAAATAGATATAAAATAAATTAATTTTCATTTACTCGAATGTATAATAGTTAAAGGAGAGGATTAAACTTAGCTAATCTTTTTGTTCTTTTTTTTTGATTAGGTGCTCACAGTATGTTTATGTTTTACTTGACAGTTGTGAAATTTGAAACTGGGTTGTCATGGGGTATGAAGGAGTTTTTAAATAACATAGAGGATTTTTTTTAAGTTTATAAACAATATTTGAGTGAATAATAAATTGAGATCCATATATATCTGCAATTTTGAAGTGGAGATTAATTTTTTTAAATTGTTATTCCTTTTATTGTGGAGCTGAGGTGGTCTGTAGACTTAAGAACCTGAACAACTGACTTGAAATTTCCTTAAAACCATATAATTGGAATGCAGTTCAAGTTCAAAACTGTTTTCATAGTTAATCCTAAATGTATTCTTGAGAAAATTGAAAGACTGATTGAAAGAAGCTTTTTCCTTTGCTATCAGAAGTACAAGATACTATTCCATTTATGTATCAGTAAAATACTCTATCCTATAAATGGTTTGTATATTTACCATGTCTGCAAATGAAGAGACAAAGCAATCACTGTTAAAGCAGTCCTTTCATAAGAATGAATTTTATATTTTGAACAGAAAACACAGGAGACAGTGTCTAAAAGGGAGTTTATCTTAATGTAACGATATAATGCTTTAATGAGAAAAGCATTAGATTATGCAAATACCAATACAGAAAATTTCTCTGAATATTGCAATACCTTTGTGTTAGTAGTGGTATTGGGCCTAGGGTTATAAACCTGCATGCAATGCAAAACTGTTACTTATTTAAGTAACTATTAATCCATCTATTTACAAGCCTGAAATAAATGTGAAATTTGGTGATACTAGTTCTCTTTAGTTTTTGTGTGTGTGTGCACTCTGTAGGCCACCTTAACCACTGTGTGTCTATTCAGTTTGATATGAACAATCTGTTATTGGCTTGTTTTTCATGTGCAAAAAATATTAGCATTCTTGATTCATTGCTGGAGAAGAGGCATAATTATGCTTTTATTTTGAAGTTGGCTGACTGAAATGTGGGGATGCTGATGGAGAGATAGGGGCATTGAGAAATGTTTGGACAGAGAAGTGTGCAAATGTGGTCACAATTAATCTTGTGTTAAGATTTTGGTTCCTGTTAAGAAGATAAAGAACCTTTGAGCATCTGAGTTTCATCTTATTTATGTTCATAATATGTACCTACTCTAATGAGACAGGTAACAGATATTCTTGGGTAGTTAAGAGTGAATTGTTAACTTTGAATTGCTAAGTGTGGTGAGCCTTTGCAGGTAAAGGCAATTAATTGTAGCAGATAGGGTCTGGAGCCAATCACAGTTCCTGAGTTTAGATTAAGATGCAGTCTTCTAGGTAGCCATATGGAGGTGAACTCTTGCAATTATAGTTAGTTTTGTATTCAAGTGCAGTGTATGATGTTACTGGATGTTCAAGACTGGTACAGAAGTGTTATGACCCGCCCTAGAAGGCAAGGGTAACCTAGGTTCTTGTTAATCCCTTGAGGTGGATTAGAGTGAAATGACACTGATTGATGTTTGTAAATATATACATATAAGGTTTATTTTAGAACAATTTGGATACAATGGAAAGCAGGTATGTAGCCATTTGGGTTATTATTATCTATAGTAATATAGCACTATGAAAGCATGGAAATATCATTTAAGAAAATGTATAAGGGAAAAGAAAGGATAAGAGTAAGGGAACATGTTACTACCCATGGATCTGCAATGAGATTTGATGTAATTTCGATGTCTGTTGGTCACAGTAGCGATCACTGTCTTGATCCATTGGAGGTGCGGAAAAGACCCTCAAAACACAAAGTCCAAGGGGTTCAAATATGCTCAGGCTGGGTGGGAATGCCCAGGTACTTCCCTTGGAGGGGAGCTTTCAGTCCTCTGGTGGAAAGCTTCAGAAATGAGTCTGGGGGCACCTTGGGGGTCTTTGATGGTTTATGACACCTTTTAAGAGATGACATTTGCCTCTCACGTCAGCACAATTGAGCCAGTTACGCCCCATCAGACCTGGAGTCTTGTGTCCGGTTCTGGGCTCCCCAGTGCAAGAGAAACATGGACATATTGGAGAGAGTCCAATGAAAGGCCACAAAGATGATGAAGGGGCTGGAGCCTCTCACCTATGAAGAAAGGCTGAGAGAAAGAGCTGGGACTGTTTAGCCTAGAGATAAGAAGGCTCGAGGGGGATCTTGTTAAAGTATATAAATACCTAAAGGAAGAGTGCAAAGAGGACAGAGCCAGGCTCTTGTCAGTGGTGCCCAGTGACAGGACCAGAGGCAATGGGCACAAACCAAAACACAGGAGGTTCCCTCTGGACATCAGAAAATGCTTTTTAAACTGTGAGGGTGACAGCACTGACACAGGTTGCCCAGTAAACTTCTGGAGTCTCCCTCCTTGAAGATGTTCAAATAGCAGTCTGGACATGGTCCTGGGCAACTGGCTTTTGCTGGCCCTGCTTGAACAGGATTGGACCCTCCAGATGTCTCTTCCAACCTCAGCCATTCTTTGATTCTGTGATTTTGACAAAGAAAATGATAGTAGTTGATAGTTTTCAGGCAGACATAAAATCTAAAGGTCAGTTCTTTTTGTCATGCGTTATCATTGTGAACATGGTTGTTATCTAGACTTGAATAACATCAATGTTTTGATGAGCTGTCAATGGTGTACAACCAAGTAGAGAAGTAGATGGATGAATTCTACCAAGATTATGAGCCAGTGTGGCCCTTCACTCCCCAGAAAATTAGATTGACATGGAGTTGAAGATTAGTGTGGAGAAAAATACATGGTCACAGCTTGCTGCAATCAGCCTTATCTAGGAGGTTTAATATAGTGGTATTTCATAATATATGGCACTTTTTCTGATACTAATATGTCACAAAAATCAGTATTTTCCATCACTAATGTCAGTAGAATTTAGTGTAGTTGTTATTCAAAGATTGTTTTAAAAAAGCCCAAACTTTTCTCATGCACTGTAGTATAATAATTCTATGTAAAGAATTAATTCTCTTGATCTTTGAGGTTTTTTAGGTAAGATGTGAAAGATGAGAGCAAGCTAGGTATGCATTGAGGTCTAAAACTTCTGAATTGAAGTGAGCTTATTTGGAAGGAGGAAGCAAAGAGCATGTCTCTCTAAAAATGTTGGGATAAATTAAACTCTAACACATTTTTTTTAGTATTAAGGAGTAGGCATGACTTTATTCCAGGCCAGGTTGCATAAGGGGATAGCTCTACCTAGGTGCACACAACTTTCAAAACTTTTTACTTATTTATACATTATTAGAAAACAAATTAATGTTCATTGGTTCTAAATTAAATCTTTCTCTTCATTAATTAGTATTCTCTCTTCTGTTGGTTATTGATTTCCCACTTCTCATGCTCATTAGTCCACATTTTTCAGTCTTTTTATTATCTTTTTCCCTGACAGGGAGTCTGCAGCATATGTTGGATCATCTTTGTTAGTTTCCTCTATCTTCTGGTTACTTCGACATGTCCTTGGAGGGCTATAAATTCTGGATTCCAGGTGTCCAGCTTTTAACTCCCTCAGGCTTTGTTCATTGAAGCTTATCAGGGTTAGTTTAGCAAAACTTAAAGTTTCAGTGATCTATTAATCAAACACTAAGAATAAGTCTGTAAAAAAACCAAAACATGCTGGCTAAAGTGGAAAATTACACTGCTTAAGAGTAATACACTGCTTATGATTATTTAAAGCAATTAATAAAAAAATTAATTAAAACCATCAGTTAGGAAAGTTATATAATTTCCAACACATGGGGAAATAAGGATATGCAAGTAGTAGTTTAGGGCAGGTAAGGAGAGATGAAAAACATTAGGTAAGGTGCTAGAAATGACCTGTCATTGACAAAAACATACATCTACAGAACATGGAGAAGAATAATTGAGTGCAACATGTAGCCTGTATACTGTCTGTGACTGCGATAGTGAAAACAGTGAAATAAAAATCCAAGATGGAAGATAGGTATTGAAGAATGTGTGTAGTTCCTAAAAAATAGAAATTAAAGTGAGCTTTGTGGAGAAGCACTGTTACTATTATGATCAGCTAAAGAAATAGGTGTGGTGTGAATAAAATAGATTAATTTTTAATGAAAATCTCTAGCAGAAGAGGGATTATTAAAGCCATGCAGCAGAGTAAGATTTGAAGCTGACAAGTCTGCCTGCAACTTCTTAAGTCAAAGAATGATGTTTATTTTCATAGTAAGTTAAAATACTGTAAGAATTGTAATATGAAGTTACCTTGAATTGAATGTTCACAAACTGGGTTTGCTTTAAGTAAATGTTGGTTTAGAAATCATTTGCTTTTGAAACAATCTTTCATAAACTAAGGAAAAAAATTTTGACAGTGAGGATGCTCAGACATTGGAACAGGTTGTCTAGAGCAGTCTTGTATTCTCCATTCTTGGAGATGATTGGAACCTGACTGGACACAAAACCCTGGTAAAACTAATGTAATTTTGTTATTAGCTATGCTTTGGGCACAGGGTTAGAACAGATGACCTCATAATCTTTGTTTCAGCCTAAATTATTCTGTCATTTTTAAGTTCTGTCTATTAGTAAAGCCAGTTGGACTACATACCTTTTCATATGAAGAGCACTAGAATTCTTTGAACTCAAAGATGCTGTTAAGGATATTAGAATTTATTTAGAGGAAGAGAAGAATTGATCTACAAAGAAAACTCACTGAGGTACTAGGTCAATCAGTTAGCTTCTCTGTCTGCTTGTAATTTGGTTCAACTTCTTCCCCACTATGTTAGGGGATTAAGCTAAACTGAATTACTTTCTTTGTTGCAGTAAAGAGCACACATGTGGTTTGATACCATAGCTCAGCTGACATACCGTATTTCATTGTTGCTCTAATAACTTGATCAAGTGCCTAAGTTTTTTTGAGTCTTATTTATTAGGACTAAGTTGAAATACTTTATGTGGTGCAATATGGAAAATGATTACTTAAATTAGAGATTAGTAAAAGAATTGTAGAGAAGGAGCTGGTAGAGGTGGTTAGTAGAATTAGAAGAGTGATTATCAAAGAGGAATAGTTGCAGTGGAATACTCTAGCGATTGGTTTTGAGTCTTATTTATGGTGCATTGTGATATTTGATGCAAGGGAAATATTGTCAATACACAGGTAACTTTACAAGAAGCTGCTCTGAGGAAACTAGATTCTTTGGGAAAAAAGTCTGGAGCAGAGTAAGTGGCACAACTGAAACTTAATCTCAGATGATCCGTACAATTCTTGCCATCTGTAGTAATGAAAGAATAAATAATACTATGATATGTGCAACAAAAAATTGCAAGAAAGATTGGTGGAAGAGTGATCTAGCAAAATAGTCTGGAGGGAGGTAAATTCATCTTGGCAAATGTGATGAGTCACTAATCACCAAACAAGGATTAAAAACTCTTGTAAGTTAAATGACAGTGGCACAAAAATATTTTGATTATAAATTAATTACCTGAAAGTGTCTAGTCATCTTTATGTTAAAAGATTCTCAGTAAGACCATGGGGAGAAAAAGAAACATAAATTTAGAAAAGATGTTGATGTGAATTTCTGTAACATAGCATAACAACTTTTAAAAATGAAGTAGAAGTCAGTTCAGAATATTTTTCTTGTGATCTTGCAAACTTGGTCACTAGCTCTGCATGGTGTTGCAGAAGCAAGGGGAACAGATTTGCTAAAATAAACATAGTCATAGAATTGTATTAGCCTTAGAAATCGAATTATTTGAGCTGCTAATTCTATACTATGGTAAAGAAGTTTGGTACAAAAATAGCACAGAAAACATTAAAGTGTCTGTTAGCAGAATCTTGTTAATAGTCCTGCTCATAATGATCACAATCTCTTCACAATATTAAACACTGAAAACTGTCAGGCAGTTTTAATCACATATATATATATTCTGAGAACAAAAGCATTTTGAAGAACCACTAAAACACTTAAAAACTTATTGGTCATGAAAAGATAACTGTGTAAGACTTCTGTATTATTTTGAATGAAAAGCTTGGGTTCTTTTCAAGCAGTGGAACACAGCTACCACCACTCTTTGCTAAGAAGAAAGTCATTGCCTGCATGATATATTTGCATTCACAGAAACTTCAAAATGATACAGCCTTTTAAATGGGGTGGATAATAGGTAATAAAAGTAATTACAGTGTATGATAGCTGTTCCAGGTCTGTTTGTAGAACAGAAAAATATGAATCAAATCTGGGAGTTTGAAATGTTTAGGTGTTAGATGAGTATGTTGGATGAATCTAATTATTTACTTACTGTCTTTTTCCAATGTAGCCAGCAGCCAGCTTCGGGTGTAGCTTATTCCCATCCAACTACAGTTGCCAGCTACACTGTCCACCAGGCACCAGTTGCTGCGCACACTGTCACTGCAGCCTATGCTCCAGCAGCAGCTACAGTTGCAGTAGCCAGGCCTGCTCCAGTAGCTGTTGCAGCTGCTGCTTATGGAGGCTATCCTACAGCGCACACAGCTACAGATTATGGTTATACACAGAGGCAACAAGAAGCTCCACCACCACCACCTCCTGTCACTACGCAGAATTACCAGGTGTGTTTAAAAAAAAAAGTGTAATTTTTAAATGATATGTTAAAAGGAGGAGGCCTGTTTGGATAAGAGAATGTGGTGATATTTATATTTTTTCTTCCATGGCTCACAGCTAAAACTGTGATAGAATGTGAAGTGACTGCTGTCCCATATGGTGCATATAGAGGATTATCAGCAGTAATACTGCTAAGAATTAGACCTTCACACAATAAAAAATGTATTGACATTTATCTCCAAATGATTTTGTGAACTACTGCTGAAATACTTGTCTTGGCTAGCCTAACTGTCCAAGTGGCATGCAGTTAAATGGGTCATGGAACTGATTTAGATGAAAAAATTGTTCTAATAAAAATTTTCACTGGGAGATAGAAGTAGTTCCCTTGTCAGATTCCTGGTTGCCACAGGAGCTCTAGCACCAAATGTAAGGATAGGAGATTACTCTAGGAGAGGAACTGTCTTTTGAGTAGATTTTGGGTACCCTTTGTGAGACTACTGCCTAACCCTTGGCAGCTACAGGCTTTTACAAAAGGAAACTGTTGTCTGTTTTCATCTTGCTCTGACCTTTACTGACACTTCTTTACATTGAATCTAGCAGTTGTCAGCGTTTGGGTGGGTCAATTCAGGATAAGAATTCCACAGAAAGTTAACCAACTAAAAAAGGAACAGCATCTTTCCATGGAATTGACAGGCTTCTGCAGAATTTCCTTTGTTCTGCACAGTTGTGGTGCCAATGAAAGACATGGATGTGGGATCATGTAGGGTGAGATGTGATGGTACATCAGACAACTTCCCATTCTTTACACTGGCTTAAGTGTCTTATGAAACAACATCCTGTCAGTGACTGGTATTCTTCTTCAGAAATAAAGAAACGTAGCAGTACAAATCAGTGCTGCATCAGTTTTGCAGTTGGAAGATTTCAGTATGTAGTGGTTATCTTGGGACTTATTTAAGATAAGTGTTTACTCCAAAGAGTGAGAAGTTGCAGTCTTTTCTGTCTGTCTAGATTGACACAATGCGAGGGTATATACACATCAGTAACCCTAGCCCATTGCTTTCAATCAGACAGATGCAGAAAGATGAGTGGTTTTACATGGCCAAGTAGTTTCCTATTAGAAATATGAGCTTTATTTGTATTTTTATCAGCTTTTTTGCTATATTATCTAGACTAATTTGCATTTTTATTTGTTTAAAGCTACTATACTGTTGCTGTATGTTATGAATTCCTTTGTATGGCTTTGTACTTTGTTACATATGGTAATGAACCAAAATGTGGGAGTCTTTCCAGTAGCATGTTTACACATAATTACAGGGTTATTAAACTAGTCAGTTACTAGATGTATTCAGATAGAAAAGAGTCCCCTAAATTAAAGAAAAATACAAGAAAGACATTGAGGCACTGGAGCATGTCCAAAGAAGGGCAGTGAAAATGGTGGAGGGTCTGGAACATAAGTCTTCTGAGGAGTGCCTGAGGGAGCTAGGGTTGTGTAACCTGGAGAAGAGGCTGAGGGGAGATCTTACTGCTCTGAAAAGAGGTTGTAGTAAGGTGGGTCTCAGTCTCATTTCACAAGTAACAAGTGACAACACAAAATGAAATGGCCTCAAGTTGCACCAGGGGAGGTTTGGTTTTGATATTAGAAAAAAATTCTTTACAGGAAGGGTTCTAAAGCATTGGAACTGGCTGCCCAGGGAAGTGGTGGAGTCACCATTCCTGGAAATGTTCAAAAAATGTGTGGATATGGTTTAGTAGTGAACATGGTGGTAGTGCTAGGTTGACTGTGGGACCTGGTGATCTTTGAGGTCTTTTCTAACCGTAATGATTCTATGATTTCATTCACCAGCACCCCCAAGTCCTTGGCAGGGCTGCTCTCAATTTCTTCATTCCCTACCCTGTATTGATACAAGAGATTGCCCAGACCCATGTGCAGCACCTTGCACTTAGTCTTGTTGAACCTCATGAGTTTCCCATGGGCCACATCTTGGGCTTGTCCAGGTTGCTCTGGATGGCATCCCATCCTTCAGGAGTGTCAACTATACTGCTCAGCTTGGTGTCATCTGCAAGCTTGCTGAGGATGCACTCGATCCTTTCATCTGTGTCATTGACGAAGACATTGAATAACACTTGGTCCTAATATGAACCCCTGAGGGACACCACTTGTCACCAATGTCCATTGGGACACTGAGCCGTTGACAGATACACTCTGGATGCAACTATCCAAGCAATTCCTTATCCACTGAACAGCCCACCCATTGAATCCTCTTTCCAGCTGAGAGAGAAGGATATTGTGGGGGACCATGTCAAAGGCTTTACAGAAGTCTAAATTAAGGATATCTGTAGCCCTTCCCTTGTCCACTGATGGAGTCACTCCATCGTAGATGGCCACTAGGTTGGGTCAGACTTGCCCTTGGTGAAGCCGTGCTGATTGTCCTGAATCACCTCCCTGTCCTCCATGTGCCTTAGCACAGCTTCTAGGAGGATCTGTTCCAGGATCTTCCCAGGCACAGATGTGATGCTGACGGGGTGGTAGTTCCCAGGGTCTCCCTTTCTACCCTTTTTAAAGATGGGTGCAATGTTTCCCTTTTTCCCGTCACCTGGGACTTCATGTGACTGCCATGACTTTTCAAATATGACGGAGAATGGCTTGGCAACTACATCAGCCAATTCCCTCAGGACTCTGATTCATCTCATCAGGTCCTATAGACTTATGTATGTTCAGGTCCCTCAGGTGGTCAGGAACCTGATCTTCTCTTACAGTGGGAGGGACTTTGCTCTCCCAGTCTGTCTTGCAGTCTATCCACTCGAGAAGTGTGGGAAGAGAGGTTGCCATTGAAGACACTGAGTCAAAAAAGCTGTTGAGTACCTCAGCCTTTTCCTCATTATTATTGAGAGTTTGCCAGTCTTGCTTATCAGGAGTGGTGCATCTTCTTTGACCTTCCTTTTCTGGCTGACATATCTGTAGAAGTCCCTCCTGTTATTCTTTGCCTCCTTTGTCAAGTTCAGCTCCTGCTGCACCTTGGCCTTCCATGCATCATCCTGCCAGTGTCCCTATATGTTTTCTAGGACACCTGTCCTTTGTTCCACTGCCTGTTCATTCTCTCTTGCCTTTTAGTTTGACTCACCCATACTGGTCTCTTGCCTTCTTTGCCTGACTTCTTGTGCCTGGGAATCGCAAGCTCTCTTGGCTCAATGGAAGACTTCCTTAAAGATCTGCCAGCTCTGTTCTGCTCCTTGTCCCTGAGGGCAGTTTCTCAGAGGAATCCTATTGACTAACTCCTTGAACAACTGGAAGCTTATTTTCCTAAAATTCTGGGTCTTGACTCTGCCTGACCCATATTCCTCAGGACTTCGTGAGTGCATGATCACTGCAGCCCAGGCTGCCTCCAATCTTGATGACCCTCATTAGCTCACTTACATTGATGACCATCAGGTGCAGTATTGCATCCCCTCTGGTAGTGCTGTCTATTACCTGGCTCAAGAAGTTATCCTCCATACATTCCAGAAGTCTCCTGGATTGGCTACAGCTCCTTGTGCTACTTTCCCAGCAGATGTTGGGGTGATTGAAGCCACCTCAGCAGGACAAGAACCTGCGAATGCGACGTCTTCTGTAGCTGGAGCAAGAAGGCTTCGTCAATAGGCTTCTCCTGATTGAGCGGCCTGTAGTAAACACCAATCACAGGATTCCCTTTTTCAGCTCACTCTATTTCTCACTAATAAGCTTTCAACCTTCTCATGGCTGTTCTTCAGAGACAGCTCTTCATCTTGACAAAGGGGGCAACCCCTCCACCCCTCTTTTTTTTCTCTGTCCCTTCTGAACAGCCTGTAGCCATTGATAACCACACTCCAGTCATGGGATTTGTCCCACTAAGTTTCAGTAATGGCAACAAGGTTGTAGCTTTGTAGGAGTAGGGAGACTTCCAACTCCTCCTGTTTGTTGCCCATGCTGCGTGCATTGGTGTAAAGGCATCTCAGCTGGGCTGTCAGTGTGTCACCTTTTTTAGAGGAACACCCCTCCTTTGAGGTGTTTCCCTGGTGGCTTCTATTGCCTCAGGAGCCCCTGGCTCATCTCTGTAAGTCTTCAAGTGTGCTTTAGTGTGGCTAGTACATCTCAGAATCACTGGCTAAAGGCCCTTGCTACCACTCTATCCCTCTAATCTTGATGTGTTGTCCCATAGCTTGTCAAGGACAAGCCTGATATTATCCCCCTCCCTTATCATGTCTGGTTTAAAGCTCTATATCAATGAGTGCTGCTAGTTCCTGAGCAAAGACCCTCTTCCACTTTTGAGAAGGGGGAATCCCATCTGATTCCAGCATGCCTGATGTCATGTAGGCCATCCCATTATACAAACGTGAAATTGTGACAGTGACACCAGCCACAGAGCCATGTATTAGAATGGGCTCATCTGTTTCTTCCAATGTCTCTGCCCATAGCTGGGAGGATAGAGGAGAAAATAACCTGTGCTCCAGATTCCCTTACCAGCTATCCCAAGGTCCTGAAGTCTCTTTTGATAGCCCTTGGACTACATATTGTGATTTCATCACTACCCATGTGGAAGGCCAATAATGGATAGTAGTCTGAGGGCTGTACCAGGCTAGAGAACTTTCCTGGTCATGTCTTTAACCTGGGCCCCAGGGAGGCAGCACACTTCCCTAAGAGAAGGGTCCATCCAGCATATTGTACCCTCTGTTCACCTTAGAAGACAACTGCCTACAGCTGAAACCTGTCTTTTCCTCATGGAGGTGGTTGTTATACAGAGGGTAGGCCTTTCTGACTCTGGCAACACCTCTGGTGTAGATGGACCTCCATCCTGCTCATCCTTTGACTGGCCTACATCTTCGTACCTATTGTACAGAGGCACCTGGGAGGGTGAGATGTGCAAGGAGCGGGTTTACCTTCTGCCTCGAGCGAGGACTTGCTTCCATTCACCTCTTTTCTTTGAGCTACTGCCTTCTACCTGCCTGAAGGGAAAAATATTGGACCTCCTTGATATTTTTTTTTTTGCTGGTGGCTCTTCCTGTCTTAGGGAAGGCCAAGCCATGGTTCCATGTTTTTAAACTTGTGAATATATTGTGGTTTGTGGAGATCTGTGGGTTTTTTTTCCTTCATATTTTACAGGAATGCAGTTTGATATAGTCATTATGAAAAACTAGTGTGCATTGAGTTGCTTTTTGGTAACAAAAATAATTTGGAAGGGAAAAAGTAGTTTAATACCATGAAATTAATTCCTATATTATGTCTGAAAAAAACATTCAGGGTTGTCTTCAGGCCTGAAGTATCTGTAAACATAAATTTAATTTCTTTAATGCATATATTGGTATATAATGTATCTGTAAATATTTTTTAAATCTACTTAAGTAGAATAGAAGAAAAATCTTTGACTCCGCTAATGATTTTTATTATTCCAGATATATACTTAAGGAGAAATTTGATGGGTTTTGTTTTTTGAATTTTTAGGATTCCTATTCTTATGTTCGATCTACTGCCCCAGCTGTAGCTTATGACAACAAACAATACTATCAACAACCAACAGCAACTGCTGCGGCTGTGGCTGCTGCTGCCGTGGCTGCTGCTGCCCAGCCTCAACCTTCAGTAGCTGAGTCATACTACCAGACAGGTATGTGGCATGATTCAAACTCCTGTCATTATATACAGTCTGTATACTATTTTAATAGTTTAAAATATATCTTTGAATATTTCATATTATCAGATTTATTTATTATTTTGACATGTAATCCCTGTCAATGTGTAGAAAAATCTCGATGCACCTAGAACTTGAACATTATTGTGACATTGCCATAAGTAACTATCTTTGAGGTTTGGATTGTTATTAATACACTCAAAACGTACTTCAAGGCAAACATTTTGGCTGAAGTAGGTTGAAAAAGTCAATGGTGGGTTCAGATGCTAACTTGGTTAGAAAGACTTTTTAAAAAAAAT
>VWYI01014751.1:44441-112834 GCA_013399455.1 Anthoscopus minutus | reverse complement strand
AGAGGTGATTAAGGGACTGGAGCATCTCTGTTATGGGAAAGGGCTGAGGCATCTGGGCCTATTCAGGCTCAGGAACAGCTGACTGAGAGGAGATCTCCATCAACAACTACAAGTGTCTCAAGGAAGGGTATTAAGAAGATGAAGCCAGGTTCTTCTTACTGGTACCAAGCAATAGGAAAGAGGTAATGGGCAGAAACTCATGCACATGGAAGTTCCACTTGAATATGAGGAAGCTCACTGAGCAGTGACTGAGCATGGGAACAAGTTTCCCACAGGTTGCCTGTGCTGTCTCCCTCACAGGAGATATGCAAAAACCATCTGGATGCAATCCTAGGATGACCCTCACTGAGCTGGAGCTTGGACCAGGTGATTCACTGTGGCCTCTTCCAACCTGACACACTCTGAGATTCTGTGAAAATGTACACAGTATCTGCAGGAGTACAACATAGTCCTTATATAGCTAAATCCACTGATTATCCTCATGAGAACACAAAGTGACAGCAACAGTGCAAGGTATCATTGTGAGATAATTTTGAAAAGACATGGCTGAAAGTATCTGAATTTTTAATACAGGAAAATAGTAACAAATGCACCATCCTAAGCTCTCTAGGCCACACTATCAATCTATTCTAGACATTTCCAAACTTGCATGTGAATCTGTGCAGGCTTTAGCTACCCCAAAACATTGCAGGTTCTGTTTTGTTGTATGAAGTGGCTCAAACTGTGGGGAATGCTTGCCCAAATGTTTTTATGCACATTTTTCTACAACCTTGAATGAAGCATGACAGTGTTAATGCTGAATACTCCAGAACCGCTGCTTGTATCCTGAAATGCTATATTATTATATAAGTGCCGTAATTTGCTTTGTACACAGGAGAAAATTGGGAGGAAAACTGTTGAAAAAAATCTCATTGAACTAGAACCAAACTGTAGGTTTTGCCTGTCACACCATCAGTGCCTTCACAGCAGAAATTACAAGACACTTCAGCTTCATGGTCTTAATAGATAGGGCCACAGGTTTGGAAGATTATGATGGGTTTTGTCATAAATGGTGAAGGTGAAGATTGCATGACATATAATTTGTGCAAGACAATGTTTTGAAGAATAAAATATGAAGTGGCAGTGCTGAGAGGAGAAGAGTTCTTTAAATTACAAACATTTTATGATAAAATCTAGAGAGTTCTGTACCTAGTGTTTATTCTGCATATACCACTATGTTCTAAGAATGTAATGTTGCTAATATAAAAATCTGTTCTTGTGACTCAAATGCAATAACACTGCAAAAATGAGCTGAAAATAAATGTTTTCCACAGCTTATTTGACATCTCCTTAATTAAAAATAGTATATAGAATTGAAAACTACAATAAATCAGTGTCAAATACAAATTTCAAGTTATTGCAAAAACTGTCACAGTGGTTCAAACAACCTAAAATTAGATCTAGCTTTAGCAAAAGTACAATTCTATTCTGTCCTAATTTCTGTGTACAAAATTATGTATTTCATGGTGGATCTCATTTAATTTGAACAAAAAAAAAAGGTGACATGGCATTCTAATTAAAAAAAATAAAAGCCTAGAAAAAAGGGGGGGATCATTGGCAGAACCACGAACAATGGAAGTGCCACCACAGATAGGAGGTTATTCTTTGGGGTCTCCATTTTTTACTACTACTTCAGTACACTATTTTGAGAAACTTACACAGGCAGTAGGGAAGAACTGCATTTGGAATTCACACTTGAGTGAGGATGAGCCAGGGGCGCATCCCTTTAGCTCAGGCAAGTACAACTCCTCTCACAAGAGACATCGCTGTAGCTATTTATTCTATCTATCTATCTATCTATCTATCTATCTATCTATCTATCTATCTATCATCTATCTATCTATCTATCTATCTATCTATCTATCTATCTATCTATCTATCTATCTATCTATCTATCTCCATGCTGACACAGCCAAGATACCAGTGGATGTGGCAGCTGAATGGTTATGGCCAACCCACTATAGAAACACTGAGAAGAATTCCTGTATCTACAGTTACCAAATGCAGGTGTCTCCTCTATCACTTAGTTCGGAGTGGGAAATGTGTCAGCCTGTAGTAATATGGTGAACCAGAGGGATGAAATGATATAGATATGATAGAGCACTCTTTATACAGAATGAATGCTCAACATAGTTTTGGGATCTCAGGGATTAATTTTTGGTAGTATTGTTCTTATATGGCAGTTTGGGGCAGCAGAATAGCTACTGAACGTCTGTTCTGTGATACGGAAACCTGTCCCATCTGTCCCAGCTAGGGACAGATTGTCTAACCTGTGCTCACAAATTGGGTCCTGAAAATCTGAGTCCAATATTACAAGAAAAAGTGGAGAGAAATAATGTAGTGAGATAACTTTAGTGATGACTATTGATGAAAGATGTATGAACTGGATAGACAATGTACTGGAGCAGTTGAGCAAAAAGTTCCTAGTGCAATTCAAAAGGATTATTAAAACTCTGTGTTACAATCAAGAATATATGCCTCCAAATTAATGGATCTTGAAAATATTTTTAAGAGGTTTTTAAGTATAGATCGAAACTAATGAATTTACTATGCTTCAGAGTCCTATTATCCCAGTTGGAGTCTTTTCTTTCTCACACACTGGCCACAGAACACACATTCATCCTCTTTATGGAGTCTCACCACATCATTTTCACAGTAATTTGTGTAGAAAAATGTATTTGCAGTGTAGAGGAGTGACTGTGACTTTTCTTGAGGACTGATAGACCAAGACTAGAAATGCCATCAAATGACTTTAGTTAATAACAATATTTGACACTTGGTTTCCCAAGAACTACAAAGACTTGAGAAGAAGAAAACTTGATATGAAGAAACCAAGGTGCCCAGAACAGAGTAGACTTGCATAACTTCACATGCCAAGTCCATGACAGGCTGAGGAGCAGAAATACAACCTTCTTGGATGCCGTGCCTCTTGTTCTACACAACCAGCAGCTGAGAAACTGAGCAAAAAACCAATTAAATCAAATTATTTCTTCCTTATTTCTCTAACAGGAGCCATCGGTGAACAGACCCAATGCTCTGCAGGCCCATGCCGGCTCTCTGCCAGCCTTTGCAAAGGCAGTGTATTTTCTCTTCAAAACCTTTTCCTGCAAAGCACAGATTGTGGCTGTCAACATTTCCATCTATGGCATATCGAATATGAATTTTCAGCACATAAGGATTTCATTATGCACCACAGGCTTCGGTTTTCCACTCCCTCCGTCCTTGCCCTCCTCAGTGGTAGCTGAAGTTCAGACTAGATCTGTCAGTGGCAGGATCACCTGGACCGGAAAAGCAGAGGCAGGATTTCAACACACTCACTCCCTTGTTCCCCACCCCTCCATGCCTGCTCCCCACCAGCAGGACAGGGCTTCACTGCCTGTAGCAGTGACTCAGCTCCCTCCTCCAGCTCCACCAAGGTTATGGCCAGCAAGAATCAAGAGGAAATAAAACAAAGAGGAGACACCCTCTTCTAACAAAAGGGCCTCTCACAATGAACAGATCCTCTTTCAGAGCAGACAAAAAAAAAAAAAGAGGAGTTTCCTTATCAGTCAGCTCAGCAGGGAGGGATGGAGAATGAAAGCAACCTTTGAAACAACATTGTGAGGCAGGAGGTAGAGCTCATGGGGACACTTCTAGCACAGCTTGCACTCTCTCCTCATGGTGATATTGCTTGGAGGTGCCCTGAGCTAGATGGTGTCTGCCTGACCGCAGCTTTGATTGGCAGCAGCACTGGGCAGAGGTGTGAAGAGCTCTCAGCAGAAAGGTGCAGCTTGGCCCTCATTGCCTCACCAAGCTGTACCTCTGATTTTCCAGGTCATCTTGTGTGAAGCTTGGTTTTTCCAGTTCCCACCTGAGAAACAGACAACGTATTTGTGCTCTATTCCCCCATTCTCTGTGCATTTGGGTTTCTGTCAGAATTGAAGCAAGTCTTCCTAACAGAAATATCCAAACCTGTCTCCAAGCAGCGGACTGGAAGGCTGCATTCCTCTATCTGCTGGGATTTTCCTTTTCTTTCCATGAGCTAACAGCTAAATCCCACAGCAAGGCATGAATAAACAAAAACTAGGAAGGATTAGGATGTACTATTTAGCGAATCATGACTAACACAGCCCTGTCTTGCTTCCTCTGAAAGCGTGCCACAAAAGTTCAACAAATATTATTGTGAAATGAACCACAAAGTCTTTACACACTTTAGAAATGGCATCTTCACCCATTTTCTCTGGCAAAAACCAAAATGGATTTAGTTTCTAGTTGATGGGAAAATCTCTAAATTTAAAACACTTGATAATTGACAGAAGACTGGAGTTTTTCAATTCTTCTCCTCCCTCCTACACCCTTCCTGTATGGCAAATATAATTTAGCAGAAGATTCCAAAAGTCAGAGGGTTTTAATCAAGATGAGAGGCTACTTGCTTTGCCTTTTGCTAAGAAAACACTCTGCAATAACTCCTTCTGTGAACTGAAATGTTTCAAAATATCAGGACACGCACCCCTTGTGCACATAATTGCTGTAGATGTCAGGGGAAATGGAGGATATATAAAGAGGTGTTCTCTGATGCACATGAATAGGAAAAGGAGAAATACTTGTAATGTGGCCTGTGTTGTTATGAGTGCTGGTATATTAGTACCTACATGTGTATAATGCTCTTCTTAAACATAGATATGTATAGTTTTGAGATGTTTGCCATATGCAGGTTTGTTCTAAAAAATAATTGTATTAGTCACTAGCCTTAGGATAGATTAAAAGACTCATTTCCAAAACAGTTCAGATAAAATGCTGGGAGATGACGACAGGCTGCAGCTCTAAAATTGCTTATTGTAGTATTGCTTGTAAATATGTGTTATAGTACCTTTAAAAAATCCAAATCCCCTAGGTAATACAGGTAGATCCTTATCCATCTACATACATCTAAATAAAGACAGAAGGAAAGAAAGAGCAATCATACCTGGTATTGCTGCAAATCTAATTCCTTATAGTAATGTGGGTGCTATTATTCCGTTCTTCTGGCAGCTAGGGATAATTTTGAGCTCCATGAAAATCAATCACAGGTTTATAACATTTTAGAAACTATGTCTGTGAGTGTCATGGTCTTTCAGTATTGGGGAAAAGGCCTAGGAATTTTGGGTTTGCTCAGATATTGCCTACACTGCAGATGAGTATTTTTCTTTCACACATGGGATCAATTCCTTTGTGCTAACAAGGACCCAGCCACTCCCATTCCTTGCTCCTAGTATGTACCTCAAATCCTCACATGCGGTTCCTTGTGCCTGCAAGAACCAGATTTTGCAGAAGATAATCCTGAATGATGGGGAGGGAAATGTGAGAAACTAGTGCTAAAAGTGGTGTAGAATAGAAGTTCTGGTTAAACCACTCATTCTCACTGGAGCTTTAACTCTTCCAAACGTCAGAGCCTTACTCCAGACTTTTGTTTCCTCTGGGTTTGGAGGAGGGCTATTGCCCTTTCTTTCCACAAAAGGTATACAGTAACTACCTTCAAGCTCCATTTAACAGTAGCCCTTTTGCTATGCTAAGAAAAATTATTCCCTATTCACAGCTCAAGAGAACCAGGGGACCTTTTTTTTGTTCTGATGACTGTTTTAAGTGAAAACACAATAAAAGACTGAAACAGATGGCAATTTATTTGTCTCTAAAGTTTGCATGTGTGTTCCACGACATTTTTATAAGACTTTAAAGATTCCTCTTTTTCTGTCATCAATAATCTGAAATTGCTTTTTCCAATAAAATGAATCTGCTTGACTCTCAGTGATGCTTCAGTCTCAGAAGATAGATGTTCTTTCTTCATAGTTGTTCTGTGCCAACAGAATTGCTGTCTCTGTATGTTAAAAGACTGCTGCACTCTTTGATATTCAAGGGTTAGACCTACCTACATGCAGCACTCAACATGGATTCATACAGTGGCTTAAAGATTTCATCTTCCCCTCTATTGCTTGTGTCTGGAACACCGAGCAGACACTGCTGGAAAGCTCTTTGCATACTCACTCATTTAAAGAAGGATTTAATATTTGAGCTTGACTTTCACCAAGAAAAGCAGTTATGAATCTTCCTTACTAAATCAAATCTTTCCATGTGGCTACTAAGTCCAGATTTTATTACAGTTTCCATAGTTTCCTCTGTATAGAAGTGAGATTTATTGATCTATACTTCCCCAAATCATTCCCGATGGCTTAAAAATGGTATCACATTTGTTGCTTTCTGTTTCTTTGGGAAAGAGATTGATTTTAAGTGACAGATAACACATAACATTTTTACGTTGGCATGTGTGCTCTTTCAGAAAACCCGTGTGAACACCATCTGGTCCTTCCAATTTCCTACTTCTCATTTTATGAATTTTATTCAAAAATCTCTTCTGACACTGCAATTTAAACCAACCCATTAGATTCAGCCCTCTATAAAGAAAAGCAGTGGGGGAAAGCTCTCTTACTAAGTAAAGATTTCATTAAGTTTTTCTTTAATGATCTTATCTTTCTGTAAAACGTCTTTTACAGCTGAATCTGTCGACTCTACAGACTCTTTGCCACGCTTCTTGCTTTTGATGCATTTGAAACCTTGTTAAGTTTTTATTTCATTCCTTCCTCTATTTCATAAGAATTCCTCATGTTTTGAAAACTCCCATGAAACTTTAGAACTTGTGTTAAGTATGCAGCAAAACATTGCATTTATGACAAGAAAAGCTAAAAAAAAAGACATGACAAAAAAAAGAATATACTAATGCCTTCTCTTCAAATCTAACTCAGTAGATTTTTTAAAAAACAGTGTTAGTAGCATTCAAGGTATAATAACTGAGAAACTGCTAAAAATATTGATTCTTCACAAATAAGTGTTATTTGTTCTCCTCTTGACTAACAAAACCAAGAGATTACAGATGTGTGTCATGCTCCATAAATGAAAATGTTCCTTTCCATGTGCACTGTATATTACATTAGATTTGCAATTCATATATGAACTTTCTAGTTTGGCATTAGATCACATATACACTCAGACACACAGGCAGAAAGCTCAAATATAAATACACAGCTTTGCCCCTTTCCAAATGCAAATGCTGAAGGCTCTTCCAGCATCCATTGCAGCCAGTTCCAAAAGTAAGTGTTCTAGTTCATGGAGCTCAATTTGTCATCAAGGAAAATACTGGAGACTGTCATGGATGAGTGCTGTTGTGGGAAGCTAATCTGACTTGGACAGCAGAGAAACTGAATATTAGCTTTTTAGTGAGAGGAAAGAAAGAAAACATACAGCTTATGTTGTTCCACTGCAAGATCTTCCGCATTAAATCTGCTTTATCACGGATGTACCTCTAGACCAAAAGGATGAACTGCCAGGAACTCTATTTGGAGGCCATATGCAGGCTCACAGAAGGAGCTGGATCACAGCAGCTATAAACATAGACAGAGATTTATGAATCCATGCCTCTGGCTTTATTGATTTAGCAGATTTAGAGCAACTCGGACAATGTTACTGGCTGGAGTTCACATTTCCATCTTGTTTTGCAGCCTATAACCAGACCTGGACTTACTGACAAAGGAGATCCCAGCCAGAAGATTAAATGGTAAACATCAATTTAAATATCAATCACTCATTGTAGAGTGAGTTGCTCCCATAGGACTTAGGGATCAATTACAAAAGCAGATAAAAGCACAGTTATGGGGCTGTCTATTCACTTCCTACACTTCCTCAGATCATGAAGCTAAAAACAGCACTATGCCTTACACCTCTGTGCCCGGCTCCAGCACTCTGGCTCCACTCACAGCAAGTCTTGGTGTTACTTTAACACATTTTCTACTATATCCACTTCGGGCATTTGGATTTGGTCCTTTTTAGCTGTACAAATACATTGCACACATAATACACACACACACACACACACACAAAAAAACTCCTGGCTACTCGAGTTTTTCAATTATAGCTATACTGAAAAATAGCTCCTGGATTTAATAAAGGCCAATGTGCAAATTATAGATTCTAAATATTCTATCAGTGCTACCTCCAAGTATCTCACTATGATGTGAGCTTTCCTATCATGTAAGGTTATTATCAGCTTTTGGCATAGAACTGGCTGTTCTTCTGGTAAAATCAAAGACTAATGTAGGTAGATCCACAAAGATGTCTCAGCCATAGTGTTTGTGCATTTCATTTCCGTTTTTCAAAAGCAATCTCACCAATCCCACTCCCTCTACCCCTGCCATCATTCTCCATTTCCTTCTTTTGCTCCAAACAGCCATAAATGAAACAATCCCTTCCTGGTTCAACACAAATCTCTTTTCTACCCTAGCCTTTCACATCTTTTCCATCTCATCCCTCTTTGAGACAGATGTTGGAACAGAGTATTCTTTTATGAACACTCCCTAGACAGAAGAGAGAACTGCAAAGAAAATCACAAGGTAAAACAAAACTTTTCATATTATTTTTCATCTCTGGAAAAATTTAGTTTTGCATGAAAATAGTCCAGCATTACTTTTGTATTCTGAGATAAATAGATCTGTGGAATAAAAAAGTTATTATTTTTGCTTGTAGAAGTTAAAGTGTTAGGAAGGAAGTTGAAAACAAACACAAAAGAAGACAGCTAATGTTTAACTAATTATCTAACACAAGCTCTAAACATTTCTTGTTGAAGATAAAGTGAGTCCTGAAAAGATGTCCTATGTTTTTCCTGAGATTTTAATTTACCTATGCTCAACCAAATAACATGGATTTGAACCCTACTTACCAAGATGGTCCGAGTCTGTTTCAAAAGTATTTTCTTTCCAATATTTATATCTATATTTCCAGTATTTATATATATTACGACTATTTGTGTTATTTAGAGATTGTATAAATAATGATTTAAGGTTTTCTCCTGGCTCATTGATAAAAACTGTTTACATTTCAGGGCCATGAACTGATTTCTGTGGCCAGGGACAGCTCTTGCTATTTCACTGCAGTGAAATGTATTTTCCTTTGCACTTCTGCATGTTCAGACCTGGGGAAATTAGTTTGCTTTGGCTATGCTGTAATACAGTAATGAAGATGCAAATAAATTAAAAGGTTACTTTTATATTTAGAGTTGATCTTACAAGAGCAATCTTTTCAAAATTTTTGACAAAAATGAAAATGTAATGCTCTAAATGAAGCAGCTTAGGAGAAGGCAGTAACCCCAAGCACTTTGAACTCACGTCTAAAACTCAGAAGCCTCATTTCTATATTTATTCTAATGTGTAATAAACATGCTTCAGTCTCCAAAAAATTTTATTTGACTGGGGTCTTGAAGAAAAACGAATTTGATTAAAAAAACCTAAACCCCTGTCTTAACTTTGTTACTTAAATGTATTTGTCCTGCAACTCCTTAACGATTATTTCAGGGCAATGTACAAGATGAAGCCAAGATGAAACCCACAGACATTTGATTGTGAAACGGGTATAAACATATAAATGGTGATCAATTACATAATACTTCCTTTTTTCCTTTCTGTTATCCGATGTAACTGTGTAGTCTGGCCCTGTAATATACCAGCTTTTCTCAGACATCTCAATTCCCTTTCACTGCTTCCAGCTTTGAAATTTCACTTGAAGTCAATTATCCAGTAATTAGTGCATTTAACTTGACCTGTATGCTTCCTATGCTGTAGTGCCTCAATCAAAAGCTCCATAGTACTAAACCAAAGATCTCACTACGGAAATTATTTTAACCCTATAACTTTTATCAAAAAACCCCATAATTTCATTTTTAAAAGTCTTTTGAGATAAACTCATGGGAATAGACTATGCAATAAGAATTCCTTGGTCAGGTCTTCATTTTTCTTAGGACTGAGGGTAGCTTGCCAGGCCTACAGATACCTCATCACCTTGTTTACCCTTTTGACTAAGCCCATCAGATGGCACTGTTGCACATAATCTTGTAAATGCTCTCAGCCCATTTGAGCAAAATTTTAGCCCTGTAAGAAAAGGGTTTTGTTGATTCTTTCTCTCCCAGATATATGCTCCCAATGGGACCCATGAGATGCAGTGACTACTGTTTCTGTTTGGACTGTCTGCCACAGAAAGTCTTTAATCAGATAGAGCTATCTAACCTTGAGAATTGGGCATAGGCATCTGAATAGTGGTCCTGGAAAGAAAGTCTTCGGGTAGAATGCAGGTGTATTATGAACCTAGCTGCATTAAGACAGGACTGTGATACCATTGATAACACTGGCAAGGTTGCAAAGCCATTTTGAGAAGGGAAGTAATTCTCCCTTTCCTCACTTCTTCCACACTTACATGCCATGTCAGTGAATCTCTGCCATATAGGTGGGCCAGTCTGTTCTTTCCAATCTCTGGGGATACAGCCTCCCTGAATCAAGGAGGGGGTCAGGGTCTTCATTCAGGACAAACATGGAATATTAGATGTAAGAATCATGGAAAGAAATATCAAGGTGCAGATCAGGAAAAAGTCTGATTTGTTCTACATGCTTTCCACCTTTCCCTTGTCTGTCTTAAACCAACTGGCATCACACATACAATCATTTTTATTTGTTCTTCATGCTTGTTATTTAAGGGAAGAGGCATTAAAAGTTGATTAAATTGCTGTATTAGCCACTGAGGAGCATTTGTAGAGCTGTATCTTTGCCTATGCTGTTCAGAAGTTTTATTATGTTAGAAATCCAGAAGCAGGTTAGTAAACAACCAATATGACCAGAGCAGTCCTACTACCTGCTAGCAGCATCTCCTTCTTAGGCAGCCTGTTCTTAGTTTCCTCACCTCATGAAAGCAAACAGGCTTGAAATGTAACTAACAAAGATTCCAAATTGAGTCCCACAAATTGAGTTCCTTTCCTAATATAGTATCACATTGTTATGATTATAATAGAACTTTCTCTGTGGCAGATGTTCAGCATCTCAAGAAAGATCCCAATAATGCAAGATCCTAAAACAGAACTTAGGAAACGATGTATGTGTATGCACATGCACAGTAGTATATAGATCATCTTTTGCTGGAATACTCTATTTTAAAGTATCCATTATTTATAAATCCAATCAGAAGATCAGAGCTTTATTTCTCATTCTTATTTATTTCCAGGAAAAATGCTGAGCTTGTTGGAGAAAGCACCTAGATAAACTATACAAAAATTATTTATTCAGTCACAGGAGATTTCAGCATTCTTTAAGTGAAGCCCTCAACTAGTTTTGATGATGAATGACAGAGAAATAAAAGTTGAAACTACTGGGTCAGTTCTTCAGCAAGCAGAGTAAGTGTAATTATATGAACATAAAATGGGAAAGAACTGCTTTGCAGAATATATGACATACATTAAAATAGACTTAATTGAGTGCAGTGGGTCAGACAGTAATATTATCATGGATTTAAGTAAAACAGCAGTCAGGCTCCTCTTAGTTAGACTTCCTTTAGTCTGACTTTAACCATCACCTTCATCCATTTGTTTCAAATGAATCAATTCTGGTTTACACCAGTGTGGCAGGAGGAATAGTTCCTTGCTGTGGCCAAACACTTCAGCAGTGAACTCAGTGATGGATCACAGACTTATTCTTAAGCAAGAAAACATTTATAAACCATTTGTGGCCCATTTGTTTTGTATGTAGCCTTGAATTTAAATTAATTCCATGCTCCTTTGTGAAACACTCCTTGACCAGGAAGAAAAGTTTGAACTTTAAAATGATCCCATAGCTACCCAGTTCTGCATGGGAATTGCACTACTTGT
Organism: Anthoscopus minutus; assembly: GCA_013399455.1. NCBI lineage: Eukaryota > Metazoa > Chordata > Aves > Passeriformes > Paridae > Anthoscopus > Anthoscopus minutus. Next base: position 101,109 of record VWYI01014751.1, on the reverse strand, counting down.
ACCTGGAGGAAAGCGACTTGCTGCATCTAATTCACTTATTTTCACCTCTGAATTTAATAAGGATCTTTCCACGTTGCCATTTTCACAGGTCGAAGTGAATGCTCTTCTTTCATGATGCCTTCTTTGAAGCAGAACTAGGCTCTGAGAAGTCCCTGTGGAAATGTGAATGTGTCCTGTGACATGGTTTACGGGAAAGGAGGAACCCCAGGGTGACTGATGGAGGGTTTGTGTCCTAATGTAAAGGAACAGGCTTCCTGCAAAAGGGAGCAGAGGAATGGGCTTTCTTATGGAAATACATGGTCTGTTATGAAAGGTTGGTTATAGTCTCACAGTAAACCTGGATCAACCTCTTCCCACCAGCCCGTGAGAGCCCTCAAATCTCAAAACTATGAACGCAGCACATGAGTCATGGCACATGAGTTAATGTTTCAGCTGTCTTGCAGACGGGTCCCGCAAGGATGTGAGTGCTGCATGGGGCAGGCACAATGCAGCTGCCTCGTAGGGTTCAGCTGAGCCCATGGAGGCCTGGACCCAGTACCAGCCATTTTAAACTGACCGTGACCTGAAGATACGAGGTGCTCATTAGAGGCCTTAGTAGCCTAATATCATCAGTAGATTGAACCAAGCTGTTCTAGTCCTTGCCAGCACAAACATTAATAAAAGGGACCCTGTCAATAAAACTTCCCAAGATGAACCCATAGAATGAGGCACTTATAGACTATTATAAACAATTTGCCCTTTGGTGGCTGTCCGTTATCAGGCCCAGTCAAAGCCTTGATAAGTCTTGCCTCTTTAGGAATCATTAATTTCCTTGGAAATTTAAACAGCTGTCACTTGTGATACTCTTCAGGTGTACATGTGGGAAAGATTAGCTAGTGTTTATAATCCAATCTGTTCATTAAGTGCCTGCCCATGTGGAACCTCCTTCACAAGCGAAGAGTCCAGTCTGCTAAGCTCCCACAGATAATTGGAAGCGGCCATGAATTATGCGAGTGAGCTGTCGACAACAGGGATCATGAGGCCTTACTGGTATCAGCTGGTCTTGGGACAACATTTAATGATTCCTTGCAAACAAGATCTGGTCTCTCTGGGCCCATGTACTTAGTCCCCGTTAATGAAGAGAGTCAGGCTGATGGGTCTGGTTTTCTGCTTGGGCTGCTGTCCTTCCGGCTTGCATCTGCTCTCTGAGATGTCATCTTTCCACAACACAGTGAAATGCCTCCTCCTGGAATCAGGGCCATATGAGGTCACCTACTGGCCTTAGAGGCCCCAGCTGGCGTCATTCAGGATGTTCATTCCTCTGTCCACATTTCCTCTGTCCAGGGTCTCTCTGTATGGTCATGAATGGGCACTCTGTCCTGTCCTCAGCTAGGTGTGACCATCTCCAGCCCTACCTCCACAATGGGCCTCCGTCCTACTCTGTAGCTAGCTGGAGTCTCTCAGTCACATGTTGCAGTTTATCTCCAACTCTGTCTGGAGCTCCTTCTCCTTTTGCTCCTGACTGGAGCGCCTGGACCTGGTTCATCCCTTACATTAGTTGTGCTAGAGACCCTGTCATATCGTTCCCTGTTTAGTGAGGGTATGATCTGTACTGGCTGTTGATTTGTCCGACTCCATGGTACAATCCTGTTCTTGGGGCTGCCCTCTGGTTGTAACCCCATGATAAGACACAAGCTTCAGACTTTGTCTGTACTGCTTCATTGCAAGCACTCTTTCTTCCTTGGGAGACAAGAGATGAGCATCCCCTTGGTCACACTCCACTACTGAAAAAGCTTCTGAAGCTGCTGGTTCTGTGGCCACGGCCGCAGTCAAGGGGATGGGTGTCATTGGGTACTAGTGTTTTGTAAAACAGTGCCATAACTCATGGAGTCGGGGACTTGCACAACCATGTCCTTAAGAACACATGTCCTTAAGGACTTTAAACACCAACTTATTTCCATTCTTGCTCGTTGTGCAATTCCACTTGGGCAGCCAGATCAGACATCATCACAATAGTTGGCATATGACCATTTAGCATGAGATCAGTGTTTCAAATGGCACATAGTTTTGCTGAAGACACAGAGAGCAGCTGGCAAAATACAGCCTCTCCCACTGAAGCCACTGAGAGTGGAAGTGGATAAATGCTTTGCAGAGGATGCAAGTAATTTTCTCAATTTACTACTTCTTCATTATTCTAAAAAGATAATTTAAATTTTTTCATTCTCTACCCCTTACCCTTTCCTGAAATTACTAATGGCCAGCCTGAATTAAATTCTTCTCGTTTTCCTTCTCTTTTGTTGCTTATCTTTTAACCATTGTCATCATAATGAAAAGAGAGACTGTATCTCATTTCAGGATCCACCCAAGCCTGGTTTAGGCAGCCTGCAAGAACTGCTGGGCCTTCAGCCAAGGTTTCTCATCTAGGCCAGGGTAGAAGGTTTGGGTTTTCAGAGACAGTTTTTGAAGGGATGGGTGGAGGTGCATGTCAATACTTCTAAAAGTCATGCTCTGGCTTTGAAGTACTTTTCTGGAGATAAACAGATCCTGCATATACCACACATTGATTCTGGAATTTGTGATCCTCTCTGACCTCCCTGACTAAGGATGATTTATCTTTGATATTCAGATGGGCTCCCTTCTTATAGTAAAAGTCTGCTCTGACCATCACATTGACCAGCATCAAAGGCATGCAGACTGGCTATCAGAATGCTCAGCTGGAATGAATTATTTTATTATTTTCTGTGATGTTCATATATTGAGTTAAATAAGTTTGTCACTGAAACATGAAACAGTGGACTCTGGGTCTATCTTTGAAGAGCCTCTCTATGTCATTGCACTTATTGACTGATTTCAAACAATGGCTAGGTATTTATGTTTTAGAGCAAGGATTTGATTTAAGAACAAATGAGTGAATAAGGCAGATCACATATTGGACATTAGGAGCAGCATGGCTAGCTAATTACGGAAAGTAAGAATCAAACTTTAGTTGATGCTTGGGAGGCCATACCTGGGGTATAGCATCTCGTTTTGCCCCGGTTCAAGGAGGAGAAACTGGAGAGAGACTAGAGGGGCTACCAAATGGGTTAGGAGCCCAGAACACATCACCTCTGAGAAGAGATTGAGAGAGCTGGACTTGTTTCTTCCTGACAAAGAAAAACCTAAAGGATGATTCCTAACAATAGAAATACAGCTACAAAGATGTCACAGCCAAACTTCTGTCTTTTGTGGCACAGTACATAAGAAGGATCAGTGGGCATAAAATGTGGCTTGGGACACCATTAGGAAAAAGCTTTTTGACTAGGAGGGTAGAGTACAGGAACAAGGTAGTGTGTTGTGAGCCAGATGCTTCCCTTTAGTGCCCAGTGAAAGGACAGGAGGCAATTGGTGCAAAATGAAGTACAGGAAAATCCATTTAAGCACAGAAAAAGCTTTTTTCAATGGTAAGGATGACCAAACACTGGAACAGGTTGCCCAGAGAGGCTATGGAAACATCCATCCTTGGATATATCAAAATCTGACTAGGGAAAGTTCTGGACAACCTGCTCTAGCTGATTCTTCTCCAAGCAGGGAGAGTAGACTAGATGATTGTAAAAAGTCACTTCAAACCTCAGCTGTCCTCTGAACACTGAAGTTTATCTATCATTGCTAGATTGGTCAGAATTTGGAACTTTTTGTTTTTCTCCTGGCATATCATAGATACAGTCAGTTTTTGATCATCCAAGGGAAATTTTCAGGTTGTGCATTAACTATGAAACTTGCGCAGAGACATCAAACCCAGCTCAGTTTGAATCAGAACAGTCTCTGAGTTTGTGTAGTACCTTACATCACTAACCTGGGTTGGCACTACTTGAATAACTTCTCTTGAACATACCCTCAAAGTACAATCTGATAATTTGGATCAGCTGTATTTTGACATTGTCTGGCTAGGATTATTTATCTAATAAAATCAATACATTAAAATCTTTATTTAAATCTCCCTACCGATATTGAAACAGTTTGCTTAAAAATCAGCTTTCTTGGTGTCACATCTGATTTTCTGTCCCTACACATATCAGATTATGTTCAGCTTTTAAGAACAGTTTATGAAGAAAGCCATTTCTCTTAGGAGGATATCCAATGCAATCTACATTGTCACCATTCTGGAACTCTTACATGATTCTTCTCCCAGGGGGACCAGTACAGGTCTACCACACCTACTGCTGAATTTTCCTGTAGTTTCTTAAACATAAAAGAAATAAACTATGCAGTTTTACCTCGTCTTCAGTAATACTTTTTTTCCCTAGATTATTTCAATTTTAAGGCGCCCAGTTCCCTTTAAAATGTACTACTTTACATTGCACTATGCATCTGCTGAGTTTCTGAAGCTGCAGACTTGGAAAATTGTTCCTAGTGGGAAGATCTTCTGAGCCTGTAGCTATATAGTCATAGTGCATGTATAACACAAAGCACAAATCTCTACATATATACTGATGGCAATACATTGATATTGTTCTACCTATTGGAAGGTACCTCCTCAAAAAAAATTAATGATTGTGCAGGGTAGCTAGGACCTAGTGCAAGCATAGCCATTGTATTGCCAAAGAGCAATTAAGGCTAAATGTGAACAGCTAGGAGGCTGAGCCCAACCACTCCTTTTGACTGTTTGCAAATAGGTGGCCAACTTTCTCTCTGCCACTAAAAACCAGTATCTTTCAGGAAAAGAAGCTTATATCAAATTACCTTAAAAAATCCCAGTTGCCTCCCAAGACTAGCCACTTTGCCCTAGAGAGAAAGTTTGCCTTAAACCCTGTTTACTTTAACAATAGTAAACAATTTATAAGAACAAATTAGCTGAAAGAGGACCTAACTCTTTTTATACACTGATGGTATCAGTGCCTTTGCACTCAGCGGTGCTTCAGTGGCTGACTTGGCTGCTCTGGGAAGTCTCCATCCCAACTGGAACTCAGAGCTATATGAGTGTCTCCTTTGGGTCTTTATTGAAGACGAGTAACTAACCTTGTGAATTAAAGGAAAGACACTACTTGACCACATTTTTTTTCCCTCTCAGTAGTGATTAGTAACTAGCTCGTAAGGGCACTACATATTTAAGGGTTAAGTCAACCCTAATATAATGTCAGTGACTCAGCTACATTATACTGATGGTTAGATGGTTTTCTACCTCCCCTACAGGGTCAGACTCCTCTAGTCTACATTAATCTTGTGTTCCTTTATGTCATTTGCCAGAGCATCTAGAGGAAAAGCTGGAGCCAGCACTGGCCATGTTTTTGTGAGTAGCTGGCCATGCTGTGCAAGGTGCTGACCTCAGCACACTTACATGTGCTGGAAGCAGGCTGTAATGGACTGTAGCTGCAGAGAGACATCCTAATTTCTGCACCATGGTAGACCATAAGTGAGAACACGCCTCACAGCTGAGGACCTGCTGTGGCTATGCAGACACTTAGGGAGCTTTAATACAATGAAAAGGCACAACACTAAATTTTAGATGCCTCCACAAGAAGGATCTGCTAGATAATAGCATTCTTTATCACTTCTCTTGGACCTAAGTTTTATCTGCTTTGCATTCAACCCGGCTGCTCTCAATCCTTCTAAACAAATTGGAACAATTTTTATTTTTTATAGATGAGTTATACTTTTATACACGCAGTATAAGAATTTTAATGAAGTTTTGGAATTCTGTTTCTAGGATGAAGTCTGCAATATTGATATATTTTCTTTTCAGTTCCTCCCTTTCCTTGGAAATCCCCTGCTAGCATTAGATTAAAGTATTTGCCTTTCTGAATTGTAGCCTAAATGGTTACAGCTGTTGAATCATCCCAGGCTAATCAGGATGAATGATGGCATCTGATATTTGAATAGACTTAGCTCTCTCTTCACTTGGCTTTGTAAATCACTTTGCCTACATCTACACAACCTTTGACATGAGACCATGCTCATGGCATGCTCTCTGACATAGCTGCCTTGCAGGAGGCTCAGAAACAGCCTGTTTGGGCAAACCAGGTGGTGAGACCAAGGCTGTGAGATGCCATCTGTTGGGATGTTCTCCAAGATCACCGGGGGCCAGTGTTTCAGAATGGCTGCCTGACTGAAGGAAATGTGGAGCTCTGCTGTGGTTGGCCACAGGGGAGTTCTCCAAGCTATGCTGGGAGCAGTGATGTCCAGTGTCAGCAACCAGGGTCACCCAAGAGTTCAGGACACCTGAAACATCCATGTACAACTTTGTACAGATGTTGAATTTTGAACTCTGAGGTGCTGGAACTGTGCTGCTACATTTTTGTTTTTATTTATAGGCTACAGTGATTTTCCTGGTGATACTCACACCAAAGAGTGGCTCTGGACTGAATGAGACAGACTTGCCTGTTTCTGCAGCGCTTAAGTCTCAGCCGTTTGGAAGGAGAGATTTTATCCTTGCTGCAGATCAGTGATGTGAACTGTGCTACCTCTTCTTCCTTCTCCTCACAGACATCATTGGACATGCTAATGGATACCAGTCTTCACTCACCTCACAGAAAGTGTGAGTCCTGACTCATGTGAGATGTGGAGAGAGAAACGTGCCAAAAGAACCAGGAATGGGATGGATGATACTGTCTGCCCAACATGGACTGGCCCCAGCTGGTGCTTAGATTTTCCATCCAAAAGAGCTCTGGTAAATACCAGAGAATGAGTGAAGAGCCGGCATAGGGATGTAGTTTAGTGTTATACAAGTTGGTTCACAAGATCACTGACTTACAGTGAGAGAGGGGCTCTGGCATGTATGTGCACTCAGTGCACAGCCCTGCAGTTCATCTGAGTCCTTCAGCTCTTGAGGCTGTGGCTGCATTTCTTCCCTCAGCTTCTCACTTACAACCTCCACACCTGAGGATCCAAAAAGTCACAAGACTATATTGTCAAACTCCTGGGCCTGTCTATGGTTGATCACAGCTTCTACTGAAGGAAACTTGATGGGATCTAGTGTTCCTTTATCTGAGTCCTTCCTTTTGGGAAGAGCATCACTGAGCAATGCCAATTATTTTGCTTTGAGCTGGATGCCTTGAAGGAGTGGTGATAGTTTTGGCACACCTCAGCCCAACCCACATGTTCTAGTTTTGACACTTTCTTCCTCTTGATGACTCTTATATTTTTATTTTAATTTAATCATCCTTTGCTTTGGCTGGGTAGCTGGTATTAGACATGAATGATGTTTTTAGGGGAAAATCCATTGAGAACAATGGTCTTAAGCAGATGACTTTGGAAAAACAAGAACAGAGTAAGCAAATGACTGTGCTATTAGGACTCCCAATTTATACAATTGCCAGCTGAGAGATTTCCAGAATCAGGTGCAGTTTCTAGGCATTTAATACTCAGTAAAGGATTTTTCTTCCATTACCTGGTGTAGTGTGCTCTCAAACACATCTGTGTACAATATCCCATACTACTGCCCATACTACAAGAAGACCCTCCCTGTCACATTTGTTTGGATCAGAATATGCAGTCTTCACCTGATGCCTTCTTGGCTTTTCACTGGAGAAAATAGTGAGCAGCTGATCACTATTCACCTCTATGTCTCTTATGATTATGTAAATTTCTCCTATTTTCCTTTGGTGATTTATTTTTCACAACAAAGAAGACTGGCCTACTCAGTAATTCCTGTACTTGAGTCACCATTTAAAAATATAAGGGCTATTGCTTATAAGCAATTTATACTTCCTCTAGATAATTAATCTTTTATGGATGTAGAGCCACCATTTTTAAATGTTATCTCCTTGTACTGACTCTATTTACACAGAAAAATATGCCTAGCACTGTCACTTCAGAGGTAGTAGTTTATGGTATCTTTTCAACTGCCTTGTAAACAAGGATAACATGAATCTTATCCTCCATCACAGAGACATTCCTATTTCTATAAAGTTGGAGGCTTCCTGTAACACAATACAATAATTTCACAGTTGAATAGAGTTTTCAGTTTTACTGAAGCAACAAACTAGGAAAAAAAGAGTATGTCTAAAAACTCTTAGAAAGTACAACTTGAGCTACAGTAAGCACAAGTGTCTGTAAATGCTTACTTGTGTTGTTTCTCCTGCAGCAATTGCAATAACCATATAATGTGCATGTGAGCCTTCAATGAGGCTTGTCCTAAAGGCTGCAGGAATGGTGGTTCAAGCGCTTCTGCCCATAAAAAACATTGCCTTCCATGATTCAAGTTTGCTGGCTTTGAGCCTTCTGCTCTGATTTTTACTCATTGGTAAATGTAAAGCCGATGCTGGCAAAGATAATATATTAGGATTCTCTAAGAGATCTTCTTAACCACAATAGGCTAGAGGATCCCTTTTATATGATCAGACTTTTTATAAATGATGTTTCTTTTCACTGGCACATGAAACTCTACTGCTTTTGTCCCTTTAACTATATGATGTGTAAATCATCTTGCTGATACCAGCATCCTAAGAACCAGTTATGTGAAAGAGCCTTTGCAAATAGTGCTTCTTGCCCTTTGACCTTTTAAAACCCAACCCAAACAAACAAAAAAATCCTCCCGTAGCTAAGATGTGATCTGTTTAAATCAACGGGAGGTTTCCAGGACTTGGGTGAATTTTAACCATCCTTTTTGGCATAAGTCAAGCTGTGCAAAGCAATGAAATTCTGATTGACGTGTGTTGGGACGACTGGATAGTGTTACAGTCCCCTCATTAAGAGGTACCGGAGTTAAGCAGGGGGAGTTGAACTTTCCTGTGTATTAAAACAACAAGCGTGGGAGATGAGGAGAGCAAGCTGGAGAACAGGAGTTCACCTTATAACAACAAAGACTTAACATGCAGTATATCAAGTCTTGTGAACTTTGTCCTGCTTGGTAGTTTATCAGAAAACCAAGATGAACAAAACAGCAAAGAGTGATTTAAATCTGTCCTGATTTCAATCTTCTGGCCTAATTTTCAACTTCATTCTTTTTCTGTTCTATCATTTCATTGTTCTGTGTTCCCCCTCCTCAAGAGACGTTCACAGTTTATATTAATCTTAGAGTTCAAAATATATATAGATCCCACTAGTGAAATAAAACACAGTGGAGATAGGTGAGATGCAAGACAGAAGTTTTTTCTAACCTAGTGATGACTTCCTCCTTTTTAGCATTGTATCCAATTTACTCTAAAAACGGAACATGGCTCAAATAGTCTCCACTAATTTTTTGTCAATGTTAACAGTACCTAACTACTGTTAAAATCCATGGCAATACATTTGTGGCTTTTTTGAAACAGCAAAGATTTTTCATACCACCAAGATGAGAATAAACCTTATAATATGAACTGACACTCTAAATCAAATTTTACAGAAAGTCTGTTTGAAAATTGGAAGACATGACATTTCAGTTCACAAAGTTAAAATTAGGCTATTTTGATTGGGGGGGTTGGTTCCAGAAAAAGACACCACAGCTCACAAGACCAACATTCAGCCTTGCTGAATTGCTTAGAAGAAATCAGTCATAAAATAGTTTCCCTTGGAAAAAAGCAAATGATTAAAGTCTTGATGTTGAGGTAAACCCAAGACACTGAGAAACACTTCTCTTGATTACAGCTGAAGAAAAGCAAGTCAAGGAAGATAATTATGTAGTAAGTGAGGAATGGAACTGTAAAACTTGGTTGCACAAGGAATTTTGCCCCAGGTTCTGTTCTACTCCCCTTGGGAATTGCAGCTCCCTCCTCATAGCTCCTTAGTTTTTCTTTCCCATGTGCTCAGGCTCTGTTATGGCCATGCATACACTGACAGCTCCTCTACATACACAAATTGATTAGATTGAGCTGTAAGAGTCTTTGAGCCAGAAACAGTACTAATTCAAGGTTTTGGAAGTTCTTTTGCCAGGACAATAAAGTTAAAACACTGTGGAATACTGTGGTTTATACAGAGAAAATGGTAAAGAAGGCAACCTGGTTCACTCACAGCATGTACGAGTTCCAAACGCTGTCAAAGCTTGTGCAAGGCACCAGTTTTCCCAGCCAGACTCTATGACTTCCTAATGGTGCCTGAAACAGGCAGCAGCTGCAAGAGTCATTGTTTCTTCTGTCACAGGGCCTTGAACAACACATACTTTTGTATCTAAATGTACCATGGAGTTAGAATTCAGTGACAGAAGGCTGAAGAGCAGACTAGAGCACCATCTTAATCACATCCTCACTTCCAAGAAAATAGAAAAATTTTGCTCAGTGATACTCCCACAATCCTTGGAATCATTGTGTTTCCTAAACAACTTACTCACTTGTGGCTTAGATAGGCTAATGTCTGGCTAATAGCCAGAGTTACAGGAGGAAAAAGCAGTCATTCACTATATGTTTCCTTAATTTTTCTGCTCTTTGATTTATCTTGCTAAGTGTTTCATTGTGGCAAATATATGTAGTTCTCCAACTACTTAGCCCTGGTGTGCAGTGCTTGGAGCAGAGACCTCATGCTTCTCTATGGTGCCTAATTTAATAGGGTGTAAGACTAGCTTCGACTCCTGGATACTGCAGTAGCATAAATATTTAAATAAAATGTTACTCTATCATGCTGTATGTTTGAAGTTTGGCCCATGTACATCCTCTCAGCAGTCTGCAGAGTTTGTGCTGAGAAGGCAAATTAATATGTTTCTCCAACAGAAAAAGAATGCATTCTCCATTGCCTTGGGTAACATCACCTGATAAATTCACTGCAAGTGCTTCCAAATGTATTGTGTGACTGGAGTTACTTGCAGTGTTACTAGGAAAAACAGAGAAATGTTTAGCCTGGATGCTTGACCTAGTAAATACTTACGACCTAACATAAGCCCCAATTCAACAAGGTACTTAAGCACATACCTAAATACCCACATGAATAAAGTCAGCCATGCTTTTAAGTGTCTTGTTGAATCTGGGCCATACAGAAGCTGAACACATCAAGCAACTACCCACATTGAGTTCCAGTAAAAGAAAATTGATTTCCAGAGTGTATTCCCTCTGACTGTTAACACTGAAAAAGAGAGAGAAAATTTCTGCTGCTTCTCTGTCTTGGACAGAGACTGTGCATGTTCATCTTTTCACTGAAATGTTTTCTCTCTGGTATCAAAAGTGATTTATGAGTTTTTGGAACTAGTCCATATAATGTGAAACAAAAAAAACCCATGTGAAACCATATTTTTTGGTATTATTTAGTCCTTGAACCTTTCATGAGATCAGAAATAGTGAAATAGGAAGATTCTAATAAATGCAGTAATGAAATAGATGAAAATTAGTAACAGGAAAGCTTGTTGAATTGAGCTGAACTTTGTGGCATGTCTCCTCTCCAAGGGGTTTTGTGGTCAGTGGACTAGTATGACTTTTTATGTGTGGAATCTACAGCTTCAACAGTGGGGAAAAGCTGCTCTGGGATATAATGGTTGGTTAGCCAGTGACCGGTCAGTATTGTGATGTGTGTTCTCTTGCCATTTTGAAAAATATCAGTGCTCTACAGTTGTCTAACTTATCACAAATGCTTCATGGATGCAACCAGAAGACTCTGTCTGTGGATCAACCATTTATTATACATTCAGAGATAAGTGGAACTTTGAACCACAGCCTTTTAAAATTTTTTTAAGGTTACTAAAGTTCTCAAAGTACATTGGGTGCTATCTTGAGATTTATAGTGACACTATTGTTCTACAGCACGAACAGAGCAAAATTACTGCATTTACTGAAATAATTACTTATACTGCATTATAAAATAGTCTGGGTATGTGAAATTGTTAATTCATAATGCCCCCCAGCTAGTCAGTCTCCAATTAAACCTACTACTAGATCAGATGATAGTGCTATTCTAACTTGCTCTGTGGAGCTCAGGGCAATCTTGCTATACAGCAGTGTAGACAAATTCACAGTTTCCAGGAACACAACAGCACTACAACTGCAGTTTTATCTGCATTGTGATAGTGCCTATGGACTGGGGAATCATAATGCTCTGTTCTAAACAAACAAAATACAAGCTGGACCAAATACAGTTGGATGTCAGTCCCTTCTCGAAAGGGTTTAATCATCCACTTAAAGCAAGGATTTAATCAGTGTGTTGAAAGCAGTGGTGATAGCAGAAAAAAAAAGGGGCTGTACGGTTTCTTATGTAATTTTTTAGATGTGTAATCTAGACATAAAAAGCTAAAAGACATTAATTACTCTTTGGATGGGATGATAGCCTGATACCTTCAAGGATTTGATAACAAAGTGACCTTGTGGATTATGTATATCTGTAAATGACTCTCTGAGAAACAGGATTACATTATTTGGACTTAAAAATTGCAGGAAATATTCTTTTTCCACATGTCTTCCAAGGAAGTTCTACTGCTTGGATCTCCTCAGTTATCTTCAGAGTGGCCCAAGCTATATCTATACCTTCATACCCACGACTAAGCCACTCTTAAGTCATTCTTTTATCAACAGCTGCAGTATAGTAATTCTTTATGTAGAACATAGCTGATCTTTACAGACACCTAAGGAACCAGAAATATTTCCTCACTGGCAGCCAAGATGGGCCTCTTACCTTACTTCCCTGGTCTTAAATCAAATCTTAAGGGCTTCATTTTGTACCTTCTTGTTGACTCACTGGTCTAGGGAGATCATTCCTGTGAGGGACCTTGTTTCTGCATTGAGCACTGGTAGCTATCATTGACTTTGAGAAACAGCAGCTTGGAAAACTGAACTGTTGTGAGGCTGAGCAAGGACTTTGATCTCAGCTTGTCTAAAAGTGTTCATCTTTCTTACTGAGCAACCTGAGCACATTATTTAGCTTCCTGCTTTACAGTTTTGCAGTTTTCTTAAGACCATTATTAGAATCTTCCTCTGAGATGTGAATTAAAAGATAATGCAAAGGTAACATCCATTTCACAATTTCCAATAAACAGGAAGATTTCCGGACATGAAAAGAACTGGTCTCATATTTTTTGGCCAAGGAGTCCTGAAACCAGATGGTATAGATTTTGTACCTAAGCTTATTCAGCATTTACTGCTGGCTGCTGTATTAGTCCTGGCAGATGCTTGGAAACCTCCTATCCCCCTGAAAATTAACACCTGGTTTCAGAAATACTGAAATACAAGTGATGGAAAAACGATCTAGCTTCATAAAAGGAAAATTCATGCATTATTAAATGTAAATTTGTTAGCCCAGAAGTAACTCTGCTTCTAGAAGAAGCAAAAGGCAAAACTGCTGAAAAAGATAACTTTGTCTCATGGAAGAAATATTCTAAAAAATAAGTAACATTAAGAATGTCATTAAACACATTCAGATAAATAAACATTACTGTTCATGACTTAAGTGTTTGGAAAATAAACACTAACTTAAACAATGTTTTCAGACTTGGGCATCTATCATCACAGACCTAAAGTAATACATTGAAGTTTTCAGTCCCAATAGGCTATTTGTTATTAAGTATGTCTGCATGTGTTATTAAGTATGTGTTCAGATTTTAGGGCAATAGTTTGGTCTTGATATCTTAGAGGCAGTTACCTTGTCTACAAAATAAGGATCATGATTTCTGTTATCAACTTTACTGTAGTTCTGTGATGACTAGATACTTGAAAAGATCTCGTAAGTATTAAAGCCATCGGTATATGTGTACTGGGAAAAAAAGGACTAGATTTCATTACAGGACTGAAACACATTCAAATTTTCTTATTTCAGGAGTAATCAAGAACCAGTATGTATTCTTAATATTTTCTTCATATGAATTTAGATCAGGGTTAATTCATCTCAATTTTATAAAATAAGTAGATTTTATGCATGTGATCGTCTAAGGTCTCTTTTTGAAATTCCACATCCCTAAAATCTCCATATTCTCCCATGCCTGCTCAGTGCCTCACACCCCTCAAGGCAACCCTGACAAATGGTCAAATGCAATGAATGCCAAACTCATAGAGCTTGTGCCTCAGAGATTGTAAATATTTACAGGCTCCTGCTTGTCAGCTGGTGTTCCTGTTATAACTCCAGCATTTTTTTCAGCTCAGCTTCCAGTTGTGGAATATGGGGCAATATCAGGTTTTTTTTGATGCCTTGAGGGTGAGGAAATGTCCATTTTTGTCCTCCTTCCCTCTTTTTCCCTCCTTCCCATGATTTATAGAATCACAGAGTCATAGCATGGTTTAGGTTGGAATGTACCTTAAAGATCATCTAGTTCTGACCCTATTTGGTGTCCATGCAGGGATACCTTCCACTAGACCAGGTTGCTCTAAATCCCATCCATGTCCTATGAACCTGAGACTCTATAGACAGAGATTTTGACAGTGCAGTACATAGTCCTCATCACATGTTTTTTGGCAGGTAATAGAGGATTGTGACATTGTTTGGGTCCCCAGACTGCTTTTTCTGAGTAGGTAGACATCCACATGTCAGGCAGTGACCGAAATTTACTGATCTCTACACAACTTGATTTTGAACTAAACACTTTTAACTACCTGATGCATGTCATATAGCTGAGACTTCAGAAAACCTAAACACCACTGTTAAATTCACATTGTTTACAGTTTGCAAAACTTAATGTGGTCAATATCACACTTAAAACACAGTTTCACCCTATAAATAAAGCTTTTAGATAACCCAGTAAGAAAAACACATGTTTTTAAATAGCAGCTGCAATTGTTCTTCCAGCTGTGCAATACAAGCTCTATGATAACACACTAATACAGGGTCTGGTGTTTGGCTCTGCATCTGTTTGCAGAAGCCACACACATTCCTGAGTTGCATTTGGGCATTGTTTTACCGAGATGTAGTTGAGCTGCACATGAAAGCAACAGAGAAGGTGGAGCGTGGTACAGTTTGGTAGCACATATTTGCAAGAAGGCCTTCCCAGCATTTTTGTCCTTGTGCTTCACTATGAACTATATTTTCTGTTTTGGCTTTGACATGTGAATAAGTGCTAGTGCCAAACATTTTATTGATCTCCAGAGTAAGTGAACAGCTATTCATGCAGGTATTGAGGATTCTTTTTTTAGCATTTTTGTTGTGCTTCATTTGGAATTCAATAGGAAGACATCTTGTAAAAGGCAAGATGTATTTATTTAACACACAACATAGTAAATATATTTGTTTACAAAGATAATAGATGCTGTTGGGGGTTACATGTTTTTTTTTCGTTTCTTAGCTGTTAGAATTTTTCCCATTTAGCTGAGAGAGAAAGCCTGATGGCTGGTACACCATCGGTACTTTAAAAGACAAAAGGATCGGCTGAGCCCCCGGGGGGAGTGGGGAGAGGAGCAGTTTTTGGGTTTTGGGTCCTTCTGGGAGGGCAACACAGACACTCTCGGAGCTGTTTCTGCTGGGAGAGGAGGTTTTTTGCCATCATCAAGACGGAGCGGTGTTCCTTCTGCTTCTGCTTCTTCTTCTTCCTCTCCGTTTGTTGGCCCTCACTCCCCTGTCCTGCCGGACGTGCTGCAGCCCCAGCTGCCACCGCGGAGCTGCTGATCCATCTCCTCCACCGGCCCGGGACTTTCTGCTCATCCCTGCCATNAGTAAAGAACTGTTATTCCTATCCCCATATCTCTGCCTGAGAACTCCGTGTTTTCGAGATATAATAATTCGGAGGGAGAGAGTGGGGGCTTACAATTTTTTTCTGCCTTCCCTGACAGATAACTGTCTCTAAAACCGGGACAGATGCTGAGGTTGCAACTAATCCTACAAAGTTCAAAAAATGTCCTGATTTTTTGTAGACTGTACATTTCTTTGAAGTGGAATAAAAAGAAAGACTGGTTGTATTTCAAACACAAACTTTATCAGTGAGAAGTGCAAGGCATAATTGTGTATAAAACTTGTATCTCACAAACTTTTGATTCTGTTGCTTTACAGAACTGAAAAGGCCCAACTTTCTGAGACACCAAGTTAGATATCATGGGCATTTTATCTCTTAGGTTATATTAATAGTTTTCATTCCTTGCTTCTAAGAGGAAAAGTTAAGTATATGAAAAAAATACTGCAAATTATTAGAAACTGCCCAATAAAATTGATGTATTTTGTGATGGAAGAAGAATTAAATGGGGAGTGGTGAAGTCAGCCATTAGTAAAGTATCCTAGGCATCCTCATGGTGTTTTGCACAGGTAGAGGGTGAGAACTTCACTAATAATTTTCAGACACTTACTAAACTTTAAAGATTGGAGGAATATTTGAGATCACATGATATTCTTCATGTACTGAAAAAATTGTTAAAGTATTAAAATTTCATTGAGATTAAGAAAAGGATCTATACGCTTGGAACAACAGTTTTCAGGAAGCATGCTAAGTTTTCCTGTTCATGTGTATATAGATTTGTAGATCCGAGCAGATAACATACAAATCAGGGCTGATACTCAAAAAGTATTTAAGATATCCCAGAATAATATTTATGAATCCTAAGAACATGAATCATATTTATGATATGCCAGAATACAGGTAATGCTGTACAAAAAAGTATTAATCATCTAGTTATGCATGTAGAAAGTCATATCTCTAATAGGTTCAGGCAGACTTTTTTCTAAGTATAATACAGCAAATTCTAAGTATAATACAGCAAATTGGAGACTTCAAGCTACCAGAGAAATGCTAGAACTGCAAATTTTCTAAGTATAATACAGCAAATTGGAGACTTCAAGCTACCAGAGAAATGCTAGAACTGGAAATATGGAGTCAAATCTTTCTCAAGACAGAACTTCCAAACCCCATTTTGTACTTCATTATGAGTAGGCAATTATGGGTCCAAAATTCAGAAATCACATTTAATTGCTAAATTCAGCTTTATATACATATGGAACAGAGTCTCCAGAGGAACACAATCTAAATCAAAACTTCGTGTCCAGACACTGCTGCTAGGAGAATTCAGATTTTTTTGTATGTACAGCTGTACAAATAAATTTAACACGTTTCCTCACAAATTTATGCTCAGACCTGTAGTCATTTACTTACAGGTTTAATTTTGTTGCTGTGCTATTGCACTGTTTCCCACTGGAGTAAGGAAAATAAAATTTTGAAATTAAGCTGTTTCATAGAAGATTTAATATATTTCTTATCCTGTGCTTGCTCCCTGACATCAAGCAACTTTGAGTGTTAGACAACATAATTCTAAGCTCTGTTTAAAATCTGAGAGGAGTCTATTTTCACAACTCAACAAAACCATGGCAAAATAAGGAATAAATGAAAAATAACTCTTTACAATGACTGAAGCACAGAGAGCAGACCCTGTGGATCAGACTGTCTATAATCAATTGCTAACTAGTACTTTTTACATATTCATCTCTACGATAAATTTGTGGTGAGTATATTTGTCCCACAAAAAAGATTTTCAGTGCATTTCCCATTAAATTTTGGGGCTGAAGACTGCATTTCCCATATCCCAGAAGCATGCCACAAGGCTGTGGCCATTGTCCCCAACAGTGGGGACTGACTAGATCATCTCATATTTAGTGAGAATTTTGCCATAAATACCCGAGCATAGCATGCCTCTTGTTCTCAGACCCATGACTCCATCTAACTCTATACTCATAAGTAAAGAACTGGTCTACGAGGTCAAAGAGTTTTATTATCAATGAACAATCAGATTCTGCTGGGTGTTCTAGAGGCAATTGACTCCCATAGAAAGAACAGATTACAAAAAAATATAAAAGGTAACTATTTAAAATTGTCCTTTGTGCTGGGAATCACACAGAAAAGGAGTAAGGCTGTGAACTATTCATCTGGGTACTGATGTGGATCTTTACACAAACAGATGTATTTCAGAACCGTATTTCAGGCTTGTAGCTAAGGGCAAATAAAGATTTGTCACCTATGTATAGAATTCACAAGTGTAAGAACTGTTAAATTGCAGAAAGCAATTGTTAAATTTATTTAGGAAGTAAAAATCAGTTTACTCATTTGTAAAAAAAGTAATACACACGTACGGTGCTGGTAATTATTGAAATGAGTGAGAGTACTGAGTTCACAAAGCACCCAAATTGGATTAATCTGCTCAAAATATAATGTTACAAAAAGCATTGAAAGGATATGCATTTATGAACATATGTTTGTATTGGGTCTGGCTGAGATGGAGTTCATTTTCCCATAACAGTTCTCACAGCGCTGCGCTTTGCATTGGTAGCTAGAAAGGGGTGATAACACACCAGCCTGTGGGTGGGCAAAATCCTGGGAGGGGACACCACTGGGGCAGCTGACACAAATTAACCAAAGGGATATTCCATACCATATGACATCAGCTCAAGTATAAAAGCTAAGGAAAGGAGGAGAGGGAGATGTTATTTACAGTGTCTGCTCTCCTGCACGGCTGCCATGGGTGGTGAAGCCCTGCTTCCTGGGAAATGGCTGGACTTGGCTGGCTCATGGGAAGTAGAGAACAAGAATATTGGCATTTTTTTCTCTTTGCTTTGTGCATGCACAAATTTTTGCTTTAGTAAACTGATTTATTTCAACCTAGGAGTCATTTTCCAGGAAAATTTTCCAGTTATTTTCTCTCTCCTGTCCAGCAGGGAAGGGGGAATGACAGAGTAGCTTGGTGGGCACCTGGTGTACCGCCAACGTCAACCTCCTGCAGTCCTTTTTGACACCTAATGTGAGTCATGAACCCATGAACCTGTGATTAAGAGTTCCATGCTCAGCCAAGGCAGAGCCAGTCAATCAAGACTGATAATAATGGCTCTGTGATAATGTATTTAAGAAGAAACCAGAGTCACTGTGCAGAAGTAATTGAGGTCAGAGAAGGAGCGGAGTGAGAACATGTGAGAGCAACAGCTTTGCAGACACCCAGGTCAGTGGAGAAGGAGGGGGAGGAAATGCTCCAGGTGCTGAAGCTGTGCTCCTGTAGACCATGGATGACTATGGGGGTGCAGAAATCCACCTGCAGCCCCTGGATGAGGCCACACTGGAACAGGTGAGTGTCTGAGAGGAGTCTGCGAACCTCTGGGAGACTCATGCTAGAGCAGGGTCCTGGCAGGGACCTGTAGAAAGAAGAGCCCATGCTGGAGCAGGTTTCCTGGCTGGACTTGTGACCCTATGGGAACCCACATTGGAGCAGGCTGTGCCTAAAGGACTGCACGTCATGGAAAAGTGACCCCCATAGCAGAACTGTTGCCCACAGGATGGACTCATGATGAAGGTTGTGGAGGACTGTCTCCTGTAGGAGGGACCCCACACTGAAGGTCTCTCTCTCCAGTGAGGTAAGGACTCCTCTCCCTGAGCAGTGGCAGAAACAATGTGTGATGAACTGACCATAACCCCCATTTCCTGTCTCCTTGTTCTGATGAGTGAGGAGGTAGAGCTTGGGAAGAAGAGAGGGGTGGGGGGAAGGTGTCTGAAGATTTATTTTACTTCTCATTATCCTGCTCTGATTTTGTTAGTAATAAATTCAATTACTATCTCTAATTCAAGCCTGTTTTGTCCATGATAGTATTCAGTGAGTGATCTCTCTCTGTCCTTATCTCAACCTGTGAACCCGTTGTTATATTTTCTCTCCCCTGTTCATTTTTGGAGGGGACTGACAACAGTGGCTTTTGTGGGTACCTGGCATCCATCCAGGGTCAACCCACTACTGTGTTCTATGATTTTATTTTGTTTAATCTTAAGAGGCCTCCAAATTTAATTGTACACAAACTGGTAAACTTATACCAGACTAAAGAATGCTAAATAAAGCCTAAAGAGGGATGATTTGGATCAGAACGACTCCTTGTCTCATCTGCTTCATTCTGCACAGGTATTGCAAAGATGTTACAAATGCTGTTGAAGAATTAAGCTATCTTTAAATTAATTAAATTAATTAATTAATTAATTAAGCTGCTTCACTTACCCGTAGTACTGCAGAACAGTTGAGCATACCAATGAGCACAGGTCTTCACTGAATGACTTTTACTTTAGAAAGTCCCCCATAAAAACTAGGCCATCTAGTTCCCATATTCCTTATATGCTTGAATTTTTTTCCCCTCATTCTCCTGTCCTGGCTCTCTTCCAGGACGCTTTGCAGACAAGAGTCAGCCTAGTGATATCACTACATCATCAGATAAAAGTGGGAAGAATGCTAGAGAACTGCAAACACATATTTCAAAACAGCAAATATCCCTAGACCAGTTTGAAAAACATGCTGGAAAAAATTCTCCTGATGACAAGCATAAGCATATTCTTATTTCTTCTACAAGGAAAAGCGTCATTCAGTATCACTGTATTACCCTTAAAAAAAACCAAAACAAAAACAAACTGAAAAAGCACACACCTGCCAAATTTTTAGGCAAAAGAGCTGCCTCTGAACAGCAATTTTATGCTTTTCATTGTGTTGTTTTATGGCAGCATTGTATAGTTGGTTTGTACAGGGGCAAAGCACCATCAGTCAGGATGGCAATAAACAGCAGCGTGAGGCCATTGACCTGCTCCACGGGAACCATTCCATAGTACAACTGGCACTATGGTGCATCACTAGTTATGTTAAGGAGCCACAGTTCCTACCCAGGCAAAGGTACTTAAAAAGAAACAAAACTCTGCCACCATTCAGGCAAGGCAGCCTAAATATAAAATGCAAAATACCCAGGGTAAAGATGAGAGACCTTAGAGCCGACTTCTCTTTTCCAAGTCTCAGCTCACATTACAGCATGCTCCTTCCAAAAAGTTTTGCATTTGTGTTATGATTCATTCTGGGTTTTTATGGCATTAGTTTTATTGTAATTGTATTTGTGCTGACACAAGAGGTGTGGCTTTCAGCTTAAAATAGATATTTTTCTTAGCCTTGTGGTAGTGAAGTTACCCTATGTAAGCTCAGGTAGGGAGCCTCAATGTGGCTAGAAAATCACTATTGCACCTTTGTTTACTAAACCAGTTCTACTGTCTGTGGTGTTTCCACATATATTTATTCTTAACAACAGGCTCACACAGTCATGTAGGGAAGAGGAAGAAAACTTGATATGGCTTCCCATCCCCTATAGTTATAGGCACTATAGTTATAGACACTATAGTTATTCTTGGGTGTAGTGGGTTAAGGCTCCGATGCAGTTTCTTACAGCAGAGAGCAGCATCTTGCCTCTGTGCAAGGCTACAGCTGCTATCTTTTAGTTTTATCAACCTGAAGCATTGCACCCTTGCTGTTTTCCTTTGTGTCAAGCAGTGTTTGAAGAAAGTGTATTTATTCTGTATGGAAAGAAAAAGATTGTATCGGCAGTTGTTTATTTAGAAAATTGTCGTCAAAGTTACATTTATTTAAATAATACTTATGGCATTGTTTTACATTCAAGTAAGTATATACACTATCTTTCACTCTCTAAACTACCACTTCCATTTAACTGCATTTGAAACTGCAAATGTTACTGTCCCCAGAAGGCAAAATGATTCTAAGCTGCTGAAAGAATTATTAGCTCAATGGATAATTAATCTTTGAAGCTTCTTTTTAAACATTATATAGCAAGGTATTAAAAAAAATCCCAGACCCGAAACTACATTCCCAAGAATAAAATTAGCAGTTAAGTAGCCGAAGGGAGAAGAATTTAGCAATTCCTGTACTTCACCATATTGTCTGAAGAAGTACTTTTCCTTCCTTTATGCTACAGCAGCAGCATTTTAAAACTTTCCTTTTGGTACCTTCAGAAAACTACTGATTCTCAATACAATCTGGAATAGTTTCACAGGAGTTTATATTTCCCTAATAATTGCTATTTTAAAAATAAAAAAGAAGGTGTTTGTGAATTTGTAGAAAGCATTACAGAGTCAAAGATTTCTGTGAACTCAAATAGAGATCCAAGTATTTCTGTAATGATGGAAAATAAAGAGTAACACTGTAGTTCTCTAGAGTGCTTATTTTTTACTAATACAAGCCTAATGTTTTCAATCATTTTTCTTTTCTCAGAAAAAAAAGGTAGTTGAACTTTGCATCCCACTCTTGATAGTTTGTATTAGATCATTAATTTCTTAACATAATTCTGAGGACAAATGATTTCATGTCTGCTTACTAAAGAAAGCAGATCACTGAGGAACCATTTGCAGCAAACTGGTATATATTACATTACTTCATTCTCAGGTGACTGTATATTCCTTTCGGCAGTTAATAAATAACTTCTGAAACTCTTCATGGCAAAACCACATTTTGATTACATCCTACTTGAATTATTTGCATTTTATCTGAAATGTTTCTTTTTTAACTCTCTTATTAATTACAGTGGTAAAAGAAATAAATACAAATTACTTATTTTTCTCCTCCTGTCTTGAAAGCACAATACGTGTCAACGTAGTACACTAATGGCAGTTCCTGTTGTAGCATATGTGTTTTCCATGCACTCTGAAGGCAATCTTTAAATTCTTGCTTCACTTCAGTGGCCATTCTTTTTTTTCTATCATATTACATATAACAATAATATTATGGCTAGACTTTTGTCACAAAAAGTGTGATTTCAGTTTCCAGCAATCAGTTGACCTGATCTGAAACATAATCTGTCTCTCCTTTGTTGTTTCTCTTTGAATTTAGTTTCCTGAAGTGTGTCAGCAGGGTTACTGGCCAAACCAGGTGGCAGGCAGGCATTCTGCCGGCTATCACCTACAATTTATTAATTAAAAAAATATAATTACCTGTATTTGTTTTTTGACCTGAGATATACATATGATCAGCTTTCTGACTGGCTTTAATATTAACAAATATGCATGCATATCCCTTCTTTTAGTACATTCATGGGGTATGTAGGCAGTACCAGGCAAGCAGTGGGCATTTTTCATTTACACTGGCCTAATGACCACTTCCACCTCTGCTTTAGGAGAGATAAATATTACTGACAATCTGAAACATCAGCAAGAGATTAAGTTTTTGCTTCAGGTGTGGACATCTCAAATTGTGATCACCCACTTTCCTCTGCAGCCATGGCCAGAAAGCTGATTGAAAGTTGTATAGCAAAGCAGATCGCTCCATAGCACATTATTTTGTGTTTCCGAGCTAACATAACCCAAGTGAAATTAATGAAGAGGTAGGAGAAATGCTGTTGCATATCACACTTCTAGGGCTTTTTTTCTGACTGAAGAAAAAGTCAACAGGGAAAAAAACATGGTCCCTGTGGGAGATAAGGCTAAAAGACGTTGCTACACTTCACATGAAGGACAAAGTGAAGAAAAACATCCATCAGTCCCAGGCCTTCTTGTGGTCAGCTCCTGTGATCCAGAGCCCCTGATAAACACAATTAGAAAGTTGTCAGTCGAGTACTAAGTATCCACCTATTAATCTTTGAGGTCCTTATTGGTGGCCATTGCTATTACATGTTATGCTAATTAGGCCAGTTTTTAGAAAAGTAAAATCCTGGGAAATATAATTAAATTGTGTGCTCTCCTTTCTTCTCTGTAACACATTTGCATAAAATATGTATTTTTAAGGCAGAGAACAGGCATTTTTCAGAATACTCTCTAGGTTTGCAAAAGTTTCTGAAAGAAGGAGGTGTTTTTGGCAGGTCTGGCTTAGCTGATCAGATCAGAGGTGCTGGAAGATCGTTCTGGTTTGTGTGTAGTCATTGCAAACATAACATCTGAAGAGAATAACACCCTGTTCCTTCTGGAATTTGGGGGAGGAAATAGGACTAGCATTAAATGGGTGTATTAGATCTGAGAGCAAGATGCAAATAAAGTACAAATCTAAAAAAATTATGAGAAAAGTTTCATGAACACAGATAAAGTGGGTATCTGAACTATTTTTTGTGCAGTTTATTTATTGCTATGGTTTTCATCATAACACCTAAAGTAACATTTTCCTTTTATATACTTTCATCAAGTAATGGACAGTTATATCAATGTGATCCTGCATCCTTCAATTGCTTGAAAGGCAGAGAAACATACACTTTTAGCTGACGGCATGTCAAGTGCACAGGGAGTATCTCTGAAGGTAAGAGTGACTGCTGAGCTGTGATTTATATGCTTCAGTATGAATGACATTCATTTTATGAAAGAAATCAAAGCAGTCACAACAGACAGATGGTGTCTGGCCTGTGGAAGTCAACTGACTTCAGACAGGTTCTTAGAGCCTGTTATACAGAGGGCTGATACACAGAATATCCTGAAAAATGAAACAGAAGCTTCAAGAGTAAACTTTAAAATCAGCAAATAGTCACAAATTTAAATAGAATTTATGTTTTGCCTTTCTTGTTTTTAGTGTTCTGGGCCTGAAACACAGAAATAAAATTAAATAAAAAAACCAAAAGTAATGAAAATAATAGATTATAGAAAATTCTCTGCTTTCTTCATGAAAATAAAAGGCGAATGCCAGAGTTTTGCCTAGTATTTATTACTGCAATTAAATTATTGTCATTACATCAAGAGTGACAGCCACAAGGCAAAAGTTTCTTGTAAAAATCGCCATTTCTCCCTTCTTTTTCAAGCACAAGGTTTCCTTAAGTTCCACAGAGGAGAGGAAAACATACAATTTGCTCCTTTGTATTATCTCTTTTCCTGTTTCTCTACAAAAGTATTCAACCACACCTGAATTATCCAACAGAAAGAACATACAAATGTAACAGGAGAGTCAGTCTGTATACCCCAATGACTATGATCAAGCCTATCAACTACACTATAGAAGAGTTTACATTTGCTGAATTGTTATGTTCTGTTTTAGAGATATCTTTTCATCACTGAACAAAACATCAAAAGATTTTGGGCTTTGACATCCATATCCAGGATATGTTTCAAAGTCTTTCATCAACCACTGAAACTAGATTAGCACCAGAAAGTATTTAACAGCCTCTACCTGACAGGAGAAGAAACCGATGGACCTCTGGTTTAGCAAAAATTTATAAAACGTGATTTTTAATTTCAAGATATAAGACTCTTTAAATGGAATTCTTCAGCATTTTTGGAGAGAAGATTGACTTTTTTAAATTACGATTTGATGAAGACCTGATGAAGAATTTGACTAAAGATAGGGTCAAAATCCAGAAACAAAATAATTAACAGTTATGAAGTACAGGCTGGGAGAACAAATGTAACAACTCAAGAAGTGCTTATAAAAGTTTCAGAACAGAAAGGAAAAATGGCTTTTTAATTTCATTTCCAAATACTACCCTCATTTAAATTTACAGTGCACCAGAACAGTGGATAAAATTAGTCCTTAAATTCATCTCTTTCCTTACAGAAAGAGAGAGCTAAATGTTTACTGGTTTGCGGTTCAGCAGTGATGCCCCCAAATTTGGCCTCTTTTTAGCCACTGAAATGTATGGAAGTGTTTTCAAAAAAACCACGATCTGGGAGCAAAAGTGACAAAATAACGCCACTGAAATTGCCTGTATTAAAAAAAAATAAAGGAACGTGAAAAGACTGTTTTCCTGAAGAAGTCAGACTTGGATGCTACTATTTTAATTGCTGAAATTTCCTTGCTCTAATCATCAGTCCCATATGATGCCTTTAGTTCTAAAACACAGCTCAGCATTGCTGGAAAACTGGGAAGATGTTATGCTGCAGCTGAAGTTCACAAAATGAACAAATGTGCATTTAAAAACTGCAGTTGCTAAAAAGTGGAAAAATATTAAATTGTTGAAATATTATTTGAAAATAAGGCAACTGCTTGTAGAAAATGGATTCAAAACTCCAGCAGCTTTTGAACAGGTAAAATATGAAAATCTGCCTATAGGGCACAGAACTGCCTTTTTTATAAAGCTGCACGAGCATGAAAAAATTAGCAATTTCAACTTGCAAAGAATTATTTTAAAATACATTTTTCATTATTCTTTTACTTTTTAAATATTTCATATTATAACTGAACATTCTGGATTCTGCCAGAAAGACAGAAATCATATTCAAACTCAGAAATATAATGAAACTGCAGTTTTCTATGATTCACTGCAATCTAACCATTAATCCTTGTGTTAATAGAGACCAAAGAATTGAAAAAGTTGTGGTTTTTAAAAGAATTTATTTAGTTAATTTATAATTTTTGTCTATTGCAATGCATAATGTATAGAAGTACAATTTTTTTTTTTTTACAATATTTGTGTACTAAAACTAAGCTACTAAAATCATATTTACAGAAATATTTATTGATAAATAGCCTAAAATATAAATTAAAGGAGAAATCTGAAATACTGAATTTCATGGTTGTTCAGTAAATCATAACCTATAATTTACATACATTTAATTTATTACATGAACATTTGACCTCTGTCATCAATTGCTTGAACTAACTATTGGTGTAATTTTTTCAAAACCTAAGAAATAAGGAAATCCAGTAAATATGTAGATTCAAGCCAGCACTTTAAATCACTGTTTTCTGCGGCTAAAAACAACACCAAAATAACCCTAGTCCACTAGAAGTATAAAACCATCAGAACCAAAAAACCTTTAACAATATTACACTTAATAGCAGATTCATTACTTGGTCATTGTCTTACATAGCAAGCACATGACTAAAATATACAGTTACTAGTCTTTACTCTCAGTATCTGTTGTTTCATGCAGGTCACAACACAGTTCCAAATTTGCATGGTATATTTTAATAGTTTTAGACCTACAGTAGAGGCACCTTTTCAATTCTTACAGTTTGTAAAATGCTTGCCCATACCAGTTTCCCACCAACAGTGTGAGATACTAAGGCCCAGTTCTCAGCTCACGTAAGGTCCAGCGGAACTACTGATCTATCCCAGCTGTAGATTTGAATCTGTTGACATGCTGAGTTATTGCTAGTCCCGATGCAAGTTTCTGAGTGTATATTATAAGCATTACAGTATATGACCCTATGTAGCTCCTGCGTCAGAGACCTTCAGTTAACTGAGGAAACCCAAATGTTTACTTGTAGCAGTGCTGCTGAGCCATTAACTGTGACTATTATTAAACTGTACAACAAAGTTCTGCGTGTTAGCGTACTTATTCTTTCACAAAAAAAAAGTTAAGATCCTGGCTTTAAGATCAACATCGCTGTTGACGATTAATGGCAAGTGACAGTCAAAACTGAAAAAACAAAGCATCATTTTCAAGTATCTGACAGAGTACGAAGAACTGGCAAATCCTAAAATCTCTCCTGCTGTCAGATATCATACTTCTATCTGGAATACATTTTGTGCAAATTGTAAAATTAACTAAAATACTAAATCATACAGACTTAAGAACATACTTCAAAAAACTGATTCGTATCTGGGTGCTGGTATTTTGAACATATCAAGACGATATATTTATCTTATCAACATTTAAATTTGCAAGCGTCCCATAGGCCAAAGAAAACAAAAAACCTAATAAATATGCTGAAAAACCCCATACCTCAGTATGAAATCCTGACCCCTTCTCCAACTAAGTATACACCGTCCAAATACATTGAGAATGCCAAGCTACAGGGGCCCCTCTGTGGGGAAACCCGTATTTCAGTCAGCAGCATCCGTCAGCTATAGCAGGAGTGCAGGGACAGATGCTGGAGGAAGGATGACACGTAAAGTGGTGGCCGATTTCAGAACCACTGTGTGTGTCTGAGCAGAAATAAGTCAATGCCGTACGCGTACTAAAACAGGATTTTGTCCGGATTTACGCGCAGAACGCAACTATCACTCCATGCTCCTTTCAGTGTAAGATTATGGTGCTAATTAGGCTCCTGGTCCTGCAGTCCTGCCCTGGTCCTGCAGTCCTGCCCCATCTCCCAGCGGGGTCACACAATCAAAGGGGGCACAAGCGTGCTGCACAACTCCCTCGGCTCCTGCGGCAAGGAAATACACACTTGGGCGACGACTGCCAACTTAAAATCCACCGCCCGAGGCTTGCTGAGGCAGCGCCGCGCCGGTGCCTCTGACCCGCGCTACGTTCCCTGCGCTTCGGGAAATTCCCTCATGTGGCAGCGGCCGCTCGAGGGCTCGGGAACGGCAGTCAGGGAACTGCCCGCGTCGCTTCCCGTCCTTGTCACTAAGAAGGCCTGGGCGGAGGTGTGAGTAACACGCTACAGCCAGGCCTAAAGCCAGCTCTCGGTTCGCTCGCAAGGGAAGCGGACCGACATGGAAGGGCTCGCGAGGGGAACGGCCGTGGCAGCATCCGCTGGAACCCGACCGTCCCTCGAACACCTGCTCGGGGAGCGCCTTTCCCCACTCGTTCCACCCTAGACGGCGGGGCCAGGCTCGGCGGGGCGGGCGGGACTATATCCCCACAGCCTCCGTCCGGCTCGGGACGCGCGTCCAGGGCGCGGCTCCCGGGGCATGGCCGGGGCCGGGAGCGGCGCAAGGGGCGGGGCCGCGCGCGGCCGTTGGGAAGTTGCGTCACGGCGGGCGCGCGCGGCTGCGCGAGGGCGGCGGATTCGAACAGCGGAGGGAGCGAGGGCGGCGCGCGCGCTGCGGGAGCGGCGGGAGGAGGAAGAGGAAGAAGGAGAGGAAGGAAAGCAGCAGCGGCAGCAGCAGCAGCAGCAGCAGCAGGAGGAGGATGAGGAGCACGGCGCCCCGCAGCACTTTGCGGAAAATAATAAAGAAGCACAAGCCGGACTTACGCCTGGCGGCGAACGTCGACCTGCTGGTGAGGAAGGAGAGGGGTGGGGGAGATGCGAGGCCGCGGCTGCCCCAGGGAGTCCGGGAGCGCTCCTGCTTTTGGCCATGGCGGCCCGGGGGCAGCCGGCCCTAAACAGCGACGCTTTACTCTCCAAATGTTCTGGCCTGTGCGCCCTGGAGCACTTTGGGTGTGACGGGATGTCAAGTTACTACTGATGGTGCTTTTGCAGGGACCCACGGGCAGCGGGGAGGCAAAACCTGGGGGGACAGACGATTGTTCTGATAAAATACGGATAAGCAGAGATTGCCGCTCTCCGCTTTGCTGGAGGCTGCGTATTGTAGGTCTTTGACAATGGTCTTGGGGATTCGGGCACGGGCTGATGCATGGCTTTTGTGTCACTCCATGTACTTGTACTTGTGTCACTGATGTTCAGAGTTTGGTGTAGACACACGGAGAAATAGCAGTTTGGATTATATGGCTGCTATGTGCAGGTGTTTGTGTGGATCATTTCGGGTGTACAGGTAGTCAGTTGAGTTGTGATCAATGAGTTGCTAAGCTGCTATGGCATCTTGAGTGCTCATATGTTTTTAGAAGGCCATCTAAGTAGTCTCTGCCCTAAAATGGAGTGACAAGTCTTGTTAGTAATCCTGTAAGGTGTTGGGGTCCTGATCATGGTTTAAAAACGCCTGCCAAAAAGGTGGGAATAAAAGAGCCAAGTTTGCAAAAACAGGCCAACAAAGCTAAATTGCTTCTGACCTGCTCTAAGGGGTTTGCGGCACAAGTGGGGTTTGTCTCACCAAGAAATTATTTGTCTACAGCAAGGAAACCTGACCCCGAGAGCGCTTGTGGTAGTTGCTATATTAAAAAAAACCCAACATATAAAAGTTACTCTTTGAAATAACTCAGCAGACTTTACTTGCTGGACTGTGATGTCCTCTTGTTTACAAATGCATGTGGCTCTCAGGGCATTAAAGCATTGACACATGCTATATACTAGTATGGTCCCTGACCTCACTAGTAGTTATGTGTATTAAAGTTACACTATTTTATGTGTATAAAAGTTGTGTCTTGCAGGCATCTTGAGGGTTGGTACCTCGATATATGAAGCTAAATGTAAACATATAAAATTAAAATAAGTAATATGAGATTAAAATGAATGAATATGGCAATTACATGAGAGTAGATTTGAATGTAAACACTACCTATTTATCTAACGGAATGGAACTAATAAAAATATGATCTCTTCCTACTGTTTTTGCTGCCTTTAGATTTTTTTATGGACCAAGGACCTGGCCTCTTGCTACTAATACTCAGACCTACTCAAAGCTTACTCAGTAGAATGCAGTAGTCAAGTCATCAAATGCACACAATCATACTTTTTTTTTTTTTGTAAATTTGGTAACAGTTGGTCTGTGTTTCCAGGGTAATGAAAATTTGGCTTCAAGGTAGTGTGGCTGTCTGAAAAGGGGTAAGTGGGACATCCCTCCAAATCTTGGCCTTTGGTTCCCACCTCTTTCTGATTCTGGCACTAAAGTTCGCTGAGGTGCAAAGACAGTCACTGAATTAAATTCACTGAAACTTACAAACAACAACAATCAGATCCAGCTTAAAATACGGCTGTGGAAATGTTCATTGCAATACAAAGGATGAGAACAGAATGAATTAAATTTTAATAATGTGGTGAAAACTTAGATTGTTTCTTCTGATGATGTCACATTACACAGCCTTATGTTACAAGGCTTGGCTTTTTTATTTTACCTTTAGACAAGGATGTCTAGGTGTGGTGGTTGTCCATGATGTTCTTCAACTAGGCTTGTGTCTAACAGCTCTTTAGCTCTTTATTTCCACAGCTAACTAATCAACACAGCTGAAATTATGCTTCTTTTAGGAAAAAAAAAAGGATTGGTGAGTTTATTGTGTAGTAAGACAAGTAACAAATTTTGAGAGTATATTTTCTAATGCCTGTGTAATTCTCTGCAAACCCTGTAAGAGTGATTCAGTCACAAAAGTCAGAAATTTATATAGTACCTGGCTTAACAAGATGGAGCCGTATACATTTTGAGCAGAGAGCTTAGGTCTTCTCAAGGGAAGTATGAGAAAAGTGCTAGTTCAGTTTCTGGGCTATCTTCCAGAATGATCCATGTTTTATGTCTGAATGTACTGCAGTATGTGCCCGTTGCAGTAAAGTGGTCTGCCTGCCTTAGGAGAAAATCAGATTGCTTTCTTTTTCCCTGACCATCAGTGGTTATTTTTACTCGATAAACCAATGTCTTCTTACATGATTGTAACTAACAAAGGCATAAGAATTCAGATAATTTTGTTAAATACTTGAATGAGGTTTTTTCTTCACTTTTGACCAAGTCTCGTCTTGAAATCTGAAGCTTTGTCAGAACCTGTTTCCTAAGTGTTAACATCTACCTCTTTGCGCAGCGTAGCTATCACATTTCATCAGCCTTTCTCGGGAAGCTGTTTGATTTTGTTTTGTTTGTTTGTTTAAGGAGTATGATAATATCTTCAGATAAAGAGATGCAAATATTGTTTCAGGTTTTTTCAAGGCTCTTTTTGAAAATAAGAGGTAAAGATTTTAGTACTGAAGTTCAGATATTCCCCCAATGGTCAGAGAAGAAAATAGGCAATCTTTGTTCTGGCTTGCAATATAGAAGAAAAGCAGTATCTCAGCTGCTTCTTTTATGCTCAAAGGGCACATGTGTGTTTCCATTGCAGGAGAAGCTTAAAGAATTGCGCTGAATGGTCTCTTTATTTAATTTGTTATCACCATAGAATGATTAATAGATGTGCATTGAAGGTGAAATATCAGTCTAAAGAATTGTTTTGAAGTTATGGCAGTAAAACAAAATTGCAGTGGTTGTCCCTGCTATTCCTCAGTTCTGTTGAACAGGTGTGTGGAAGTTGTGTAAACAGTGTTGTGAATTTTTTACATATGTTCTTAAAATTTTGCAGCCTTTCTTTTCTGGAAAATAAACATCCTTTTTTGTAAGGTTATTTTCATGTGTAGTTAGCTCAAAACTTTTTAAATATTTTGCAGAAGGGCAATAATTCAGTATGTAGTAAAGCAATGTCTTTAAACAAATATGGTATTGCTTAGTTACTTGTTGGTAATTCATGGTATTCAGTCTTTCTGCCTTTCACTAGCCTTTCTTAGTTGCCTTGAATAACCTGGAATATTTGATGGAAAGGGATGGAAACCTGTGTGCTCTGTTGTGGAATATTCTGATCTTAGTTATGTGACTGTTTAAACCTATTGGAGTCCAGGTGAAGCTTCTCCACATGCAGCAGTTCACTTTAAAAATAGGAAAATAAAGGTGCAGTGATTCTGAGAGAAGATGCAGCTTTTAAATGCAATTTTAAAATCAACAGTTTGCCTTTAGGTATCTCAGAAGAAGGACATGCAAGTATGGAAGTTTTTATTCCACATCTCACTTCTCTTCCAGGTTATTTCCAGAAATCTAATCTCTGTGTTGATAAGCTCTGTAGCAGGTGTTCTAATGTTGGACATTATTTTAGTGCTACTAGTTGGTTCTGTTGGAGATAATTTCTGTGTGAATAACTAAAGAATAGTTCTAAAGTAGCTTTTATATTTTGTGAAATAAATCTGCAAGAACATCTGCTTTTTGTGTAGTAGATGCTTCCAAACGATGTCAAATATGTAAATTTATCTATTGCACTCTGACTTCACTTAGTTCAGGATATTTAAAAAAACCACCTAAACTGCTTGTCATATGAACAAAGTTCTTATGACAGGACCAGGTCTCATAACAAATTATTTGTGCTGAAAACCCACTGCCAAAGTATTTCCTGTAAACTCTCAATTTGTTACTTTCCACATTACTTTTTTCAAGATTTTACGGGTAAGGTATGGCAGAATAAATGCATCACCTTATTCATACAAATACAATTTTCATATATTTCAGTAATATTTTTCTGAGCTCTTGATTGAAAAAGTATATTTGTACACTTTACATATATGGCAGAGGTAATGTTGCTTGGAAGTTTAATTTACAAAATGTGCAATTATCAATTTTTCAGGATGGATTATTAAAATAATTCACATAATGCCTGTATAATGCTAGAGGTTTGTATTATAGGTGCCTGATTGATTACTACTCAAATGTGCTATTGGCTGGTAGTTTTAGTTCAAGCTGGAGCAGTTCCTTCCTTGCCTACTGCAATTTTTTCCTGCGTCTGTGTTAGCAGAACAGCATTCCGTACGGAGCAGAATACTGCCTGACCAGTTCTTTTAATGTAAAAAAACTAAGTGATGAGCTGGGAAAAAATGGATGGAACCTCCTGACACTGGAGAAATTAATGTCGATGTCCCTTTACAGTGGAAAGGGTCAGAAGTCCTTGAACTTGTCTGTAGTCCATTTGGCGATAAGACAGGGATGAATTTGCTGTTTGTAAAAGTCTGACCGTTGTAGTCACTGAAAATGGACTATATGTACTAGTAAGCAAAAAGACTCCTTATTCTCTGATACTTGTGTTTACGTTTTATTATTAAAAACTGCTAATAAAGGTCAGATTGATTCCTCTTAGATCAGTTGTGGTTTGCATGATCATTTCTAAAGCACTTTTATGATTTAAGTATATTAAATTTAAACTGTTTGCAAGAGTCTTGCATTAAGGGAATGTCTTGAAAATTTACTGAGGCTTGAACCAAGTGATAATTTTTTTTTCCTGAGAACACCTTTCAGGAATTTGGAAGTAGTCTTAATATGCAAATTTTCTGTTGCAAACAATGATTCTTTAGAAAATCAAACTGTGTTTAAACAGCTTGAATATTTTTTTTTCTCTCTTTTAAAGGTTCATTTGAGCTTCTTACTGTTTCTCCATCGGCTAGCAGAAGAAGCCAGGACAAATGCTTTTGCGAACAAAAGTAAAATAATTAAACCTGAGCACACAATATCTGCAGCGAAGGTATTAATACACTTTTAATGTTTTTTATTTTTATATAATGTAAAATGTATTATGACAGCATATACAAAAGCTTTCTGTGTTAAGTTGATATTTGATTTATAATTCAAAACCTATAGACACTTAATATTCTTTGTCCATCATTGGCATAATTTACTGTTACCAATACAAATTAACTCTCCTTGCCCTATTAAATATAACCTAATTTTCTTGATTATTCCCCGGTTAAAGTAATAATTTCAATATATGAGTAAGATGGTCTACCAGCAACCCTTCATGGCCTGAAAGGCAGTCTAAAGTTGGAAGATCCTTATTTCAGCTGATATTGCATCAAGGTGGCATGCTGTCTTAACTTCAGTGATATAAGTGAAGCTTTGTGGAACAAGTGAGAATTAGTACAGAGAGTTTCAAATACCTTTCTTATATCTTCAGTTCTTACCTGCTCTGTCTGAAATAAGTTCATAGTGGATTCTGGCAGCATTATGTGGATACTTCTTGAACAAACATACTTTGTGTGATGTATTTGGCAAGGAAAGAACTAAGGGAGGGAGAATTAGACCATGGATTGTTGTGTGGGTAGTTCAGCGTAACAAAAATTGCTGTATGGATATCTATGAAGAAGGAATTCACTGCATTGCAGAGCATAGTGAATTTTGTGTACATGCAGAAGAAGGGAAAGGGGAAGGTGCTGTGCAGCTTTGTCTCCTTAGAAGAAATTAGTGTCAAAATAATACTGAAATTCTTTTGTATTCCATAGCTCATTTCACTCCCTAGGAAATGTCTGCTTTACTTTGATGTCATTAAGGAATTCAGTCTCTTTATTTTATCTCTTTAACCACCTTCTCCTGCTGAGAAAATTGGTATGACAAAACTTGGTGTTACCTGATATTTTCATCCTGTGGCTTCTGTTTATCTTCACTATTTTTTTTCTGTCTGCTGAAAGGTTTAGTTTGATACTTTTCTATTCCTATAGTAACAGAAACATATACAGGATATATAGGGTAGCCAAGTGAATGTTGCAGTTGGACTCTTACACATTTATGGTTTCTTTTTAACTGCAATCTTAACGCTTTTTTAACATTTCTGTACTCCATTTATTTTTTTAAGGTGAGAAGAAAGGAAAAACTGCCTGTATTTTAATAGTTTTAACACTTAAATAGTCCCACTTGGGCTTTGAAGTTCATTTGTCAATATAAACTCCAAACTAAAAAAATGTCCTTCCAAAGGTCTGTGTGCTCTTGAAATAGATAGAATAAGGCATTGCAAACAAAAATCGAGCATAATAGTTGTATTATTGCAATTTTTTCTTTTTGTCTAGGCCTAACAGGGTAAGAACTTCAAGGAATCTACTAACAGCTCCAAAGCACTATTGCTGCCTGAATTGTATTGATAAATATACTTTTTTTTTTCCTTTGCAGGTTATTTTAAAGAAAAGCAGAGGCTAGAAAGCAGACCACTGGAATTTAAAGCACTTTTTTCATGTTTTCTGACTAACTTGAGTTATATTGTGAGCCAGCTTTAGTGCTTGTGGAACTATGTAGTTTTGTTGACATCTATCTTCTGACTATCTTCTGACTATCTTGCTGTTTCTTTGAAAAAAAAATAAAACCATACACTTTATACATAATTTTAAAGTGTGTGCCACTTGTCACTTAAGACTTTTGATGTACCTTATTTCATAATGATGGAGGAATGCTTGTACCATAGATAACCTTTGAGTATCTATGTGGCATTTATTAATAAAAATGTGAAACTTCCTAAGGGGAATAGTAGTTAAAAAAACCCCTACAGGTTTCACTAAATCCAGTAGAGATTGTGCAGTTCAGAGCAGATTTACTAGCTAAACAAAATTATGGCTTTCAAAACAATCACTGTAGAAACAAGTGTGTTAAATACTTTGTCTTCAGTTTATTGATAATTTTAAAATTGCTCTGAAAAATAGGTTAAAACTTCTGAGTTCTGAGGGAAGAATACATAGTTGCTGTTTTACACCATGGTCTGAACTGTTAAGCTGACCTGTTTGATGTGGTATATGGGACAACTTGGTGGTCTGTAAGTCACTTGGTGTGGACAGATGCACAGGTTATGGAAAAGGAAAGATCTGGCACAGCTGATGTTTTCAAAGTTAAATCTTGTAAAAATATAAAAGATAAGTTGGCGTGAGTGCCAAGCTATTTCCTTCCCTCTTTTGAGTGTCATGCTTACTTGTTTGAAGTCTGGAAATGTACATTATATAAAAATGTCTTCTTAAATTAAGATTATGTTCTGTTCCTATTCTGCTATTTGTAATCATTTACTGAACACTTTGCTTAAAAAATATATGAATAAAGTTATAGATGAATCTTACAGTTTGAGCTGATGGTGCATTTTTGTGGAATACATGGTACTTGATCCTTGATACGCGCAGTGAGTTATTCTAAAAATAAAGAATCTTTAAAAGTGTTATGTATCGAGTAGTCTAATTTTGTTTGACACAAGTTTAACAAGTATATGCTAGAAACTCAGCAAAATTGCATTTTAGAAATACTTTTGTAGTCTAAAGAAACTGTAGCAATGCCAGTACTTATAATTTCATATCATGTACATGTGCTTTTTAAAATACTGTTTAACCTTTGAAAAGTCATCCTCTTTCAGTGTGCAGAAAAGAAGGAAGAATTACTCTTCTGCTTTACTTCAGAGCTTAGTGCATTTGACTTTTTGTAAGGGTTGACTATATTCTTCATTCTGCATTTTCTTCTCTTACTCCCTTGGAATCCACAAAGAAGGCCAAGACCATAAACATATAGAGGATGTGTGGGCTTAATTCTTATGGCAGTGGACTTTATATTCTAATAATACATTTTTAGGAATTAGGAAGATCTGACTAGGTATTTATATTTTTATTTGCAACTACTGTCTTTGATGTAGCAATTTTATTGCAACACTAGGTTTTCCTTAGTAATGTTTTCTCTTAATTTTCCCTGAAGTATTTTCTTATATAATCACACACATACCTTCCTCATTGAACAATTGTTTGAGTGCTATAGCTTCTTTTGGAACTTGTTTTGATATCCACTTTAGCTTTTTTTTTTTGATTTTTTTTCTAGGAGCAAGATCCCCTCTGAGCTTAGTGGAATATTCTCATTTTCATGTAGTAGATTAGCTACTATTGGGGAAGGGAGGCAAAAAAGGGTTAAAACCAACCACTAGCGTACTTTTGAAATATTTTGTACAGTAGTTTTGGCCTGTAGTCATGGCTAAGAAGCTGCCTCTTTTTAACAGTGGAGAGACTTTGATAGTACATTTTGAATGTTTTGTAGTAGCTGGAGCAGGCAGGTATTAAGAAGACCTGGGTAGCTTGGCAGGTATTCAGGTTGCTCTCCTAAACTTCAAATAAATACTTACTGAAATTTAGTCTGGCCAATGAAGTGGGCTTAAGCTTTTAGAAACATAAAATGCTATTGTGTTTTTCTAGTATTTTCTTGAATATTCACCAGAAGGTTAATTGTGTTCCTATTTGGCAGCTCTTTGTTCTCTTTCATGTATATACCTATTGTTTCTTCTCTATGCAGTGTCCCTTACTGGTTTTTTAAAATTAAAACTTACATCAGTATTGTCTAAATACCCATGAACATTTACAATTAATATAAACTTGGAGGCTGTATCCATAGCTTATTCCTGGGCCATGTCCCTGTTTAATGACAAAGTATCAAAGCATGTAGTTCTATAAAATTTTTTTAAACTAGATCTGTAGTAGAAGACCTAATGAGGTTGTGCTATTTGAATTCTCCTGTTGATTCTTTGCCATTAAGAGGAAAAGGCAAGGATTTTTGAGAGAAGAGTCATGGTGATGCTTAACTGTTTTCATGAAACCGCGAGAAATTTATAGTTCTGAAAAAACTGACTCAATATTGAATTTCCCCTGGTTTTAACCATAAGATTCTAGAGCTTTTTGGAAGGAGAGGAGCTCTGTCAATACAATAAAAACTCATTTTCTCAGAAAGCAGGATGGATGTCCTAAAAAAATCAGAAGCACGCTTAGACGTCCATTTTTTCTATTCTTTCCACTTTGCAGTTTTCCCCATATTCTATTTCACATCCTACCCTGTCCTTTCAGTCTGACCACCAATGAAAGAGGGTAATGAAGAAATATAATTTGGTAAAAGTACTTCTGGTAGCCCTTACCTTGGTTTTAAGGTTTTGATGTGGCTAGTGTTAGACCCTGGGTCAGGGTAGTATCATAATTGATTAAGCAACAAAAGAACGAAGATGTTTATTGATCAGCAGATGACTGTGAGAGAAAAGAGTGGTGCTGCTGCTATTTTTGTTTCATCTCACTTATGGTGTGAGTGGTGACAGTATATCTGCTGCTGGCCAACCTGTCTTCTGGTGTGGGGTGTGCCCCATTCCAGCTCACACTCATAGCATGCATTCATGCATACAGTGCTTTGATTTTGTAAAGCATGTAAGTTTAATATTTTCTGAGTGGTATAAATCACCAGATTATTATATTTAAAACTTCTAAAAAGTGTGAATATTAAGAATGGTATAAATCTATGGATCTAATGAAGGTTAGATCTGTGGACCTAACTCCTACTGGTGTCAACATGAATAAATGAACTTTTATACTTTGATTGGGTCAGAACCCAGTAATCACTTTTCTATTTGAATGTAAAGTTGTATCTGTTGTTTCGAGTTAGAAAATCAATGCAGGTTCTAGAGAGGACATTCATGCCTCAGAGTTTCATTGTAGTTTTATGTGGAGAAGTGAGTGACTGCTGAAAAAGAATCTGGTTTCATAATGCAAAGAGTTAGTATTTTCTGGTTATACTGTCATTCAGTAAAGGAAAAATAAAGCCAGAAATATGTATGCTGTAATAGAAAAATTCTTTTTCTAGCCATAAGGTGGGGATAGAGCAAAAACTCTTTTTTTCCCCTGTGGTAACTTTCCATTAGAGCAAGTATTCGGATTATTTCTACTAAAAAGTATGCTATACATTGTGACACTTTCAGATATTTTTTGAAGACTACCAAGCCTACACTGCTGACATATGTAAGGCAATTAATGTGAAAAAGAAAAAATCCCATTCACAACCCAAACAGGATGTTCTCCCGATCTGTGCTCAGAGGATGAAAGATATGAAGGAACTTGAAGGTTTTTCTTTATTCAGAGCTTAATGTTTCAATATAATGTAGTTTTCTTAATTATAGGTCTATGGTTATTTGTACAACATAGCCTCTGTTTTAGAAATGGGTATATTCTATGTGCAGTTTTATGAAGTAAGTTCTTGTACAAGATGTTACTTTTTTAGCAGCCTTAACCATGAAACATACAGCTTGTACTGGCTGACTTGCTGACCTGACATTTCATTAGTCTTTATCAGTTTAGAACAACAACTAAAGTCATGTAACTCCTAAATGCATAGAGTTCTGAGGTGACTTACAAGTATTTATGAAGAGGGTGTGACTTGCATTTCAAATTAAAATGCTAATTACATTAAATCAAAATTCCTTTTCCCAGAGCTGTGAGATATATGTCAAATTCAAGTTCATTAGAATGTTTCAAAGCAATTTGTGTTGTTGTTTTTCAGTTCAATATGAATATTATATACTGTGTATATGTATTGGCCTATAGATTCCTTCATAAGTTTTAATGGTAATGTAGCTGCTGTGATAGCTTACTTGGATATGAAAAAGGAGGGTAGTAGAACAAACTCCATACATGTTTGAGTAGCTTCAGTTCTAGGCTGAGAAGACGCTGACAGCATTTCTGTTGTGCTAAATACAGAATTGCAACTCTTTGAAGAAGCTGAAGAGTCTCCCCACCTGACAGTTCATGGTTCTAGAAGACATAATCAGTTGGAATTCATTCACTGTTTGGTGAGCAATGTTGGGGGTTTGTCAGTTTCTTTGCAATCCACATTCATCAAATTTACATGGGCTTTGATATATAATATTCTCCCGTGGGCTGTGTTATTAATGTTATCCTGGCCAAACTGCTGAAAGATCTTTTCAGGCCATTTGATACCTGTAAGATCAAGTTTCTTACTGAGAAGGTCAGTTTCCTGGGGAATGATTTCAGGGCATGAAGAGCATGGTGGAGTGTAGAAAAACACCTAAACACTCCTAAAGTAATTTCTGGTTTAAAAAACCCCAAGTGTAGACACAACCTTACTACCCGATAATAATGTGACTGCAGCAGCTAAATAGAAGCAAGAACACTTCCTCCATCAATGGTTTGCTCCACCTTCTGGCACTAGGTCAGGCTCTACAGAAAGACTCCAATTTTGTTCCCTAAGCATGTAGAAAACACAGAAAGGTATGTTGGTAATAGGACAGATCCTGAATCAAAATTTCTAAATGGCAAATACTTCCAAATAAATGCAGTTAAGGATAGAGTTGGATTAGCTGGAGTTTCCAGTCCATTATATTGGGTTGAAATTGGTGTAATTGTATTGGTGCTGACCTCTAAAATTGACAGGCTAATGTGAATTGTTTTCATTTGTTCAACTTCAGTAGGTGTGTACACACACAGATTATATTATATAACAAGTAATTTTTAATTAATTGCTACAAATGTTATGAATAAACCAGATAAAGGAAAACATTTAAGTAAGAGGTAAGCTAATTTTTAAAATTCTATTGCATATCTGAAATCTTAGTACAAGTAAGCCTCTACTCATAGCTGTTGAAGCTGTTTTTCACATAGTGAAAGCTAAAGTTATTAGTATTGGTAGGTTACATTTAAATGTTTAAATTCTTTAGTTGATTTTTCCTCTTCAGAGAAAATTATGTATGCTTCCAAAACTGGTCATCTGTTTAAATATTACTGATTCCTGAAGATTGGCTAGAATTAAGTGAGGTAAAAGTAATTAAAAGAAACAAAACAAGGAGCAGTAAAGAAAAAGGAAGGATAAGCACATGGTATAGTTAAGGTTGGCCAGATAATAATTTCTTCTG
Organism: Anthoscopus minutus; assembly: GCA_013399455.1. Taxonomy (NCBI): domain Eukaryota; kingdom Metazoa; phylum Chordata; class Aves; order Passeriformes; family Paridae; genus Anthoscopus; species Anthoscopus minutus. The sequence goes on along the minus strand of VWYI01014751.1, from coordinate 60,926 downwards.
TTCCTGTAGTTTCCCTATTTGTGTTTCATGTTGAAGCTTAACTATGGGCTCCCACATTTTCCAGATTTCAAAGGCTGGGTCTTGGTAATGGAGGGTAGTAGCTGTCATGTTGTCTAAGTACCAATATTCTTCTAAAACTTTTTCCAATTAAATATGGGATATCTTACTAAATTGCCACCAGAATTCAACACAGTATTTAATTTTTATGATACTTTACCTGTAACCTATATTAGAAGCTTTTCCCACAAATTCATATGGAATAAATCTTGAAAATTCAGATCAGAAGTGGACAATACTTCATCTTCCTTTATCTTTTGTTTTCTTTGTTACCTTTTCTATTTCTGGGTAAGACTGAAGAGCCATAGTGAAGGTTTATTTTAGGGCAGTGACAACGTTTAAAAATCCAGCATTTAAAAGTACTACCAAAAGGATGGATTAACTTTCAATCCTTTTTTGAAGGCACATTAGTATTCACAGAATGAATCACATTGTGGGTGAGGTAAGGGACCACAGTGGGTCATCTTCTCCAACCTCCCTCCTCAGGCAGTGTCATTTTGGAGCACATGGCAGAGGATTGTGTCCTGATAATTCTTGAGTATCTCCAGTGGAGGAGACTCCACAACCTCTCTAGCACTCTGTTCCAGTGCTCTGTCACCTGCTATGGCCCACACAGATATTTCTGTATACATGTAGCATGAACACAGAGATTGTGAGACTGTGAAAGTAGAACAATGATACTTATTGACTGCAATTCTTGAGGTTGTCTCAGCGAAATAGGACGTAGCTGACTGGCTTGAGAAGATGTCAATTTTACTGTAACTTTCTACCTGTAAACACCAAGAAATTTTATTGTTAATGTTATTTTTCATGCCACTGTACTTTCTGTTGAGCTTTTCTTATTTGCCAAACATCTAGCTGTCAGTGCAGCTACAGCCTAAGAGTTGGAGGAATGTGCAATATAAAAAACACAGAACAAGTGCAAGCACAGCAGTTTTACTTTGGCAGGTTATTTTCATGAACCTAACATCTTTTGCAAGGTTTTCCTGGAAATAAAAAGAAAACACCTTTCCAAATGATCTTTATTTGGGTAGAATGGACATTTAATTACACTAAACTTCTCCAAAACAAATGCTCATGTATTGAACTAAATTGTGCTTTGGATATTTGTGCTAATGTGGTTTTTTCTTTCTTCTTGCTTGCCTACTTACGCTCAAAACAGAGGATAGGATATGCTGCATACTCCTTTCTTCTAAGGAAGATTCTTATAATGGCTCTCTGTTTTCCCAGAAGTTCCTTGGGAAGCAGGAAGCCATGCATCTCTAGATTGATGTCTTAGAAATTTCCAAGAAGGTATTATTTTGTGTCTAGTACCTGTAGTATAAAAGATTTGTTTTGATATGTGAAGTCTGCCTCTGTACATACTGAATATTATGCATATGAATTTTAAATCTCTTTATAAAGCTTGTTTTTTTTTGGTTCAGAAATTCTAGTATTTTCTAATATATAAGACCCAGATGGAGTTTAGACTGGAGGCTCTTTTATTTTCTGAAAAACCAATCAATGTAAAACATCAAGCTACTCTCTCTTTGAGAATGGAGAGTATTTTTTGTAATTATTTTACATTTTTGTCCATTTGGTTTTGTTTTGGAAATTTTTGTTTGTTTTCTTTGTTTTGTTGTTTTTTGGAGGTTTTTTTGCCAACTACATGGGCTGCTAGATTAAAGGTTTTTTTGCTAAATATTTGATATCGTATTTCTTTATTCAAGCATGAAAATTCAATTATGACTCACCTCCCAGAGGAGTCCTCTAGTTTCCATAACATTACTAAAATTCTTAATTTTGAAGACTAAGCAGAGTTTCTTCCCAATATTTTCTGGTCCTCTTTATCCAACCTCCAATTCAATGCTAAAGAGGAGAGGAGAGGATGGTTGTGATGCTGCAGAGCATTTATACTGAAACATAAGCAAGAATGCTTACAAGTAACAGGCTTTAAACAGGAAACAATGTGAAGAAAATGCTCTGTCTTCCTTACCAAACTTACATGATCCTTTGAGAAGACAATTCACAAGATGAACCTATGTTAGCAATGCTGTCGCCTTTACTTAAAACGTGTAAATATTCCCTCCTCCTTCAAATAAAGCTTTTTCTACCCCTTCTTATTAACAATAAAGAAGAAAGCATCAGATCCTATGTAAACATAAAGAATTTATTATATAGTGTGTTCATTATGGATTTAAAACCAGTTTGTTTAATATTTTAATATTTATTCTCTGAGGAATATACACTCTTTTGAGAAAACTTCTAAAATGTTAAAAGCTGTACCAAAACCCGGACTTTATAGCTATTATCTTTGTTATAAAAATAACAACATTAAATTATGGCATCAAGAAAAATACTACTAATCATAAAGAAACACTTGTGAAGTAACAGCTTTTTCATGTTTTCTCTTGCAAAGTCCATGTAAAATGATGATGTCTTAAAAAGATTGTATGTAGTATTTTTTAAAGCTTAGTAAATTTCTCGTCTGCATCCCTCTTGAAATGTGGACCATGTTTGAGACATAATTTGTGTAACAAAATATCTTTATTTCTGAGTTAATTTAATTTTTACATGCTTCTCTTACAGAGGAAGTCTACTTTTAATAAAAGTCATGTGTTTAGACCCATAATTTTTGCATTCAGCATAAGTTATGTTGTTGCCGTTTGATGTGAAGTCTATATTTTCTAGGAGTAAACTTAGCAGTATGGATCTCATCTTCTATAAGTATCACCATTCTACCAATCATTATATTGAAAATGTATCTTTAGAAGTTAATATAATGTTTTGAGTGAAGCTATGAGTGTAGTTTCAATACAAGATGCAGTGACAATCCTTTTTTATCCAGGCTTTATATATTATCCTTGTAAACTCAAACTAAAAGACATTTTCTTCTGTTCTTGTAGTTTCCCTTTTAAATGGAGCCTATCACCACATGAAACACTTTCCTGACCTTTAGCATTGTCAGAACATGAAACAGAGGAGGAGGATATCCTATGGTGTATAGGACATTAAGGGGATTACCTCATCAGCATGAAAAGTCCATAACTAATCTACACCAGAGACATGTAAGCTCTTGGAGCAGGACATTCTTGATAATATACAGAAACATATCAAAACATTTTCCCTGAGAGTTTTTCAGCATGTATGTGGAGCAGCTGGCATGCAAATTTGCACTGAATTGCAGTGTCAAATTTATCCTCTGTTTACAGTGTTTTCTTTTCATATATCTACCCAGACCCCAAATTTCCAGGCTGAGACAGAATTGATAAAAGTCTGCTTCTTAACAGAAATTGAATTTGAGGTGAGGTTATTTACTTAGAAGATATTTTCCTTCTAGTAAGAATGAGCATTCTCCCTACCTTGTCAACATTGGAGGAGTTAACTGATTAAGAGGGAAGCATTTTTTTTTTATTTCAAATTTCCTAAACTGGTTTGAAGCTATACCTTTACTTACACTAGTTTAACATTATTTCTCCAGTTTTGCTGAAGTTGTATGGACCCAGCAGAGAAATGAATCATAATGATTCAAACTCTAGCACTAGTAAATCAACAATGTGCAAACCTGTAACTGCTGCTATGATGGATTTCCTGTAACTTATGGCATGTGTACTATTTTAATATTAATTTTCTCTGTACTATCTCTTTTTTCCTCTTAACACAGTGATTGCTGGTAAATTTGAAAAATTACCAAAATCTGTAAATATAGTTTTCTAGCAGTAAAGAACTCAAGTAAATGAGTCAGCCTAAAGTTTGATAAGCTGTGCTTAAATCTTGCAAATAATGTGGTTTTGAAATAATTTGGTTTGGGAACCCTGTTGCAAATTTGAGCATGGATCCTTCTTTGAAAGTATTGCTTAGTATTAAGAGAAAAAAAAACCCAATATTGAATCTATGGACAAAAATGGTTTCAATTATTCTTATTAGGTTACAATAGTCTATTATTGAAACATGCTAGAACTGTTGGCCATTCTACATTGCAATATATTCGTTAAGTTTCAGAAGAGCAAAACAACAGAAACCATACTAAGCAACTAAAAAGTAGTTTTTATCCTGTGTTCATATTTTTCAAGTTCAGGTTATCTTTTTTGGTTTATCAGGTAAGGAATTAGATTTTGTTACCGCATAACCCTTGTGCACTGATGGATCAATGTTTGTAGCATCTCTGAAATTCTCATCATTAAGCATCTTTTTCAATTTTATTTCTTTTCAACAGTAAGTGTATCTTATTTGATAAATTTCTTCAGCAGTACTCTAAAATATTGTTGAGCAAAAATTCACAAAAATTTTCTTCTTTATTATGAACTCTTCCATTTCTTCAAGTATATTCACCATTCAGAATTGTTTGTCGAATATTCTGTTAATTATTCTAGGGGATCTTGCTTGAACAGGGATATTGCACCTCCAGTTGTCCCTTCTAGCCCTACCCATTCTGTGATTCTGTGATTCTTAGTAAGTCTTAAGCTCATGAGCAGCTGTCTGTTTTCACTGATTGCCATTTGAAAGGCAAAAGTCTGTAATCAGCCAGTTAGTTTGCATGTTGTGTTTCTTCATCCCGATTGAACATATGTAATAATTCTTAGCTGGAAGCTTGCAGAAGACAGATGTAAACATGCCTTTCAGTAAACACTTTCTGAAGTGTGCCTACATTGCTTAAATCCATATTCCTAATGATAAATTTCATTAACTTTGGAAAAGCTGAGCTAAAATATAGATCGCTTCTTAAAAATCTGAATTAATGCTTGTGGAAAATATTTCACAGTTGTTGATTTGTTTTAGCTGCAGAAATGTATAAGTTTAGTAAATAATAGAGCCTTGTTGACGTTCAAATACTCTCTTTTTTTGTTGTTGAAGTGGAATAATGTATTTGTACAGAACATTAGTAATAGATGAGAGATTTGACAAAAAGCATTGGGAAAAACCCTTCCCCTTGAAAAGAGTCCAGGAAGAGTAGACATAACCTCCAATATAAGCAGTTCTAAAAACTGAAGCCTTTTAATCTGGATGAAAAGCAACTACTAAAATTTTGGAGATAATAACTTCTGTACATTACTATGTCCTTAGTTATTATTTAGAGAGACAATCCATTTTCTCTGTTTGTCTGCTATCTGTTCTGCAGTAGGATCCAAATCTCAGTTAAACTGAGGTACATAAGAGAAGTTTTTAACATATAAGAGATCAGTATTAAGAGAAAATGCAGAATTGTGTGTCATGTTTCCAGTAATGAGAGCCATTCTTGTCACTATATTATTACATATGTTCAATCAGGATGAAGGAACTGCCTTTAAATATTAGATTTTCTTGGGGGCTCAGCTGGGTGGGCATTGCAGTTGGGACATTATCAGTTGGGTGAGATAGAGAACTTTTTAGGTGAAGCTTTTGGAATTTCCATAATTTTTACTTTTTAATTTTTACCTTTTTTTAAAAAAAGTTGTTAGCATCGTTTTTGGGGAGGTGGGGGGAGTCTGTCTATAGATACATTCTGGGCCAAAGTGTACCCATTTGGATTGGTGTAAAATCAAAGCCATACAGTGATCTATATTGTTGAAAATGAGAAAAAGATTTTTCCCCGATACTTTTGATTGCTTTGTGTTGCTCTGAAGCAGTTTCCAGTCTGTGCCTAATTTGCCTGTGATATTCAATGTTAACTAAGTAACAGCATCTGCAGTGCTACTAAATTGAGGGTTTTGAATGCTCAGCTTCCACATTAGCAGATACTTTTGGCAAGTATGTACCTTTACTGCAAAGTTGTTGCTATTATGGGATTGTTTTAATCATGCACTGAAACTCATTTTCTTAAATGCACTTTTAATTCTTTCTTTGTTTGTTTTTATTGTGTGCATAAGAACGCCACATGCTAATTCACCACATGATGTGTACTCACAGTCCAAATATCACAAAATCAGTTCCAAAGCCCAGACGTTTACCAGTCTCCCTTTCATAAAGCCTATAATGGCAAAACCCTTAGTCCAAATTCAAGTCAACCAAGAACTTTGGAGTATCTTCAGAGTAAAATATGCTCCGGAACATCTGCAGGAATCTTGATGTATAACCCACAGTGGGGTGGACATAACCCCTTAATGCTGAAAATATACTTTATAATTTACACATGATGACAAGATAAAAGTTTATATAAGAATTACTTCAAAAGAAGGAGGAGTACAAAAACAACTGAAAATAAATAGAAACATTTTTCTGTTCTAAGCCCACATTGGGTACAGTCATGATGGCAGCCAGCACCTTTTTGGCACAGAGTCCTGCCAGTTGCCTCATTCCAAATTCAGAGACACAAAACTCAACTCCTCTTCTGGATCTTTTCCAACCAGTTTGCCTTCTTGCAAGAGGCTGGTAGAAGAAGAACATAAAATGCTTTTTCTCTTGCTTCCTGCCTGTTAATAAATTGGAAATTACATATTCTACAAGTATACACTTGTTTTTTGGATTCCATCAAAATGCATAAATAATTAAATATTTTATACTATTTCTTTTGTCTCAGATCACACAGTTCTCTTATGTAAAGTAAAATAAATGCATTTTAATTATTTATTGTATGTTATGAGAGTGTATCACAAGCCATATAAAATCAACTATTTCATGTCGAGGAAGAAAATTTTTTTGGAATTTCTTAGGATCTTGTATAGCCAATTTTGCAGCAGCATACATCCTTGATTTGCTAAGGGCTTAGTGCATAACACTTTCAACCAATTTGGTCTCAATATCTCCTAGAATAACACTTAAGTCAATAAAATTTCAAGAGCAAAGTATTTAGATAATTGTTCCTAACAAGAAAAAGTGCTGAAGAGTTCTTCTAGGGCAGAATTAAATACATAAATATTGTAAACTACATGTGAGAGAAAGTGAAATTTTCTTGAGTCTACCCATAAATGCTGAGACATCTATGTGTGTGTACTCTTTTGCATGAAGAGTCACCCCATTAAATGTCAGTCCTGGCAAGACGCAGCCTCAGATCCTAGTCCTGTGTTTTTGTTCTCATAGCTGAGAACTGTAAACATCTTCTGGGCTAAAAAAAGAGAAAGATTGCAAATGCAGAATATTGAGTTCAAAAGCAGAACACAGAGTCTCAAATACTTTCTACTGTACACAACAAGGTGAAAGATATTTGATATGTTTCTCTAGTTCACTGAGGTTCTTGTGTGTCACTCCATGAACAAAAAGAATTAAATCTGGTCATAGGGACAACCAGATCTGTGCCATCTGGTTTTACTTTCCCACATTAAATGTCCTAGCACAGGGTGAAGTATGAGCTGCTATTGATGTAGCTATTCTTATGTGTTTAATGATGTTTTGAGACTATTGACATCCAGAATATGGTAGAACACTCAAAACTTCCCTGCCTACCCCAGAAATATTAGGCTGGATGTTCTCTAGAGATCCCCTTTCCTTCCTCATTTTTTTCAGGTGAAGCTGTAGAAATTTTGTCTACTTTTGCTCCAAAAAAGTCTTGATCTGTTTATTTGGATTTTCTAAATTTTGGTCTTTGATGACTGGCCATTTGCAGGAAATAAAGTGCTGCTCCATCTTGTTATTTGATATTATTAAGTAAATCTGGCATGTATCCAAGTCAGAATCATTAGAAATTCTGTGGAAAGGATGACTGACTTTATCCTGACTCACATACTTCCAGCTTTTCATCTCCTGATACAAGTGAATTTTTTGAGTGCCAGAAGATTTTTCACTTTTAGTGAATAAAATATCTTCATTTTACCAGGATATGTTACTTGGATATGTTATTTTGAATTGACTCATAATCAAAGCAAGATATGGTCTAGAAGAGAGGATTTCTCATCCTTCCTCTGTGGAATATAACTTAATTGTGCTAACTATAGGGAGCACAGCTGCTGTTGTGAAGCCAAGAAAGGAAAAACTTACTGGTTTCAATAAGAGGCACTGGAAACTGTCTTGTGTTCGGAAATACACCAGTGAATTTTATTTTAAGTTACCTCTATTAAATATAGTTGCATTCTGACCATGTCCTGTTTCATTGTATATCCAGAATATCTGGAGGAATCTTAGGATTCTGTGAAGATGAACTGACTAAAGCAGTATTTCTTTATTTCCTGTCAGACCCATTTTTACCAGATTGCTACACTGAATGTTTCAAGTTTCAATCATATATTAAGTTTTAGGTTGCTTCATTTGGAGGATCTTACTGTTCAGTGTTTCATATTAAAGCCCAGTCCTCTGAATATTTATGTTACAGAGGGTTTTTTTGTTTGTTTGTTTGTTTGGTTTGGTTGTTTGTTTTTTTTTCCCTACTTTCTAGAAATTACGAAGGCTAAGAAGACTGTTTATTGAGAGAAGACATATGAGGAGCTTGTCCTACATGTATTGACAGACTGGGTTAAAAGGCCAGTCCTTTTAAGTCTTAGCTCCTAAAACTGTGAAGTGCGTAAGTCAGCTTTTGGTTGCATTAAATGGCATTTTCCCAAACGTGACATTTTAAAGATGGGTCTAGACTACAGTTGTTCAAGTAAAATATTCCTGGTGTACAGAAAAGAAATGGTGGAAGGCTGGTCTAGACTTAGCAAAACATTAATTACAATGGAGCAAACGGTGCTATGAATTTCTTCATCTTACTGTGAATGTGATGCAATTTACATTTCTGCTATTTTGATTGATCTCCCATTCCAGGCATCAACATCATAGCTTGTTTTATTAAGTTAGATTGTTTCAAAACAAAAGGAAGGTTTTTTTATTGGCCTGAATTTTTATCAATTTCCATTTTATCTCAGGTGAACTGGTAGGTTTGTCCATCCAGAGTTTTTCAAATTTTAATTAACGCTCCATTTGGAGTGTGGTAAATCTTATTGTAATATTCCTTTCATTTTATGATTTTTATTTTCTCTATAAAGACAGAGGAACGAGATAATAGCAAAACAAGCATTTTGCAGTAGTGTTTTAATTAAATAAAACTTAAAAAGCAAAAATATTCAGTAAATCTCGGTGTGTGATGTTTCTTTCCCTTTCTCTCTTTCACTTCTAAGATGCTGGTATCAACTCAGACTGGGACACGTCCTGCTGAGAAGGCCTTGGGCGTGCTGGTGGGTGAGAGACTACACATGACCCAGCCATGGGCACTCACAGCCCAGAGAGCCAAACGTGTCCTGGGCTACATCCAGAGCAGCGTGGGCAGCAGGGCCAGGGAGGGGATTCTGCCCCTCTGCTCTGCCCTGCTCTGCTGAGACCTCACCTGCAGGGCTGCATCCAGCCCTGGGGTAACAGCACAGGAAGGACATGGATCAAATCCAGAGGAGGCCACCAAAATGATTAGAGGGATGGAACACCTCTCCTGTGAGGAAAGGTGGAGAGAATTGGGAATGTTCAGCCTGGAGAAGAGAAGGCTTTGGTGTGACTTAATTGCGACCTGCCAATACTACTGACAGGAGTCCTCAAGGAAGATGGAGTGTCCTACTTACAAGAACTAAATAAGTAAGACAAGGGGGGTGGCTTCAAACTGAGAGTAAGTTTAGATTGGATATAAGGAAGAAATTCTTTACTATGAGGGTGGTGAGGCTCTGGAACAGATTTCCCAGAGATGCTGTGAATGCCCCTTTTATGGAAGTGTTCAAGGCCAGGTTGGATGGGGCCCTGAGCAATGTGGTTGAGTGGAAGGCGTCTCTGCCCACAGCCCAAGGGCTAGAACTAGATGATCTTTAATGTCCCTTTCAACCTAAGCCATTCTGTGATTCTGTGCTATGCAAGGGATAGGTAGCTGCATGTTCTTAGTACTTGGGATCTAGATCTTGCTTTTCTGAAGAATCTGAATTTTTGGGCTCTGCTAGAATTCTTGAAAGCTTGAAAATTAAAGCTTGAAAGCCTCAATCAGAGCTAGATATTGAGACAGATATGAAGTCAGAAGAGATTAGCTGTTAATCTGCTGAAAAAATGTTTTGTTTTTGAGGAGACTTCTAAATTTGTGATATGTTGAAACTGCAAAGCCTTACACTCATTTGGAGGTTTTCATGGCTACTGTAACTAAATACATTAGATATAGTATGAGCAGCTGCGTAAAAAACATTGCTGGAAGCAAGCAGAAAATAATGTTATTTTCTGAAAAAGTTACATTGGTATTACTTCTCAGTGAGCATACAGAAACAGTGGATTGTAACATGGTAGGAAGTAGCTATTGTTACAGTTTTGGGTTTTTTTAATATTTCAGATAATTATTTTTGTCCTTTTAGAGTTATTTAAACATCTGAAACAGGAACTATGGTCATATAAATGCAGATGGAAAAATTCTTTTAACCTCTGAAAAGCTTCCATATTTGAATCAAATGCAGCTTTCCTGAAGGTCGAGAAAGAAGGTATCTTTACAATGCACTGAGTGTGTTTTGGTTTTGTTGGTTTTGGTTTTATTTTTTTTCAGCAAGAAGGGAAATCTTTTGATTATACACTAGCTTTCAAATACAATAAAAACTTTCTGCCGGACAAGTGTAAGAAAATAATTGGGTCACCCACGCACTGCATTATTTATGATATATAAATCCTCTCCTTGCAGAAATATTCAGCTATTTTGTAGTGGAAGAACAATCAAGGAAATGGTAAAAGTTTCAAAATATGTTTCAGGAATTGATGGCATGGGAAAATTAACAGAGGATGAGAATTATTTCTTGGACCCAGAAAGAGTATATTAATATAATCAAAAGAGTAAAAGAAACTAGCAGAGTCCTGAGCCTTTCTTAAGGGAGTTTAGAAGCAGAAAAGCATAAAAGGAGAAAGATTCTGTGAATTAATGTCATAGGTTTTACAGAAGTTCAGAGGAGGGAAGAATGAGTTGATGAGGGACAGCCTCACTTCCATTTTTGCACAAAATTTGAAGAGATTTTTGGTTTGTTATGAAAAGTAACAATTCAGATAAGAGAGTTATTTTGAACATTATATGTCATTTAATTGAAATTAGCACTTCTTCATGACAAATGCAGGCATATGATAATATTGTTATGGTAACTTTACTTTGGTGTTTTGTATGGAAATCTTATACCAGATCCTTTCCTTTGATACTTTCTTCACATATTACTAGCTTCAGAGGGTCTGAGAGGTATAGGGTCAACAACATGATTTGTAGGGCTGAGAGATCCTCAAAATTTCAGTTATAGCTTTCAGTCTGTCTTTCTGGAATTTGGGGGTAGAGTTCACAAATATTTATTTATTTATTGGCTAGATGTAATGCTTTCAATCAGATTGTGCAGACTGTGGGATTTGGCCCTGTTTTTGAAAGGTTATGCCTCTTACCTCCTGTTATATTTAGCTGAAAGTAAATTAGAAAAAAAAAATCAACCTTAACCATTTTAAACTAGATGATCCTTTTCATCTGGAGTAAGTTTACCCTTAAAGGGTCTACACAGTGCAGCCTTTATAGTAATACTTCATTAAAAAACATGTATTGAATGACCACACTTTCAAAAGAAGCATTTCAACTGATTGCAGAAATACAGCTGTCCTTGCAAAGTCAGCATGCTAGGGTGGATCATGCAGATTAGCACAGACATAACAATGTGAGCCTTTGAGGTCAATTTGAGGAAATGGCAAGAGTCAGAGTGGCTGGGTGCGCACCTATTCAAGGAGACCACATCATCACTTCATCATGATGATATAATTTTATCAGCAAGAGAGTATTCAGGCTGCTGTTTCCTCCACACATTTTACCCATCAAATTATAGATGAGCTTCCTTCTGTAGATGAGCAAAATGATAATCTTTTTCTTCTAATAGAAAAGAAACTGTTCCAAGTAGGACTTAAATTTCTGTGCAGTTAAGATTTGCTGATGAATTGTTTTTCAACTGAAGAAACTGTGGGAAATTCTTCTACCTGGCAACTTCCATGGACTTCCAGGGGGGAAAAAATCAACAAAAAACCATTACATCCCTGCTTTAGAAAAGCTGTGCTGTGCATCACATAACGTCAAGATTTCTCTGGTGCTCCTCTGAAAATTGCAAATAACCTGGCCACTTCAATTCAATTATTATTCTTCAAAATGTACGCATGAAGAAAAAACAAGTATGGTTTCTTGTAGTTTCTTTCTAGGTTCTATCAGAGCCCATGATACCTCCTGCCATCCACAAATGAGAAAGCCTGGTAGTCTGTCCTGGTGTGATAATGCAGTGTGACATGGAGAGGTGCACTTGGACAATGTGTTAGCTCATTAAACCATAGGGTCCATATCTATTTGGGAAGTTCCTCCTTTTTGGTTTGTTTTGAATCTGACCAGATATCTCATTTGCTATAGTAAATACAGTGCAAGGATCAGAAGGATTTGTAAGGTTAGGAAAGAAACACGGAAATTACTTCAACTAGCACTACTGCTGAAACTTGTGAACCCACAGTGGCAAAAGCACAGTGAGTTAACCATAGTGTACTAATTTTATATTGTTTCTATTGGTACAGGAGGTATCTTTTGAAAAGACAGTTTGAATGTTGCAATGGGCCTCACTGCATAGTAGCTCAAAAGTCTCAGCTTTACTGATCACGTAAGGACAGATGGAGAAATTCCTGTCAGCTTTTTGTGAGGATTTGAGTCCTTTTTAATACTGAGGTTTGTGACTTTCTATCATATCCAGTTCTCCAGCTATGGAGAAGCATGGGGCAAGCACATACTTCTGTGCAAATTAGCCAAACCCATGGCGCAGCATTATTGCTCATGAAAAAAAAAAAGCTTATTTTACTGGCAGCTCTTGTTGATAAGATTTGTATCAAAAACAGTGAATGTAAACATTTACTGAACTAATTTGTGTGGTGCCATGAAAGATGATGATCAGACCACACACGATGGTCATAGGGTTCTCTGTACACAGAGCCATACATTCTAGACTGATGGAATGGATTTTTCTAAAATCAATTGCTGACTAATACTCCAGAGGCAAACGTGCCACTGCTGCCATCAAGCAGAATATGAATGATGGGAATGCAGTAAGTTTAGAAACCAAGCCCCTGTATGACTTTAGTAAATCTTATGGTATGTTTATAAAGGTTGTAGTCATGGTGAAATCAGGGAAAGAATTACATATTGCCTGGAAGAAAATAGTAGGATGTTATATTTCTTTGGAATCTCTAAAAGCAAGTCTCCACCCTTCTTTGGTTTAAAGCTTGTATAGGAGCAGGACTGAAACTGAGTTATCTTGCCTGTAGAAAAAGATAAGCCAGTAATGCAGGAAAAAAAGTCAGAGATTATTTGCCTAATAAGTAGATATCAAATATTAATTGTTTTATTCTGTAATTATTTCTCTGATAACTCTTATGCTTATATTTCTAAAAGTTTTACTCCTAAAGTACAATGAAATAATTCAATTTTTGCCTTCTCATCCAAAATATTCTTTTGTCTGCTAACTTTCAAGGTTTAATAATAGGATATCCTATACTGAAAGTTTAATTTATGTGTTATTACTGTATTTGAACCTTTTGAGATGGTAGAATTGTATGCAAGTGGCTAGAAGCTACTTCTAGGAGGATAAAAAAAAGTACAATAATGCCCTCATCTTTTGTTAATATTAAAGAAGGAGGTGAACATTAGTGATTTACAAATTCTGAAGAACTCAACAGAATAAAATTAGATGGAATGGCAGTAATAAAGGAATGAAAGGTATTTTGTGAACTTTTGTATAATGGCCTTACTGACATCTTTTCAGATATCCAAATTAACATTCACAGTGCAATGCTAGAAGCACACATTTATGAAGATACCGAACTCTCAGTTTTGGAAAGAAAATAATTATTTTCCTTGAGAATTCTGGCTAATCATTTATTTAAATGCCATCTATTTCAAGAGAAGAATTGATCTGAACTGCCTGTTACTGATTTGAGGTGGACTTGGCACGTCAGCACATAACTCTGGCACAAACCTGATACTGGACCCTTTTTTTTTTCCTTTTAACTTCTATAGATAAACCAAAATAAATTCAGTGAGGACATGTTCATACAAAAAAATCTGGTCTAATTTTTCCATAAAAGATGAGGGGGCAAAAGATGGCCAGTAATGTACCTGTTGTAGTTATGTGTGGTCATGTAAAGAAGCTTGCTCAAACATTACCAGAAATATCCCTTTGGGATATTGGAGAAGTCTACCTCTTAGTCCCAAAGGAGAAATCGTCCCTTAATGGTGTTTTCAGGCAATTTAGGTGCTCTGCAGATTACTTATGGCTGTGAGAAACAAAAAAACGTGTTTAAAACCTATGCCTATTGTTTTTATGCCTTGGCTTTAGAGGGAGATGGAAGCATGTCCATGGCAGTGTGCTTGCTTATTCAGTGCTACTGACCCTGAGCCGGCAAAGTTCTCATCCACTGCTCTGGAGCTGTAAGAGTTCAGCCAGTAAATTCAGTAGGATCACAGTTTGCCCTTGGCAATGAGGAATTTGACAGAAGGGTTCTGCTAAAAGCAGAAAATAGTGAGAGGCACTGTCATTGCCACTCCTTTTACCCACTGAGTTTATGGCCATGTCTGATGGTAAATGCCAGGCAGTGTTGTGATCTGCATGATGAGCTGTGACACGTCTCTCTGACCTTTCTTGCATATATTTTCAGAGACTGCTTTTAAAACTAAATATTTAAGTGGTTTGCTACTTATCTTACAGTTACTGGAGCTTTCAAATCTTGAAGGCATTTGAAAGAGTTTTGTCTTCGAATTTGATGAGTTTAAGGAGTTTATGACAAGTCTCTAAAGTACCTAGGTAAAGCAGTATTTGGTGAAACACTGCCTACCCTTTAAGTGGACTGCATGTTGTAGAAGTTTCAGTCCCAGGTGAATTGTCCAGGCTTTATAATTGTTGTGGCACAACTGGGCATCTGAGAAACTGATCTTGGGAAACAAGCAGGGAGTGTACTATGTCCAGAAGGATGTAAAGGACAGAGGTGAAAATCTTGCTCCAGGGAACTGGACAGGCAGAAATGTAATTTTACTGTGTGTAAAAACTGAGGAAAACTGTCTTTGTGTATTAGTAGTGTGGAACCAGAACTCAATCTCTCTGCCTAGAAATTTGTTTCTACAAATGGAACAAATTTGTCAGGATCTGCTCCTCAGTGGCCGCTACCCAAACAGTTAAGTCTCTCAGCTGGGACCAGGCATCTTGGGATCAAGTTCATGTTCCACTTGGAGCATGGCAGGAGCTTCAAACAGCTCACCAGATGTGGCTCATCTTCACAGATACAGACCAACAGAAATTTAGATCCTCCCTGGATTAAGTGGCAGTTAAGTAACTGAAGAGCATACAAGAAGCCAAAATATAAGTTAAATGTGTAAGTAGGAATGCAGACAACCATGTATCATGGAAGATGTGAACCTAAACACTTAAACTTCCTGGGTATTAAATGTCCTCAGCAGAAATGCACTACAAACTCTACAGCTACACTTGGATAAATTCATAAACTATAAATGTTTGCTATCCTGGCAAAAAAGTGTGTAACCAAGAACTTGGTGAGACAACTGAAATTTATCTTTTATAACCTCCAGTATAAACTGGAGGTAATAAAAGACAAGTCTTTTATTACCTCCAGTTTGTACTTCTGTTTTAAAATCCCAGAGAACAGGAAGCCAGAGTTTTAAGTGAATCATAATCTGGAATTGTTGTTATGGTGCACTGTAGATAAGTGGTGTTATTGGAAGGAATAGCACGTTGAAGAATTGTTTCCAGGTTACTATAGAACTTTCTTATTCAGTTTTTCCATGCAAATGCTGTATTTGTACAGTCATCATCTTCACATGAGGATTTTGAGATTTATAGGAAAAACACAATAAGTATTGGATAGAGTCCCAGTTATATGACTATGTAATAAAGTTCTGTGAAGACTGATCACATTTTCCCCCAAATTATCTTATAGGCAGCAGTTTTATTACACTTACTCAAACAGCATTTGCAAGACAAAAATAATTGGTATCATCATTTGTCTTGGAGGCTTTTCATGTTCAAGAAGAAAGAAAAAAAGGTAATTTTGATCTGAGGAAAAGCAGGAGAAAATCAGAGAAAATGGCTAAACCTTTTAAGATTTGTGGAGTAGCAAGTCCATATAAAAATTTGATTATCTTAAAAACTATTTATACTATTTTTTATCTTCCCCACCCCCACTTCATATTTAAAGTTTATTTGTCAGTGTTTTATAGATCTTTTCAAATGTATTTGTTCTCATTACCTAGTGTGCTGGTTTTGACCTTAGTTGGTATTGGAAAAGAAAGAAGTAAAACATCCCCGGAAATGGTTCTCCTGAGAGAGACACTTGGGAGTTTCAGAGATAGCCAGTGACTGTCCAGTTCTGAGAACTGACAGCTCTGTAAGCTATTCAGAGCTAAGTTCCACCCCCGTGAATACCATTGTGAAGCCCGGGAAACTCTGAACTCGTTCTCTTGGGTTTCCGGTGGCTGAAGGTGACAGAGCTGTGAGTGAGGGGAAGCCCGGCCCGACCTGGGCCCGGCCGGGCCGGGGCCGGTGCTGGGGCCGGGCCGGG
>VWYI01014751.1:23476-44334 GCA_013399455.1 Anthoscopus minutus | reverse complement strand
TTAGCCGGGAAATTTCAAATTAGCAATTTTAAAACCACGATACTTAATTAGTGTTTCTGCCTGGTTCCAACTGAACCTGCCACACCTAGTGAATGTGTTTGATTGTTAAAGTCCTGCCGAATACCCTGCTTCTTGCACTCCTTACTCCTATATCTCTCCACCAGACACATTTCGTATTCCTCCAGCAGCAGATTTTCTGTAGGGGCTTTCCATCTGTTTGCTATAACCTGTCTTTCAGGAGGTATCTGACAGCTTTGATGTTTACTCTTTCAAACTGATACATTTCACACAATGGTTTAAGTGCCTTTGTTTTTGCAAAGTACCTTTCCTACTGAAACTGGACAAAGCTGAGATATCAGGAGTCGGATTGCACTGGGCTTGGGAGGTAGACAGGAGTGTAGTGATGCCACACAAGATGTTTTTTGTCTGATCTTATATGTATCTTGCAATATCCAGTTCTAGGGGGAGAGAATAGTTTAATCCTTCTGCTCACTGAAGCAGCTTTGCTGATGAAAGGAGAAACAATGTCTTTAGAGTTCTACCTTAAGTTCCATAAGCACCTCTCAGCGGCAGCGCTGCCGAGGGCTTTAGACAGCATCTGTTCAAACTTTGCAAACAAACATCATAAACAGAAACATGAAACACCTTAAAGTTTGTTCAGTACCAGAAGTACTGAACAGTACATAAAAGGGGCTACAGGAGAGCTGCATGCCTTTGTGCAAAGGCATGTAGTAATGGGGCAAGGAATAATGGCTTTAAACTGAAAGATAATTGGCATATATTAGGTATTAGGAAGAAATTGTTTGCTGTGAGAATGTGAGGCACTGTAACAGGTTTCCCAAAGAAGCTGGGGATGCCCTGTCTCTGGAAGTGATCAAGGGCAAGTCTAATGAAAGATGTCCCTGCCCATAGCATTGAAGTTAGAACTAAATGATCTTTAAGGTGTCTTCCAACCCAAACCATTCTATGATTCTATGAAGTAAAATTGTGCTTTGCTGTTTTCTTCAGGATGTTCAGTTTTGTGTTTGTTATTTGACAGAGGAAGATCCTGAGGGGAAGAGAAGGGAAAAATGTTGCCTCTCATCTTTTTATCAGTTTTTATAGTCTGGTTAAGCAAACATGGGCACCTTAACAGAAGTAAATGCTACTAAAGCACATTTTACTGGGCAAGAATTCTGCAGACCTGGGTCTGTCTATACCCAATTACCACAGCACATCACCGTGATGTTATTTAGCTTTTAAAACAACTAAAATCTGCTGGAAAATGTTTTCAAATATCTGTAGACAGCATGACCCCATCATTATCTGTGAGTCTCCCAAAAAGAAAAGAGTTTGAATTCAAGGAATGAGTAACAACAATTAGCAGTGGAGAAAACTAAGCCAAGAATTTTGAAAGATATTAAAAAAGGAAGGATGTGGTATTGTGCAGAGTGAGCCAGGACACTCTAACTAACAAAAAAATAACACTTTTAAATGTAGCATAGGAAAATTAGGCTGATTTATGGGATTTTTTTTTACTAATAATGAAGTCTATTAAGCTGTAGAAAGTTTTCCAAGAAAAGTGGTAGAATACCCATCCTTTGGGATATATAAAAAGAGCCTGAACAAAGCTCTCAAACCATAAAATAAGCAGGACTCTGGCATTGAGCTTCAAGAAGGAAAAGATGAAGAAATGGCTTTTTCAATAACTAATTTTCACAAGTATATGAGAACATAAAACTAAACAGTTAAAAAATATGTGAGGCACTGAGAAATATTGCTGTAAACACGAGAGATTTATCTGAAAGCACTAATTGATTGTCAATAAATCCGGTCCCTAGTGAGAAAAGAAAACTTGAAAAATATTTCTACACCACAAAATTGTGCCCAACTAAAAATAAATAGAACTTATTTTTAGCAGTGTGTTCATTGGCTGTTAATTGAATGCATATTTTTTCCTTTGCCCAGTGAAATGATGCTTTTTGTTTCTTAATGGTAACCAAGGTAAAAGGTGATCACTGAAAAATTAACTTTTTGAGTAGAAAAGGGGCTTTTGGAATACAGATATAAAGATGTTTGTCTCTCTTCTAACAGAAGTGGAAAACCTTCATGAAGTTTAGCAGCATTTGGACTGCTTAAAAGTCTAAACATCACTTAACAGTCTAGACATCACATAGGACAGCCACTGTGTAAAAGAATGAGATCAGAGCAAGTCTTAAACTTACCAAAAACTGGGTCTAGTGATAATGATCTCATTTTTTTTCCCGCAAGAAAAATTAAATAAAGGAAAAGCAGACCTTAGAAAATATCATCAAAATGAATATACCGTTAGCTCTGTGTTGGAAACTGGTTATTAGAGTGAGATATGAATATTAGGAAAATTATGGTTACTGCAAGTGCTTTGGGAATCTCAAGTCCCTTTAATTATATTTTTTACAATGAGACTAGAGGTATAATAACATTTTATTGATTTGGCTTCAAAGGTCTTCAGATACTTGGATTTTAAAGTTCTACCACAATTAGATGGTGCTGCCTTTTGTTCCTTTCCTGGGCTTTGTGTTAAATAGAGTGCAGCCTCTCCAAGGATTTGGCTCTGAATCTCCTCTGAAAAAGTGAGAAGACCACCAAGATTTTCCCAAAGCCCCTTGAGGTAGTAGTCCCAGCGTGCTACTATTCATTAAATATTTTCATTTTTTGTGGTATGTATTGAGATAATTTTGGCCACATTTAATATATTTCAGTTAAATAAGAAAGTAGTCTTGCTGAAGGGTGTGAGCAAATTCTCCCCAAGGCTATAAGCATCTCATTTCCCATTATTTCAAATAAAGAAAAATCAACTAAAAACGTAAGTCAAGAATTAAAAAGAGAGAGTCATGCTCTGTGTCACATCAGCCAGCCTGCTATTGAAGGAGATTCCACGAGCTTTCACATCTCCAGCCTAGTGGGGAATAGAACTTTAAACCATTTCAAACTGTTACTTTAATAATATTAAAAGGTTTTAAGACCATTTTTATTATGAGGTAAAGGATATTGACTTTTCTCATGATTTCCAGTTCCAGCATTCTATTATTAATTAAAACGTTGTGTGCCACTGGCTTTTCTTTCCTTTTCCACTTCCCTTTGCTCTTTACTTTTCAACTGGCTATGGGTTTTATATATTTCAGAGCTGAAAAACATAGGGATTTTTTCTCATTCTTGCCATGACAAGGAATCAGTTCTATCCTGAAGGGAAATACAACTGTTAAAAAATAATTGCTAGACGACACTACTCTAAAATAGGATAGAATATTTCCAGGGGGGGGGGGGGACTGATGAGGACTGTCTTTATGGCTAGGGATTGACGTGAGCTGACCACACTTCAGAGCACATATCTCTAGAATCTCTGCTCTCACTCTTCTTCTGAATCACACTCCACAAGAGTCTTTTACCTATGGCCGCTTTGGGTAGGACCCAAATGGTGATTTAAAAAGAGACTTTAGTTGGATGGATGGCAATACAGATAAAGATAGAAAAATTTTTGGCACTAAAAACCATGAAACTAAAAACTTGGTTGTCTTGGGAGGTTGTGAAGCTTTCACCTTCAATGTCAGATTTTGTGGTACAACTGCATATGTAATGACTGATCTTGTTTTAGGATAGCAAGCAAGCTAGGTGATCTCTTTAGACCCTTTCCTATTTTTGAATAAATCTCTGGGCCTAATTTCCTTATCTGCCTAGAAAGGAGTCACTGATTGGGTTAGCTGCCCAAGGCTGGGCTATGTGAATACTGTCCCTGCAGGTCTAGCACTTCAGTAGATTCCGTTACTACATTGTGCCATGAAATTTCAAGGATATCTGCTGAATGCAAAGTATTCTTCTTTCATGCTTAGAGACGTTTTCTCACAGACTAGAGCAGACTTTCCCAGTTATGTCATTCACTTATTTTACCTCTGCCTGTAATCCTGTTTCCAGAAGATCACTGTCAGTTCAGTACACTGAGTGGTGCTGCTCAGGAAATGAATCAGGCTGATAGTGATTGCCTAAAAGTCCCAGTCTCAGCAGAAGGTAGAAAGGGTTGCCAAAATCACAAGCACATTTGCATTATTAAGGTAAAAGCTGCAAAAAAGAATTGGATTCCTTTTTTGCATCTGCTACAAAGAGTGGTGAAGGTTTTACTTATCCCCCGTCCTTTACATGTAGTTAATGCACATGCATGACTCATTTTCTCTGTGCCAGATAGAAGAGCATAAGCTCTGATTTGCAGAAAAGTTGAATCCTCATATGTGTCATTGGAATCTTTGATCCCTGTGCTTTCAACATATAAAGACTTATGCAATATTTAATATACTGAAAAAAATTGGCCAGTAAATTCTTAATTTTGCCACCAAAAACTGATGGCTTGTTTTCTTTTACATCTATGACTCAATTGCATGGAAGTAAATTCTCTTCTAGCAATTTAGGGAGCAGATACCAGTGATAAGAACTACAGATAAGCTCATGACAAAGGAGTGTAACCTTTAGAAGTCACATCACTGAGAGCATAAATGATAAGTTTAGTAATCAAAGCTATTTCTTCTTACAAGGAAAGGACATTTGGCAACTTTGTGCTAATTATAGTTAATTGTCCTTACTTCCTTCTTATCTGAGCTACCATTTATACTGACTAGAAATAGAAGTCTGCAATTTTTTGTGAAAATGTTTTATTTTAAAAAGTTTTTTTGGGTAAAAGACTTTGTGTCATTTTGTAAACACACCCACCTGTGCACATGTATTTATAAAATCTTGATTTAACTCCCTGTTTCCCTCGGCTACATTTTCTTCTGTAACCATGGCAGCAATTGTGCAAGAGATGGTGGTTATCACCAGCAGTGTTGCTATCTTTTAGTCTTCAGAATCAGCCCTTTTTTTTGTGAATCTTGGCTCCACTAGCACCAAGAAATCTGTATCTTGTCAGATTTCTTGGCTGATGTGCTCCTTACTGTGACCTCTCACTCTGAGATGTGCCAGTGACATTGAGTTCCAGTGCAAAGTGTACTATAAAGTTGTGGGATCACCACAATGTGACACCACAGCAGGACTTTCTTAAGCTGAGAAGATTTTCTTAACTGATGAGTTAACAAGATGATAGACCAAAAATACCCTGGGACAGATTCAGTTCCATATGCTGGCCTCTCTGTGCCTCAGGAATTCAGTTGTATCTGGCCAAATGAAAATTTCCCAGCAGAAGAGAGTGCTTAGAAGACATTGGATTGTCACGGTCTCGAATCTTACCAGTCGAAGCTTATAAAATAAGAGAGCCAAAGGTTGGAGGAGATAAGACCTGAGTGCTACTATGGTCCAAAAAAATTCCATCTGGCTGCCCTAAGACTACTGTCCTCTTGTGTAAGTTGGACCAGCCTGAGGGTTGCTCTAACACATGCTCTCTCTCTGTGGCCAATGCTGGCAAAGAATTAAAGAGTGATAACCAAATCTTTCTGATTGCTCCCTTTCTCTCCTGCACTGATCAGCTCTAGGCCATTGCAATGATTTGCCTCTGTGTACTCAAGAGTTGCTTTCCAGACAGTTGTGGCAATGGTCCGTATAGTGGGTGCAAATCAAAAGTGGAGCTGGGTAGGAAAAGGCTTTTTCATTTTGCAAAAGCCCTTTTAATCCAAATACTTTTTCTACCCCAAGAAAAATACAGAAATTTTTAAAATAGTTCATGGACAGTGACATAACTGACAGCATAGACTGGACTTAGGGCACTCATCTGAGATGTAGAAACTTAGGTTTACCTGTTTCTGAATAGGAACATGAAACAGATTTTTGCTTCTCTGAAGTTAGGTGTGCTCCTCTTTTTCTTGATCTGTACTTGGAATACTGTTCAACTGGTTGAGAACTTTTCACTAAAAAAGAGTTCAAATTATGATTCTGCTGAAAACTTAGATTTAACTAAAGTAGCATGTTTCAATGTGTGCACATAAAAACAAAAAAAATCCTGACTTGCTTTAATTTGAAGGTCTGGATTCTTTTCTAAGGTCTAGTTTTTCTCATGGTTCTTGCCATGAAGTTGATTTTACTTCAGCTGCACAACGGAGGCTACAGATGCTGAATTTTCTCTAATTGATAAAGGGATGCTACTTATTTTTTGGTTTTGTACACTGAATAATGAAGGAGTCAGGTTAATCCCTTCAACTAAGAAAGTACACAATCTACTGCTGTTTGCAGCACTGGAAGAAGGTGAGAAACAAACTTCATAAGCTTCCACCAGTTTAGATAACTGTGATATATATTAAGAGGAGAGATTGATAATCTAAATTTTTACCTTTCTTTCATTGATTCCCTCTATCCAGATGATTCAGTTCCTTCCTGTCTTCCCTGTCACTTCCTAGTATGCTGATGGAGATGCTTGGTCTTTGTTTCTGTTTCAAAGTGTACTTTGTTCCCTGGTTCTGTGCAAAAAGAATTTGACCAATACTTTTTTGGCTGCTTCAATGTCCCATGGATCTTTTATTACTACGTATAGCTTGCATTTTAGAGCAGGCAAAGGCCTTGGAAATGGAGGGAAATAAGCATTTTGCACACTACTGCTTTTACATTCTCTCATAGGGCTATTACAGTCTCTCATAACCTACTTAATAGGGCAAGTCCATCATTCTGTGAATTGAGCTGGAAGGTTTCTGTGTCAGATTACAAAGCAACAAGACATGTCCTGAAGAAGATCTTTGGTAAGACCAGTTTTCTCTGCTGTAGTGCTCCAAAGGAATGTATTAGGTACTATTCCCTTTCCTTATAGTATGTAGGGGGACTACCTGTGCTTTTCAACCCAAAACTGAAAAATTAATATATCATATTCCTGCACCAGCCACTTCTGGTTTTATAACACATTCAACACCTAATCTAAGTCTCTATACTTCCGAATCCTCAGATGGCATTGCAACAGTAGCTTCACATCTTTATCAGAAATTAGCAAATTTTATTGGGAGTCCTTTTCAATCAATAGTGATATAGGCTCAACTTTACAGTTTATTTTTCAGACATTTAAAATCTGAACAAATAGTGGAAGTAATGGTGCAAAGAGCTACAGATTATAACATCACAAGTCAACAATAAATGGGAAATAGGTACTTTAAACTAGAGTTTTGTCCTAAATAGAACTGTGAAGAAAAATAAATGCAGAGTGAAAAAACAGAACCAACTCTGTTTTCCTGAAGAAATTTTGTGTTATGTTTCATGCAGCTGAGAAACATCTGTTCAGCTATTTGTTTCAAGAGAGGGAAATCATGCTGTTGTATGAAGCAAAGTGAGCCTAGAGGCTTTCATTTGGTCATTTAGGAAGTGCTTGCTTTATTAGTGCTATGAAGTCAGATCAAGATTATACCATATACCTGCATGAAGTCTTAGGTGAAGTCTGAACGTCAAAATCCAAATTTCTGTCTTGTAAGTTGAAAATTGAATTGACTTTATTTGTCTACATTCTCCAAAACGACACCAATCCTGACAGCCTGCTTGGTGCCTAACTCATATCTGTGCCTTTTTTGGGGAAAGAATGAATATTGCAACATCTATGTTAATAAATACTGTGTTGGGAATATTCCTGGACATAACAACTCAGTCATCTAACTGTTAAATTGCTAGAAGGGTTCCTAGTATGATTTTGACCTGGACCAGCTAGCACTATCCCAAACAATTGCTGAGTACAGTAAGGATTTCCAGAGGCCAAAGGTCATTCAGAGATCACAGGCAATTTGGCTGCTGTGAGCATGTTTTGAAAGATGAGAATTTAGGAGCATGGATGCTGCTCCATGCCAGTTGGACTCAGTGACAGAAAACAGTCCCACACTCATTTGATTTACTAGTATATATGTAGCCAATGTGTTTTCTCTGTCTCCCAGAGAGGCTTAGTTTAGTAGGTGTTGTTGAGAAAACGAAACACTTCCCAAAGTTGGGATTTTCAGAAAATGAAGCTATTGTTGACACTTTATGCCCATCCACAACGCTCCTGAGACTGCACATCCTCTTTTTTCTCTTATTTGGAGAGATCCAAAGCACTTAATATATTGAAAGTTTAAAGTATAAATGCCCACAGCAGCTCAAGTGCGTGGTTTAGCACACCCAAACCATTCACCTTGAAATACTTTGTGCATAATTTTAATGTTATCTTGTTTAACAAGATACTGGTTTCTCCTATTGAGCAAAAGCCTGGAGAGGAACCAGCCTGCATCATGTGTTGTTCTTTCCAGTAGACTTTTAGCTCATATAGCTTGACTGCAAACAAAAAACACAACCTAATTAGTACAGAAAAAACGAAACTAATTTGAAACTGTGTTTCTTAAAATAAAATTTGCTATGCCAGCTGTACATTATGCCATATTCTTCACAACATGATAGCCTTATGTGTGCTATCCATGTCTTTGTGCTTGACCCAGATGAGGATGGTTGCTTAGCTGCAGCCTTGGGGCCCCAGGATGGGCCAAAACAGACAATAAACATGCATCTCTGTCTCCTTGGTCACTTGAACAACTTTGCATCATGAGACCTTTGGTTTGAGAAGGAAAACAAATTCTGAAATGGTGTCTCCTGGATTTCTTCACACAGCTCTGACTTAAAATAGTAATAAATTCATGTATTTATTGTATCACTGAGGCCCATTTTAATAAGTGTTTACTCTGTATTTCCAAGAAAAAAAAAGTTGTACAAGTAGTTACTATGGCGACCACTGGCTCTGGAAAAGCATTTAGCTTTATATCCTTTTGATTCTCATTTTAATCATCCTCACAGATTTTGTTCAAATCCTAATTTAATTTTGTGTGTTTTGAGGGCTTCTCTTCTGAAAGAAATGCTTCAGTTTGAAATGCAGTACTTTGTATGTCTGTGGTATCAGTCATATTGCAGGTGGTGACAGGTGTATTAGCACCTCTGAGTACACAGTTTGTGCCTCCCTCTGATCAGATGGGATGCAGAGGATGTGAAAGTTACTGAGATTGAAAAAGAAAAGAAATGGCATGTCTGTAGCAGGTGTCCACTGCATATTTTTTATTCCGATGGTAGACTGTAGAGCTTTTGAATATCCTCTTTTCAGTAGATTCTATTTCTTTTAATCTCATTTGTGCACTAACTTCCAATGTTTCACAGATGTGATCTCACAAGCACTAACCTCTTAGCTGCAAAAGAAAGTCAGAAAACCTGATGGTGTGCTAATACATTGCTGTTTTTAAAGGCATGCTTGGACTCCAATATTCAGTTCTTAAGCCAGAACCCATATTTAGGGCTAAGTGATTTTATTCTTGCTGGTGACCAGCAGCTTTAATCGTGGTGGTGTCCTTGCTGCAAGTCAACAGCTGGAGTACTGCAGGTTCCCCCTGTAATCTCTTTTCTTCCTGGAGATGCCTTGGGTTTACACCTTCTCACCAGCAGATGATGTGCACCCCTGTAACTGCTTTACAGTCCTGTATTACTGCTGACTAGGTTCAAGTCACCATTGAGACACTGCTTCTGACTGAGAGGTAGATTATTTTCTGAAGGGGTACACTTCCCTCTACCCTTGTAACCACTCTCTCTTGGATGTCTTCACCGCCTTGTCCTTGTTTTCATCTGACAGCTAAAGTCTCAGCAATCAGGAAACAGGGAGACAGCATTAGAGTTTGTTCTCTCCTCCTGTCTATGCACCGGGTAACTAAAGGAAACCAGAACCCTGTCCCTCTGAAGAAGTTTCTCTGAAATCACTGGTACTGCCTCAGTGAAGAGCCATAGGGTATACCTGAGTGTGTTTAAAAAGAAATCACTCTTAATATCCTTTAAAAGACTTATCAAAAGCTTTTCTCAGAGGATTCCATCTCTGATAAATAGAGCTTCATTCTTCCTAATGAGCGTTCAAGAGCCAAATCTTTTGGCATAAGAAAACCTTCTCTGAAGTCATTGCTGAACAAAGATCTGCAATAGGACATTTATCAAGTGTCCCTCACTGACAACATCTTGAATCCAGTAGTCATGAACCCAAATCCTTCCACAAACAAGGACTTCCTTAAAGGGAGTCCAGGGTGGTAGCAATAAAAAAGCAAAGTGAGATTCAGGTAGTCACATACAACCTAAATAAGTGAGGCCTCTTCTCAGCGCTCTACAAGAACATATCCACATAATGTTTTGTGTGTGTATTTACTCAAAAATTTACAACAGCTTCTGCTCAGATTTGTTTTCCGCACTGTAAACACATCAACATTGTAGCTACTGAAACTAAAACTCTTAGGTAAAAATACAAATGAGATTTTTATTAAGTGACACTATTTTCATAATTGAGCATAATAAACTTAAAGAGATGTTGTCAACAGTATAGCTTTGAAACAAAAATTTACATGTAACTTATTCTATTCAGAGCAATGTATGGGTCAATATTTCAATAAAAATTACGTACTGAAGGTCTGTCTGGTGGAGATAGATGATTTTCAGATTTTGAGACTATGATGCCACCAAAAAACAAGGTGTATAAAAGAAAAAAGATATCCAAGAAAAAAATCATCATTGCTTTCAAAAGTATCTTGCCCAAAAATGTGACTAAAATTACAGCATCTTTTGGCAAAAATATATTGTGTGTATATATAATATATGTGATATATATATAATATATATAATATGTATGTATACAATATATATGGTATATATATTATAACTGTAAGTCAAAAAAATTCTCGGAGCTCAGCACCCTCATCCACACCTGCCTCCTGTTTCACTGTGAAGCTGTTCTTCCCACACCCATCCTGGTGTCTGGCTCTGCTCCAAACTGAAGCAGAAGGACGCTGCCATGCTTTCATGGGGAGTTTGGGACCCAACTCTCTGAGTTCCCATGCCTTGGAGACTTTCTTAATGAAGCTGCTCAAGCAGTAACAGTCTGATTTAAAATAAGTGGATAATGAAATTAAAGTCATTGTGGAAGAAAGTGACTGGCTGGATTTACGTGTCAGAAGTGAAACCAGTTATGTTCTCAGTTTACAGGGGGAAAGAGGACAGCAAGAAAGTACAGCTCATCACCTTTCAAAATGATTTGCTCTCCTTATCCCTGACAGTGAGATTCTAACTCACTGCCAAGAGAACTTACGCTTCAGCTGTGCCCCAAGGAGTCTGCTCAATCTAGTTTCGCCCCCACCATCCCCTTATTTTAAAAACAATCTTCTGCAAACACATATGCAAATTACTGCGTGGACTCAGTGTTTTCTTTGGGAAGGGATCTTGTGTGGTGAAGACCATCTAATAGTAATTGCTTATTAAAGGCTTATTGACCAAACCTGGACACCAGCCTGCCTGCACAGTGCGTTCTGACTTGTGCTCCCTCACTTAGGTTAAATTTTGGGTTTTTCTTAGTCATGCAAACAAGTTGTCATTTACTAGAAAAAAAATTATTATGATCAGATGTTCATAATTCCCCCATCACAACCTAATTAAAATCCTTAATTGTGCATAAATGAATGGGCTCAGTGCCCTGATCTTTTTCTCTCCCTCAGCTTTTTCATACAGTAAGCTGGAGATGCCAGCAGTACCTTAGTAGCGCATTGGTTCAGGATGTCTCTTTGCAAAGGTTGTAAAACTGACCTACGAAAGCTTGGTTTCTTTTGCACTGAGACACTTACATGAGTTGCTTTAAAGCTGTTTGATCTCCAGGCATTTGTCACTACTGATTTAGGCTGAATATGCTGTTTTATTTATGTTTATATGCATGCATATAACTACTAATAAAAAAGGAATACCATATGCCAAGTCCCCCAGAATTGTGTATTTGGGTAATACTGATTATTTCATTAATTAGTGGACATTTATCAGCATTTATTTAATTTTTTTTATAGATACATTACATTTTTAAGATGTAGACTTTCTGCTTTAGAATGAAAGAAAAAAAGATTGTTATTAAAATACCCTTTTAAAATTATGTTTCCCAAAGGAAAATGAATTAAGGATCCTGGAAAATGTTTCAGCCCCTTTCTTGTAAGATAATCTAATCCTGAAGGACTCTCTTTGATTCCCTTCTATAATACTTTGGTTTTTTCCTTCTTGTTATTTTATTGTACTTATTCCCACAGCCAGCTTCAAATGACCTCAAGAACACAGGGCAGCTAAAAGATTGCTTAAACTTCTTAATACTTTTAATCCTTACTTGTTATAATTTGATTACTGAGACAGATTTTCTCTCTGGGCCTCATATTAAATCACTTTCAAGTTGAAACAAACCAGAAATCCTTTCAACTTAACAGAGCTTGTATTCAATATAAGCTGGTCAGATGTAGCACAGAGACTGGAAGATGTTGCATCACATGCTTCCAGGATTTTAACACAAGGAAAGCAAACTTCAATGAATGTTAAATATGATTTTACCTTCATAGAGTATCTATTTATTAAGAGCAAACATGAGTAAGTGTAGTGTTGGAAGTGCATGTAAATGTGTGTAAATGTGTATGTATCTGTACACAGGCAGATACAGATTTCTGTGCAATACATATATAACTTTGCTGATACTATAATCTCTGAAATTGTAAGACCTTATTTATTGTGATAAGAATGAATCCCTACTAAGATTTTCTTTCATACAACTTAATCCTTTCCTCATCAACTACATAAAAAAGGAAAAAAATGTTTTTCCAGGACAGTGGTTTAGTTAAGTTCATAATGTCACTTAAAAATGATAAAATCCTAATTTTCTCAGGAAAGATATGGTTAAACAAGAGGGATTGAAATTCAACAGTAAATAGGAATGGTATTATAGAAGGTATTTGAGAAGGAACTTCGATGGATTTGCGATCAACTTTCATTCTGAAGCTTTTGTATGAAAATACTTCTGAGAATGTGAGTTTTCCCTACTCAGCCTCCCTGGTTGATCAGGACAACATGCAAACACGCTTTGCTAAGCTTTGCTATACCCAGGGGCAATGGGTTCACAAGGTTCAGGTCAAGTGCTGATCTTAATCAAAATTGCATTCTGCTAAGGAAAGGCTGAGGAAAAGAGGTGTCCAGAAAGGGGAGAATTCAATGAAAACTTAGGAGATTCATTTACTGGAGCAATCCCTGGGGAAGCGGAATGTCAGGAGTTGAGGAGATTAATAAGGTACTCATTTAGCAATCACCTGGAGATAAGCACTATCTGAGTGTTCAGGTCCCTCCCTCATCCACATCTGACCTCTTCTGCTACCACCCTCTCCTTCTGTGTAGGCTCTGGGGGCACAAGATCACCAGCAGCCTAGGCTCTTGCTGATGACCACAGAGACTCTGATTATTGTGCCATCTACTGAAAAGTTTTAAAACCCCATAAAGCTATAACAAGAACCTTACATTTCCAATAAGCTACCTGGAGGCTGAATATCTGTCTCCCCCTGCTGCTGAGGGCACTGACCCCAGAAGCTGGTGCTGCAGAGGTGCTCAGGAGGGCAGTACTGAAGGAACTTTGACGGATTTACCATCAAGTTTCATTCTGAAGCTTTTGTATGAAAATGCTGTGGTGAACTCCCCTGCTCCTCCCCGACCTCAGGCTGCAGCTGGCGTGGCTCACTCTGCCTCTGGAGACTGGCTGTGCTGGGGCGCTCTGTCTCAGTGGAGATCTCTCTAAGCTAAGCTGCTTCCAGAATTGAGGCCATATTTGCTAGTGAAGCCTACAGCTGCAAGAGAAATGCAAATCCCTGCAGCCCTATACTCTCATCTTGGCAGAAGAAAAGCCCTTTCACCTTTAAAATAAATTACAAGAAATGGGCTCAGATTAAATCCCTCGATCCAAGCCCACTGAACTCTCAGAATGATTGAATCCAGACTCAGGCTTTGCTGGCTGGGCCCCTCACTGATATCTGTACATCACTTATAAACACACACAGGTGCTCTGAAAAACGAGGGAACCTGAGGTCTGTTAGCAAATACATTGATACACCTTTTAAGCGATTGCCATCCACTCATGAGTTACATCAAGGCACCAATAAGAAAAGTCCCCTCTTCAATGCAGTCTGTGTATTTCTTATGTCTCTATAACTTAAAGGAGGCCAAGGAGATCCCTTTGAAAATCTGATGCACAAAAATTGTTTCCAGGCACAAAAATTCTATGCCAAGTTCCTTCTGTAGTCTGAAATTTGGGGGGAAAAGGGAATTTTAATGAAAGCAATAACCAACCATTAAGTTTAATGGTATTGGTAGGTGTTGCCATCATTTACCTATTGGGATTGAATTAGGAATACTTAAAGGAATTAATGACTGCAGACCCTAGGTAATAGACTTAGAAATTTAATTTGTGTTTATGGATCAGGTCCTGCAGTTTCCTCATTGGCAAAGCTGTGGTGAAGGTCAGTGGATTTTTTTTGGACTGAAGTTAGTTAACAGAGTTTAATAACAAAAAAAAATCTAGATTTCTGAATATCTAAAAAATTATGGAGTTTCTCGGGGATCTTTTGTTGGTTTTTTTTTCAAATTGTACTAGCTAGCTATTTTGCTCTTAAATATGAATGTGCTTCCCCTTGTTTTGTGAAGCCAGTATACTCTCACTCAGATTAACTAAAATTTAATTAGAGACTGTTTTTTGTTCATCTTCTGCACATGCCAGAGCATGATAAATGTTTCTATGCAGGAACTTTCTTTGGTCCCTTCACCCACAAGCAGTAGGCCCACAGCTGGAGTATTGCTGTATTGTTTGGAATACCTGAGCTGGACCAGGAAGCCTGGTAGCTGTCACCCATAGCAGCATAGCTGTGTTTGTGTGCCTGCTCCATCTCCTTGGAAATTCCACCTGAAAGCACTGACGACCCTCTCTGTGCTTTGAGTCATGTCAAACCACCTTGCCAGTGCCCTGCACCCAGCTAAGAACCAGAGCTGCTTCGCTCAGAAGCAGCTTCCACCATACTGGTGTTGTAACTGAATTAAGTGCCTAAAGATAGCTGGGGTGAAGCAAGGCTGAGCAAAGACCATTCTGAGTGTAGCACCTACCATGGTGCTTAAATTCTGACCAAGCCTCCTGGGTCAAGCTTCATGCAGTGGGTGCCCTATATCTGGTGGTTATCATTTTTTCCACTCCAGTAGTTCAGAATTAGCTCTTACCGTACTGCAAACATATTTTACACAGCGAAGGATACTCTGGGCCTGGGATGTCTAAAGCCTTCCTCCTACAAACTTGTGGGAATGGGCAACCATTTTACATTTGTACCTCCTGGCAATCAAGTAATATGAGCGCAACTGTACAGGTCATTTGAATCAGTTTTTCATTTGAGGGAGAAATCTGATCTCCTTCCAATTAATACTTAATTTTATAGATATTAAACCATAATTTTCTTATGGCTCCAGATTTGTGTCTCTGCTCTCCCAAATGTGCATTTTAACTGAGCTATAGAGCTGAGCTGTTTCGCTTCTTACTCCCTGAATAGCTGTGTATGAAACAATTTTCTCCAGTCATTGAATTGGATTTGTTTTTCTTTCCTTTCCCCTTCCCACTGCTTTGCCATCTTTCTAAAACACACACCAGAGCATTGTGCATCACTCTAAAATGAATAGGACATGTGCCATTTGAGGAATAAATCCATTTCCATAATCCCATGGGTTCCCCCATAGGGCATTGGTTCCCTCTTTATACTAAGAAGGATTGCATTTGCCCTTTTCTTGTAAGCTGTGTATGTAGTTCAGTCTCAGCTCTCCACCTGCTTATTCATCAGGCACTTGTTTCTGGGATACTTTTTTCCATTTGTAGGTCTGACTTATGGCTGCCATTTTTAGAAGCTAAAATTTTCCTGTTATCATAAACAAAATGTACAGCTGTTTTTATTTGTACCTTATTCATTCGTTGACTGCCATCCGAACTAGTGAGGTTCCTTGGAACCACACTAAAAAAGACATAATGAAATTATGACACCCTGTTGGAAACTACATTTTGGAATGTTTCAGCTCTCTCGTGCTTGACATATTTTGCATATGTTATTGTATTGATTTTGAGACTTTTTCTACAGAAGCAGCTGAAGAGTGAGGGTTTTATCAAGTTACTTTTCACAGATCACAGGATATTCTGAGTTAAAAAGAGCTCACAAGGATCCTCAAGCCCAACCCTTAAGTGAATGATCAATATGGAGGTTGAACCTACAGCCTTGATGTTAGTACCACGCTTGAACCAGGTGAGCTAAATCGGGATATTGAGAAAACTGGTGAATCCTCTAAGTCAGCATGATCAATTGGTTGGTGGACATATATTCATGCTTTTGTTAAAATACAGTTCATTAGTTCTCAGATTTCTGGCAATTAAGAGCAAAAGTGTCCCAATAGTTTGTTCAGTCAAGTCTAATGACTCATTAAGAGCATGTATTAATCTAATACTAAAGAGTAATGCCTATAAATAATTTATTATAGAGAATTGCTTTGGAAACAAATCCGCGTGGTATAAAGAGTAGGACACTGCTGCTAACCTTAGTCCTTTTAAATGCTTTGTGATGAGATTATGAGCTTTTTAAGATATACCAGATCTTGATCTTTATGTCAGATGCAACCTTTGCTTTCACTGACTTCTACAAAAAATTTGTCTCCTAAGTGGACAAAAAGAGAGTTTATGGGCTAGATTACATAACAGTTTCATTTCAAGCATGTGTTTTTATTAGACAGGGCTAATAAAATCTGCAGTTGGTTTTGTGTATACTTGTAGAAATCTGTAAATGCCACCCAAAATTATGAATCGGAGGTGATTAGAGTTAATGGGCTACTCCAAAGGAAACTTGAAACTAGAAGGTCTGTTTACATGTGATTTAAATTATTTTGAAACCTTAGTTTCAGAGAGAAAGGAGCCTGCAAATGAGAAAGGAAGGCATAGATTTCTGGATGTACTGGGGGAAAAGAGTACAGGAGGGTGACTGAAGCCAGTAACCCTACAACAATTTCTGGTTATTACCTGTATTAATTCAGAAAAGCCAGGAAATTATCAAAAAGCGTCTGATTTGATTACAATTTATTTTTTTGTGTTTACTCATATATTTCTTCTTTTCCCTACTTTTAAAACCAAACTAGGCCCCTGTTCTGGCACTACATGCTATGCCAGAATCACTTTCCAGCTTTTAACATTGTCCTGCAAGGAATGAGAAATTCTCTTATTGATTGGGAAATCCATACGTGACTCATTGGTCTTGTGGTTCTGGTGAAAATAAAAAAAATCTGGAAATCAAAATTTCACTGGGGGAGAAAAAACAGATTTTCTGAGCAGCTACAGTCTAAAAGCAAAACACCAGGGAACTGAAAGATGAAAATATTACATTAATTGAAACTAAACCAAATATTTACACAAATAAATGCAAACTGATGGTAGCAGGTTATCATGACTTTAAGTTGTCCTAGAATTTCAGTATTATCTTCTTAACTAGAGAAATAAAATGAAGTTATAAAATCAACAGGACAAGTTTTTAAGAACCTGGCATGAAAATCTGTCTAGATATAGTGTGACTGACTGAAAACATACTGAGTTGGAGTTTGCTTTCAACATTCATGTGGCTGCCAGGGCACTATACTCAGAGATATTTAGGCCAGAAGGGACATTAGATCATCTAGCCTGACCTTCTGTGTATCACAGGCCATTGCATGTTACCTAACTGCTCCTGTATTGAGTCCATCTAATCTGGTTTCAGCTGCCATCGCTGGTTCTTGTTAAACCTTTCTTTACTAGTTTACAAAGAAAGTATTTTAATGATAATTTTTTGGTTTTAATTTCTTAGTCCTGATTTTCAAACTATAGAACTTTTATCATGCATTTTTTTATTTTGAAGGTTTATTTCCTTATAATGGTCATAAGGTGAATACATAATGGTATCAAAACTTCAGTACAAACAGACCAGGACTCTGAACAAAAACCATATAAAAGGCCATATTTTGTCAGAGCAAGGACTGATCTAAAGCAATGTGTTGTTTCCAACTGTAGCCTGAAGCAAATGTCCCCAAAAGAGAGAGGGCAATTCAAGAATATTCGCTATTTTTCCTGAACGTTGTCCCAGATTCCTACTAGTTTCAGTCAGGAGATTTCTTGACTTTGTTGGGTTTTTTTCTCTTTATTCTTAATTGCCCACTCTTCTGAGTCTGATCCCAAGATAACTTTGAACAAGGGGCTCCACACATCTTCCTTGCGCATCAAGACTCCTTTTTTTGCTAAATTTGAAGCTGTCTCTTATTAGCTGCACTGGATGATACTCAGAAGAGATGGATAAATGCAGATCCTGCTTGAGTCATGAATCTAGTGGATCTTGGCCATAACAGCCTTCTATCCACCTCTTTTCCAGGCTGCAGAATTAATTCTCTCAGCCTTTTTCCCCTCCTAGGAGCCATTTCATACCTTTGGTCACCTCTGTCACCCGCCTCTGAACCTTTGCCATTTCTACTCTGTGCTTTCTGAGACAACAACTGCAGATAGTATTCAAGGAACACAAGTTTATACAGCTGCATAGTTCGATTGCTCTCTCCTCTTTCCCTAATAATTCCTAACTTACCATTTGGTTTTTTGATTGCTAGGAAGGAGCTGTTTTTACAGAACATAATCCCAGGGACTTTCTCTTGAGTGGTAAAAGTCAGCACAAAGCCCATTATTTTATATATGAGGTTAAGATTACTTTCCCCGTATCACTTTACATATATATCCATTAATTTATTCTGCTGTTTTATTGTTTGCTCAGTCTCACAACCTCTTTCTGCATTATCTCAGCCTGACCATACAAATATTTCCATACACGTTTTACATCCCACACAGACTCATTGTGGAGACACATTGACACGAAGGGAGCAACCCTCTTATGCAAGGGTAAGCAATTTCAGAGCTGCACACATTTGACCAGATTGAACTATGGCTAGGAAAAAACAGGTTTAAGCTGCCAGCCCACGATGCAGCCTCCAAAAGTAATTTAACTCAACCTGCCGGTGACAACATAAGCACAGGTAAATTTATTGCGCCTTGAGGTGTACAGTGAGTTTGGACTATATGAAGTAAGACCCAGGCTGCTCACAGTGCTACATGATAGAAGGACAAGAGACCACAGACATAAATTAAAATAAGAGAAGTGCAGATTGGATAGAGGGAAAAATTCTTTCCCCTGAGGCTGGAGGGCAGATATTCAGACTATCCAGTGAGTCCATGAAGCTCCAATCTGAGGGGTTCCAGCCCCAAGGGGGCACAGCCCTGAGTGGCCCTATCTGACCTTGGAGCTGAGCACATCTGATCTCCAAAGCTCCTTTCCAACTTGAGCTCTCCTGCGACTCTTAGATGGTAAATGCACACTAGTACAGGTTCTGGTTAATTTGAAATCTTCTTCTGGAGGTAAAGCTAAATATTAGGCTGTTTTTCTCCTTTTTTTTTTTCTTTTTAATAGAAATATATTGAAAGAAGTGATTATCAGCCTCTTTCCAAATACTCTGGAATAAAGTGATCACTGATTTAGACTTGATTTAGACTCATGAAGACTGAAACAGAGGGTATAGCTTGAGAATAGCACTATGAAAAAGAAATAAATTCACTTCTTTATCAAAATTGCTCTGTATCTAGCCCATTTTGATCCCAGGTGGACAAGGCAGTTTCTTCCTCTTGGTACCTGTTTGTATAGAAGCACCCTATATTAGCTTAATGTTTGAAAAAAAGGTAAATTAAAATTAAACCTTAAAATCTTATGAGAGTTCTTTAATGTTTCTCAAAAGTGGTCAAACTGGATACAAATGTTTACTGGACTTCAAAGTGATATGTATTTGCTAAAAGGACAGACAGATATTTTTCTCCCAAATTTAAGTGCACATTTCTCTGTTGCTAGTGAGACATTGTGACCAGAGAAGGGTATGCATGTACACAGGTCACATAACAAAACTTAGTTTTCACCCCAAATAACTTTGAAATGAATATCAGATTGAAAATGCAGAGACAGTACAGTGTCTCATTTAGCTGCTTTCTCAGCCTACTTGGGACAGTCCTAACCTATTTTACAATGATTAGAAAAGTCTAAATAATTACCTGCACTAGATACAGCTTTCTTCAGCACAGACCTCTATATCTTTTATAAATTTGTAGCTTGATTTCAATTATTTCTGTCCCTAGATTCCTCAGCCAAGCACCCCTGGGTTTGAAGATAGAGGAGAGATGGGAAATATGGGTACCTTCCATAACCAGGCAAGGGTGTTCAAACACAAACCCCTGAGTAGAGTGCTTCACAGTCCTCAGTGTGAAGATATTACTCAGGTATAAAAGCATTGCTGAACTGTGGGCAAAAGTTGTCAGGGGCAGTGCCTGCCTTGCCAGTGATTGGTCAGCCCAACAGTTTGGGTCTGTTCATGGAAAAGGAATGAACATTGGGAATACTTTGACCTTGTTTCCTTAGGTGGTAAAAGATGGTCATGAACAGGGAGAGAAAAGGAGGCTTGTGTGGGACCAGCACAATGTTTCATTGCTGTGTGTGGACATGATTTTTTGAGCCTGAGAGTTTTTCAGTTTGTCAACGGCTGATCTGTTCCCAAGGGAAAGTCTTTTGGGAAACTTCTCTTCCAAGGACTGTTTTTTGTAATTAGGTTTTGGTTCTCAAAACAATGTCACACAACTGTTCTGAATGTGTTTTTCTCTTGTTCCACCAATGGGACCAGAGAGGTGGTTCCTTCGGCCAGTCATGTTGACCTGTATCAGAACACCTTATAAAAAAAGTTACAAAACCCTGGAATAAAAGCTTCCTGCCTCATCAGAGAGAAAAACCTCACTGTTGTTCATGATTCCACACTTCTATTTAGTGTCCTCTAGCAACAGCTGTGGGGCTTTGTAGTCTCATGGGAAAGGCTTTGAGGTTATCTTCAGTCAACTGTTTCCCTATGAGGCTGCAGCATGTGCCTCAGCAGGAGAAGATCCCTTTACCCAGCACCGATTTGTCAACCAGAAATTCACCAAGCAAAGTTGGACTGAGCAGGCTGGGCCCATCCCATCCCAACCCAAT
>VWYI01014751.1:0-23393 GCA_013399455.1 Anthoscopus minutus | reverse complement strand
CATCCCATCCCATCCCATCCCATCCCATCCCATCCCATCCCATCCCATCCCATCCCATCCCACTGGATATGGATCTGAGCCCCCTACTCACCACAGGCTGTGATGGAGATGGGGAGGGAAGAGGAAAGTGTGCTTGGGATGAACACAGCACTCAGCCCAGACACTTGGGGAACAAATTAAAAGACCTCAGTGAAGGTAGTGGTAGTATGGGTATTTTATTTACTAGCAGTGTAAATGCTTGCTCTGCCTTTCCAACTTGATGCCATGCTCATTTCTACCTCCAGCTTTTGTAGAACATTTTTATATACTGGTTCAAAGCCTGCAAATATGGAAGCACTTACTTGCAAATGTGGATGTGCAGGCAGGTGCCCTATTTTCACAGAAATATAGAGCTGTTTGGTTTGGAAGTGACATTAAAGGTCATCTGTTTCCAAACCCCCTGCCAGGGACAGGGCACCTACCACCAGACGAGGTTGCTCAAAGCCCCATCCATCCTGGCCTTGAGACACTTCCAGGGATAGGCATCTGCAACTTTTGCCCAGATTCCTCTGGGAAGCATACTGATCTTAGGAAGCCCATTATTGTTAAGTGAAATATTTAAAACTTTAAACCTGGCTTTTTTTTTTTTTTTTGGTTTGGTTTGATTTGGATTTTTGTTTGTTTGTTTTTTCCTTTTTCTTTCTTTCTTTCTTTCTTTCTTTCTTTCTTTCTTTCTTTCTTTCTTTCTTTCTTTCTTTCTTTCTTTCTTTCTTTCTTTCTTTCTTTCTTTCTTTCTTTCTTTCTTTCTTTCTTTCTTTCTTTTTCTGGGAGGAGGAATACAGCTGTAGAAATAATACAGCTACAGAATTGATAAAATCTATCCATGTCCTAAATACTCCCCAAGATTATTTGTTGTGGTATGTACAACCAAAGTTTACTGATGAGATTTTAATTCAGACCCCAGTCTAGGAAGCAGTCTGGCCCCATTTCTAGTTATTTCTTATGCATAAACCTAAACAATCTGGTTTCTACTGTATGCCAAAATGTAGTGTTCATTTTCAATTTGGCTATGTCTTCTCATCTGCAGAAAAATTACATTTTAAATTGAGTAAAGCAGATCAATACAAGTATTTTGGTTCACAAAAGACAAGTCTTAAGAAATATTATTGCAGATACTGATTGCAAAAAAATTAATTATTGTGCATTTGAGTAGAGAAAAAACCACAACAGTTGTCCAGCTTATTTTTGGGTCATTACTAAATTTTTTAAGAAATTTTGCCTTTGAAGTCACTTGTTTGAGAAAGTTGTCCAGAAAACAGATCTTGTGCTGGAGCAACAATAAATACAAGTAGAGTAAATTTTGAATTTGCTTTGTGAACTTTAAACCAGAAAATTAGTTAACATGCAACCATTCAGAGAAAGAAAGCATATCATCTGGTAATTTTAACTTTCAACCTCTATTAAGGTAAAATAGGATGACAAAATCATGCTTTGGAATGATGAATATATTATGTAAAATAAGAATCTCTTCACCATCATCTGATTATGAATAGAAAAAACCCAGGTCTATCAGATGACAAGTCCAAGGAAATCCAAGCTGCTTGGAAATGAAGCTTGTGTGAAGAAAGAATCTGGCCATTCCTGTGTGCACAAATGATATTCCAGTCTAACCAGTCTGGAATACATTTAGTTGGATGTGCATGTGCATCTCTGCAGTGTGCACACAGTGAACGCAATGCCTTCTGTATCACCTGCAGCGCATGAGCTTGCACAGTGTGCATGCCACATGTGGCTGCATTTCCATCCGAAATTCTCACCCCCGGGAACCCCAAGAACAGAAAGGAAGAAAGTTCTTACACTGGTATTTTTCTGTAGTGAGAACATACAAGCAAGGTATTTTTTCTTTCTTTAGGGACTGCATTTTGTAGTTAGCACTTCAGTGAAACTTTCTCTCATAACCTGTTGATGCTTACTAAACCACTTTTTTTTTGCAGGTGGACTCACACCAGTCCTTTAGGATTTCATTCTGTGCATCTGAACCAAGTAAGACTCTTAGAGTAAACTGTTGAGTTATAGAAATCTGCATATCTGTCATCAGTTAATTTTTGCATCATTTATTCTCCTAATGAGCATGAGATATGCTGAAGCTGCTTTTCAGTTATTGTTTAGTTTAGCTTGTGCTTCACACAACTGGGAGCACTGTAGCTACTTTTTCTAGTTAAATGTTAATACCGAACAATCAAACATACTTTGCAATAGAGAAACAAATTATTTCCATATGCATACAAAATCCCTAAACAAATCCATCAAATATGTTGTCTCAACTATTTCTCTTCCAGCACTGAGAGAATACTGGCACACAGTTAGTATACAGCATCTGGTTAGTTGAGAATACATCAATATCTCTGAAGTTTTAAAACTTTTTATTTGAAAAATAAGTCTTTCCCACAAAGTACGAAACCATCCATCTACAGCTTTTGATTGTGATACTGATTCCCCAGTCTTTTAGTATGCTTGACAGGCATTTTAGCTAGGTTTACAAGTAGAAGGTAGCTAAGATATTCTTTCAGAACTAGAAGAAATGGATATTTTTGTAATTTGTTCTTTGGAAATTATAAGTGATATATTAAATATTTGTATTTCATTTCATATATGTATAGTTTATGATCATGGGGCCAGAGAAAATGGGATGTTCTTTGCTAAATAGACTAATTTTATAATTTATAAGTGCTCCCATTCTAGTTCTCAATAGGAGCTTTTGGCATTGCTGAAGCCAACAGTGAAATTCCCATAAGCTTCAGCAGCAGCTGGCCTCTATTTCACCATAGGAATTTAAGACTGGATTCCAAATGGGATCTAGCTCTATGTCCAAAATTCAGATCCTCAAAATCTCTATTCAGTTGCCACTCGAGGCACCTCCATTTCTGTTGTAACACCCCTCCATCTGTCTGTAAAAGTGTCCAGCTGTTACCTTTGCCTGAAGTTCACTAGACCATTTGGTGACTCTTTTAGACCTGCTCCTCAGAAAGAATCACACATAAGAGTTCTCCAAACTCCTTTGCCCACGCTGCTCAGCCTGGTAGCAACTTCAGGGAAGACCTGAACCTTTGATAGAC
Source organism: Anthoscopus minutus (assembly GCA_013399455.1). NCBI lineage: Eukaryota > Metazoa > Chordata > Aves > Passeriformes > Paridae > Anthoscopus > Anthoscopus minutus. Next base: position 20,298 of record VWYI01014751.1, on the reverse strand, counting down.
TGGATTGTGGATGTGAGGGTAAAGGTCCCTTCCTCATCTGCTGCTCCACTTCCCTTTGCTGATATTTCTCTCACTTTCTGGCGATGTGGTAGCTCTAGATTAGGGCCATCTGACCACGACTTTGTGGGGTCTGACTGACGAGAGGACAGAGAAACAGGAAGAGCACATGGAAACATGGTGTTGGAAGGACACCTGGCTTCTGGTTCCCCCCTTTGCTCTGCTCTATGTGTTTTATTCAGGGAGGTTTAACCTAAGACTGTGCACACTGTCTTTGGAGAATGGACAGAAATCTTTTCCTGAGTCTCCGATGAGTGCTTGCAAGGCTCCAGAATTGCACTAACAGCAGGTCTTTCTTGCCAAATTTTTATTTAATTATTCCCTGTAAAGTGAAACAGCTTCCTGTCTCCGAGTACCCAGAAGCTTGGCAGTTAATAGTTCAGGCATTTTTGCAGATGGAGTGGGAGTTCAAAGCACCTAATGGATGGGAGATGAATGATTTGTGGCTCCCAGCCTAAGTGTACCTGTGGTGATCCTGGGAGAAAGTGGCTTTTGCAGTGCTCAGGGGTGCCTGGATCTGCCCCATGCCTGACAGCAGCTCTGCACTGATGCAGAGCCCGAGGGGCTTCTCCCCATCACCCCAGTGGCCTGTCCTGCATGAGGCATCACCTGAGGAATGACAGCTGTGTAGTGAATTAACAGTGGGAAATTATGGAGGAAATGTGTTTGTGGAGAAACAGCACTGTGTGCTGGGAGGTGTGGGGGGAAATCCTGCTGGAAGAGATGGTTGGTGTGCCAGCTAATGCTTACCAGACTGTTAATTCTTTTTATTTCTGACCTTGCTGAGATCCCAAAAGACAAAGTTTGGAAACTATGCTGTAAGCTGGCATCTTTAAAGAGCAAGCAAACAATGAACCCATGGTCTAATTACACCAGGAATTTTCCAGACTTTTCAGCTGTTATGTAAAACATTTTGCCTCTCTAATAATTATTATAAACTTCTTAACTAGAGTGATTTGCCCAGGAACAATAAAGTTTAGTCTAAATTTATATGTTATTCAAAGGAAAGCAGCTCAGGGACTTGCTGTTGAAAGGGAAATTTGTAGCGCTGTTTTATACAAAGCTAAAATTAAAAAGAAAGAAAAGAAGTCTGTGTTTTACATTAAACCAAACCTTTTTGATAAGAATGCTGGCCTGGAGCAATTTAAGCCATGAAAAATGAACTCCCTGAGCACTCCTGTCAGAGTCTAGTGATGGAAGGATCCCTGTAAATTCTTAATCTGCCTTTCTTTGTGGCAGGACAATATAGTTCTACAGAAAGGAAGGTCAAGGAACTGAACCTCCACAGTAGGTATCCAAAAAAGCAATCAAGCTAAACTAGCAGGGAGTGGATTCCAGCTGAACTCTGTAGTGCAGAGCTTTTCTCTTCCACCACAGGTACCTTATAGAAGGGAAGATTCCTGGGACTAGTGGTTTAATTTCTCTGGCTACCATGCTAATCACATACGTCCCATAATTAACTGTCTTTCTTTCTTTCCCCCAGACTGTCATTCTTCTGTCTCTCAGCTCCATCCAACAGGCAGACAATGTGGACACAAAGGCTGTGCAAGCTGGCGAGGCACCTGATGGAAGTCCGAAGCTCTGTGACACACTACCCTGTGCCCCACTCTTTCAAATATTTAATTTGCATTCTTTCCCAGCAATAGCCAAATGCTCAAGGGCTGCTTTCCATTTTCACCTCATTAGATTATATGTCTGAACATAAAAATGACTGAGAACTGTGAACCAAATCAAGCTCCTGCAATGTGTGCTGCAAACATGCCAATCATAGTGATGACACAAGGCAAGGATTTGGCAAAAGTCATGAATGGCATTAATGTTAATTCTGTATTTGCAGGTTAGACCAATGTCAGCTTTATAGCAAGCTCATTATCTTATTTTAGGAACAATGATGGGTTTCCCAGAAGGCAGAAAAAAGAATCCTATAGCAGACTGTGAAGAAAAGGGATCTCTGACCAGAGGAAACAACACGGCACCAGTCAAAAGAAATTGTCAAGGGATGGTGGCTTCCTCCATCCCAGCCAAATGCATCTGCCACCTTCTGTGGATACATAAGACAGAGGGAAAGGATACAAATCAGACTAAACCCCCAAAGACTGGAAAGCTCTGTAAGAGGCTTTTAGATGGGTTCAGAGTGTCACTGCCTCATGGATGCACTTTACTGACAGGGTAGGAGCCTGCAAGACATTTGTTATGGCTGTGAGTGGGAATGCTGCCCTGGCTCTGAGACCATTCCCAGCTGCACACCTTCCCATGGAGTTCACTTTGCACCAGCAGCAAAGGGGCTGAGGGTCCATGGCTGTTTCCATGCAGGCCACAGCCTGCAAATAAAGAAAACAGGGAGCTCTGCATCTTGTAAGTGTGCAGGATCTAATTCAAGGTTTAAAGAAATATATTTCAAAGCTTTACAGAGTGGGGTGTCCCATGTAGGGTCCCCTTGGTGACCACTCCTATAACCTGAGTTTTAAACTGAAGCAGAAAATGAAGAGACTTTGTTAAAAAGTGTGGGATACCTGTTCAGTAATTCCTTCTGCACTCTACCATCTTTATAAGAAGACAATTAGGAGGTACACACCATTGTGTAATAAAGTAAAAATTGTGGCAGAGGGTTTTTACCCTTTTCTTTCCCCCACCTTTCAATTGTATAATTGGTTTTAATAAAACTCCAATATAAATTCTTGTATGACATAATATTTGGAGAAATGCATCTCATGTAATAAAAGAAGATGAGAAAATGAAAACCAAAAAAAAATCTGTGATAAGATGCACATTGTACTTAGTTTCTTGTGCGAAAGGGGGCAACCTGAAATATAAGAGAAGGAACATGCAAGGGAGAAATCTACTCTATGCCTAGCCTCATGCTCTGGGATTTCATAAGGACTGTAGTTAGAGTGGCAGGAAAGCTTTTCTCTTCATCTTTGAAAAATGAGCCTGCAGCCTTCCTGGGAACCCTGATTAGGCAGCTGATTTGAAACTAATCTGCTGTGTGTTAACTGTGAAAATATACCTTCAAGCATTCACCAGTTTTCTGCCTGGTTTGTGGAAGATGTGGCCCTCAATTTGCACAATTTGGATTGTAATTTTCCTGTAGCTCTAGGATATGTATATTTAAGGGTCTGATAAGAAGCGGCTTCTGTACACTGGAGCAAAGGGTTTGTTGCTGGTGGCTGTGTGAAAAGATGGGAGGGAGGCAGGGGGTTAGCATGAGAGGATGTTAGGAGAAGAAAGCAGTTCCCAGTGGTCCTGTGTAGGATAATGGTAACCTTTTGGTCTAGGGGGGCATTTTATTTAGGAGCTTGACCATGGTTTTATGGTCATAGGCAATTGTGATCAATGGGAGTTTTGTATGTCCCACATTTCTGCATCTGGGGCTGCCTCAAGCCCTTACCCTCATTCCAAGTTCAGTGGAGCTTACCAGTGCCGTCTGGACCTCATGTGTGTGTGTGAGCTCCGAGTCTGACACACACTCAGCTTGACTCCTTCTTTATGGGTGAGCTCAGCTGAAAGTTGTGATCCACAAACCTTCCCACTAGTGAACAAGATGTGCTCAGGTCCTCTTTGCTACATTATAGATGACAGCTCCAGGCAGGAACAGTTGCCTCTTGGCCCCTTTGAGTGGGAATTGGGGCAACATGGAAGTGGCACAAGCTAAGAGCTTGCATAAAGAGAGTGTTGATAGCACAGCTTATACTTTTAAATATTTGATGCTTTCCTACTTTCATATCAGAATTTTCCATGGATATTAGTAAAACTCTCCATTGCTTGCAAGTTTAAAGAGCTTTCCTTTAAGGAAAAGAACTTGCTTGCTTGGTGAGATTTCTCCAAACTAAGATTCATCAGCTCTACTATAAATCTAAATTCTTGCCTTTTTATTTATATTCTTTGGTGAGGACTCACTCGTATTACTTGATTCTTAAAGCCAGGTGGAGGGAAAGAGCTGTATATATAAATGACTCCTTGACTGAAAATCTAGGCCAGAAATTTCAAAGCATGCATTGTCAAAATCCTTTAAAGTACAAAAAAGAGTAAGTCAGCCACTTGTCTATAACAAAACTATCTTCTAGTATTTTACTTTATCATTGGGCACTATCGTCTTTTAAGTGACTACTGAGACTGGCCAGCTTTATTAATGACCTCATAGCTGATAAATTTTGCAGCTAAGTGTCTTACTGCCTGTGAGGTAACGCTGGAGAAGCAGATAAGTGCGTCTGTCTGACTGACTATAAGAATGGCACTTTTGTGAGCTTCCCTCTTAATTCTTTCCTTTAAGGAATACTACAGCCAGTTTGGTTTTTTTTTTTATCTGCACTGTTAACTACAGTCCTCTGGGGCATGTTATAAACAGAATGTATAATATATTTAGTGTTCTGGTTGAACTGTAGATGGGCTCCCTCATAAATGTAAGAAGGCACTCAGTGAGCTTTAAACAAGAGGAGGAAATACTGCTGAAAGGAATGAGCAGACTTGCAAACCGTGACATAAAATTCATCTGACTAAGTAAACACAGTAAAAAAAGTACAAAGAGATGGCTAGACCTCTGTCAGCAGAGGAAGCTAGGGACCTCTGGAAATGTTTCTGTGAAAACTATCTCCAAAAAAAATCTTTACAAGCGGTAAGATTATGGATGAAGGAGTTGTTGAATTGTGAGCCAAGTTTTTAATTATTCTGAAAGAGAAAATGCAAAGATTTAGGGACAGAGAGTGAGGGGAAAATGGGTATTCCATCAATGAAATCTGCAAAACATGTCAACTAGTCATGCAGGATGCACAGTAACAGAGAGAGGACCAAACAGCAGGAGGCTGACTATCAGTCATCATTCATTCATACATTATCTGTTTCAGAGTGGCATCAAAAATTTCACAGGAAAAGTAGATAAAATGCCATAGCAGTGTGACCGGAGTAACTCATTTAGAGAGAAAACCTCTCCCTAATCAATACCTATGTGTTTTATGGTATCTTTTGTTTTGTAAATGTTTTCTATGGAAACTCTTTGCCCATTTTAAATATCTCATCTGGTTTTGATTCCTAGGAAAACCCTGGACTGAGCTGAAACTTATGGCTGTACTTGTCTTTATTGGTGCTAAATATTTTGCCTGATAATTTTGTTGGATACCCTTCTTTCTTTTATTTTTTTTTTCAAGTGAATGAGTAGTAGGAATATAGTTGGCCACAGCTCTATTAATAAAACCAAATTCAAGTAGAGAATGTATTTTTGCTGGAATGAAAATTGCTTAATAAAACTGTCAGAGTCACTATAATTTTGTTACAAAAGAAAACAGGAAAAAATGTTCCAGAAACACAAAAAGTCTCATCTTGCATTTCATTTTGAAATCTTATTTCATTTCAACATTATTTGATTTTATGTTATGTTTTTAGAGTCTCAGATTAAATATTCTGATACTTCTGGATCAAGTTGTATTTTCAGAATGCTCTTTTAAGAACAACTTGGAAATTTTCAGTTCTTACTGTGATTCAGAACATGAGCTTTGCAATACAAAACAGGGCATCCCAAAATGGAGATTTTACCCTCAGCAATAGCTTTGCTACAAATCATAGAATCACAGAGTGGTTTGAGTTAGAGACCATCTCCTTAGAGATCATCTACTTCCAAACTCCCTGCATTGAGCAGGGACACCTTCTGCTATACCAGGTTACTCAAAGCCTCGTCCAACCTGGCCTTGAAAATTTCCAGGGTCAGGGCAACCACAGCTTGTCTGGGCAACATATTCCTGTGCCTCACCATCTTTAGAAGTGTTTCATTATAAGAGTGTCATTCTAATATCTAATATAATATTTAATCTAAACATGTCATGTTCCAGTTCAAAGCTATTCCCCTTTGTCCTCTCACTCTAAGCCTTTATAAAATGTCACTCTCCAGCTCTCTTGCAGGCCCCCTCCAGGTACTGGAAGGGCACAAGGAGGTCAATCCAAAGCCTGCTTTTCTCCAGGCTGAACAAGTCCAGGTCTCTCAGCCTATCTTCACATAAGAAGTGCTCCAGCCCTCTGATCGTAGTCATGGCTTTTCTCTGGACCCTCTCCAACACATCTGTATCCTTCCTGCCTGGGATCCCAGAAATGGATGCAGCACTGCAGGTGTGGTCTTACCAGAGTGTAACAACAGAAGCTTTTTTGCTGCCCTTGATGTCTCTGGCTAGATGGCACACCATCAAGGCTCTTTCCTAAACTATCTCAGCAGCTAGATCCCTAGATGCTAAGACAATTTCTTTGTGTTCCTCCCAGGCTACCTGTTCTTGCCTCCACTCTCTGTAATATGTGTCAGTCATTCTTTCCTCTCTGTACTTGCTTTCAGTTTTAAGTTTTTCACTGTATTATTGAAAGGGAATCATCCTGTGTGCTTAATAATAATTAACATCGGTCTCTGGATTTCTGTTTTCACTCTATTATTCTAGTATAAATTGTCCAGAACCAAGCAAAATTATTCCAGATATTAACGACATAACATTATTCACATCCTTATAACGTTGTCATTTTTATATTATCTTTCTTAAATTTGATTGTATGAGATTTGAGCTAATAGACCTTCATTAATAAGCTGTATTGCATGCACACCCATATACACAGTTTTGCTCTGTAGCTTTACTGTCCCAGAGAGCAGCTGAAATATTTTTCTTGGATGCTTATTCATGGACACCTTACTTTTGATATTCTTTGGATGCTACTTGACTTTTATCACCTCTGACTTTCATATACCTGTTGTTGCCAAGGTGGGAAAATTTTGTAAGTGTTACTCCTGGCTTTATATTATCTTTCTGCTCAAGAGAATGGGGTGAACACTTGTGCTGGAGTTCTCACTTAACAGTCATCCATCCTCACAGTATTATGTAATGGTTTACATTTAGTATTTATAAACATATTTTTTGATATTTCTGTCAATGCTCCTTGTTTTTATCATCATGGTTTACTGAATAGTGCTTACAGAGCACGTTATTCCTCTTAGGGTACTGAGGATGATGCCTCCAAACTGCTCCCAGCTCTGGAAATAGATATGCATTGCACTTTATCTAACCTAGATCTAGACAGCAGAAAAATGAATTGCATAGTGCAGCTATGTGCACTTAATGAGGAAGCTGACAAAATACAGGCCTTGGTTGTGAAATGCCTCCTTAAAAATAAGTTATTTATAGTCCAGCTGAGTGCCTATCTCCATGGTCACCTGTCTCATGTTGACACTACATCTCATCCAGCAGAGTATCTGTCTATTATTCAGCACTGCTTCTAGTATGTGGCTTGGGTTTATAGGCCTCTTGTTGGCTGAATTTCCCAGATCGACACAGAACCGTCTGCTGAAATTGGTGTCTCCCTCTCCCTCTCCTTTAAAGTTATTAGGACCTTCTTTTTNTTTATTTTGGTCAGAATTTTAGATGGAGAAAGAGACTGAATTGTCTCAGCATTTCTCTCACAACAGCCAGACATACAGAGCACTCATCCGCTGTGGAAAACTCTGTCTGAAGTTAGTCCCTGGCCCAGGCAGAGCAGAATTACCGTCAGGTGACTGTCCCAATAACAAGGCTTTGTTTAGTATGGGATGCCCATGAATGTTTGTCTTGTTCCTCAGTCTTGTGCACCCAGGAAACTCCACTAAGTGCACAGTCTCTAAAGCTAGCACAGTCCTACAAGAGATTTAATGTAAGCTGAATCAAGTTCAAAAAATCTCTGACAGTGTTACAGAGGTATTTCAGATTTTCAGTAATTGCTTGCTTGCACATTAGTTACCTACTTACCCTGCTGCTTACACATCCTATTCCACACCTCTGCACCAGACTGTGTAGCTTCAGCTTCTTTGCTGTGCTCAGCAAAGAAATATAATACATAAAGTGAATCATTCATTTTTGCAGCATGTGGGAGTTAAATATCATATTATAAACAAGTCTTGGGACTCTGAACCCTCAAGCCTGATCTCATTCTCTCCCTAATATATATAGATGTGACAGGGCTACTGATGTGTTCTGGCCACTCTATACTCTGCCAATGAAAAATGCTTTATGCCTCCCAGCACTCCTGTCTGCTTTAATTAGTTCATAATCTCATTGGAAGGATGTAGCACCACCAGCTGCAATGGGGTTTCTAGTCTGCAGCTAAGGCTCAGGGAAACACTAACGTTACCAGAGCTAATTTTCAGAGAAGAAAGCCAGCAAGCCTCCTGGTACCTTTTGTTACCAAATTTTCAAAGTCAGTGGTGACACTGTGCAACAAAGGATCAGAACCCTGCTTTCCTCTAGGGTTTCCCCTACTCAGTGCTTGTACTCCACATGAGCAGAACGGCCGCAGGCAGAAAAGGATGGGCATTTCTGGGCATATCTGGGTAGACAGAGAATCTGCATTCTTTTTCCAGCCTTGCTAGCTTGGGCTAATTTTATTTTGGGCACTGCAGAGTAGCTTTGCTTGGTAGTTTGAGATTGGTGGTGTACTAGTGTGTGAGTGCGTGTCCTTTGCAAACAGCGCTGGTTCCATGTATGGCCTGGAGACGGCAAAACTGCAGCAAGGAATGAGCTGAGCCTCAACTAAGTGCACTCTGGCAGTACAGTACAAATTGTATAGACAAGGAGAGGCCCAAACCCAGACCTTTATGAGGAAGGCAGGATGGAGATCTAAAATGCTGTTGTTTCTTGTTTTCTGTTTCTTTCAAAAATGACTCTGTGCCACAGTAAACATGGCTAACAACTCTGCCTGCTAGTTCGGAGTGCTGGCTAAGGGAGCTCACATCTGCCTGCAATCGACTGTGTAGACATATCCTACGTGGCTTCTGTACTGGAGCTGGCTCCTCTCCTTCTAGCTCTGAATACAGGCAGAGTTCACATGTGTCCCTTTACACCCTCACCTATAAGCACACGCAAACCAAGGGGATGTAGGCTTTATGGGAATTACCCTTTTCCTGAGGTGTGAAAAATCTTTTTAGGCAGCCATATGAATTTAGTGTAATAGGTTGTAATTGGGCATGTCCTGGCTTGTTTGCACTCTTAATAACAACACAGCCTTCATAATTTGACACAGATATAACCCATTCTGTCACAATGGTAGTTTGCCAAGATTTATTCTTTTAACAAGGAACACAGATTCTTTTAATGTCTGAAAGTTAATGAGGAAGGCTTTTCCAAGTGCAATGTGATTACACAGAAATGCATCCTTTGCCTCCTCTTTTCTTTTCTTTTCTTTTCTTTTCTTTTCTTTTCTTTTCTTTTCTTTTCTTTTCTTTTCTTTTCTTTTCTTTTCTTTTCTTTTCTTTTCTTTTCTTTTCTTTTCTTTTCTTTTCTTTTCTTTTCTTTTCTTTTNGCCAAGAGCAGAGTGCACTGCATGGTGGATCAGCATGTTCTGCTTCTGTCCCTCCACCTGGGACTGCTACAGGAAGAATTCCACAGAGATTCTGGTGTCCCAGTCCTCCCCATAAAGTACCAGTGCTGTGCTGTGTGGCTGCATTGGAGTGTCCTTTGGGTTTTACATCCCCTCTCTTGAGTCCAGCATATTTTTGCCTCCTTGAGGATCAGGTTTTTGTGATTCCCTGTGTGAAAATGACGCATGGCAAGCTCAGCCCAGGCAGGTGCACAACTCAGTCCTCTCCTCTCCGAACCTCTCCTCTCCGATCCTCTCCTCTCTGAACCTCTCCTCTCCTCTCTGAACCTCTCCTCTCCTCTCTGAACCTCTCCTCTCCTCTCTGAACCTCTCCTCTCCTCTCCTCTCTGAACCTCTCCTCTCTGAACCTCTCCTCTCTGAACCTCTCCTCTCCCAACTTTCTGACAAATGAGTGAAGCCATATTTGATAGGAACTCATAAACGCTTCGTATATTGTGCTCTTTGGAAAAGCTGGTAAATCAGTGCACAAAGGAGACCTAAATGATTTCCCAGTTTATGCTTCCAAAAATAATCTTTCATCCCATATTTCAGAAATTGGATTTTATAGTGTGGAATAGTGCTCTTTATTTGAAACAGTGAGTCTGTGACCTTTGTTGCTGCCCATCAGGTAATGATAGAGTGATCTGTCATTGACCTGTTTTCTTCTTTTAAACCCTTCAGTATTTTTATAATATTAAGTGTTTCCGTACTCTTTTGAAAGTCCTCCCCAGATTTCTGCCATTTTTTCTCAGAAATTCATTCCCACCTTTATCTGCCTGCCATTGCTCTTGCTCTTTTAGGCTTGTAATGTCTTGATTTTAGTTTCTTTCCAAACACCACTGGTTTGACAATTGCCTTCTCTTAAGCTCCTGCCATTCAAAACAGCTTTCTTGCATCTCTGCTTCATGCTTCACCACTTATTCCAAACCTCAACTGAAAGCATAACTTCTTTTTTTGGCTGTGTTAATATCAACTCAGGCATTGATCTAAAATTCAGTGTTTTAATATCTTAACCATATAGCCCTACTCGTTGTAAACCACCAGCTTGTAACCTGCGCTAAGATTCTTCTGTACAACTGAATCGCCATTTGGACACGTATTTAGTTTGATTTTTTTTCCATAAGAATTTTAAAAAAATATGCAATTTATACATTTGTTAGATGTTGTTCTAAGACAGGATAAAAATTGGCAAGCTCTGTGCTGTTAGGTATGCTCAATAGCCTTTTTTGGGAGGAGAGAAGGAGGTTATCTGGCTCCTTGCTTTTAGCTCTGTCAGCAAGTCTGAAGATTTCAGAAAAAGCTGCACCATATCCTATGCAGGAGAAAAGGCAACAGTATTTCTGGAGGTGACAGAAGATTTTGTTTTTGCTAATGGAAAGCATGGCTTTCTGGTGCCACAGTGAAATTACCCAGCTATAGTATATGGAAGTGGTGGGATGAGGAATGATATGATGCTCAGCATGTATCTAGACTGTTCTGTTAATGTCTTAACACTAAATGCTATTGTACAAAACCTCCTTGTTCAGGAATAGTGCATGTAATTTATTTAAATATGGATGGCAGATTTATAGAAAAAGTTAAGTCAAGAAACAGACAATATTGCACATAACAGTGGAAACTCATTCAGAGTATGAATTTCTGAAGGTTGTGTACAATGGTAATGATCACCTCCTTAGACAAAGAACAACTCATCAACATCAGATGATATTGCTTCATATTTTGGCATGAGGAAAAAGAACTTCTGTAATTCGAAATAGATTTAAATTGTGAAGTCCAGTTTCATAAAATAATTTGGGCACTTGGGAATCTAAATTAGACTGGGGATGGATAGTGGTTCTTGGAAATGTGTGTATCTTCCAAATTTTGGTACCACTGTTATTAGAATGAAGATGAATTCCAGCAGAAATAATTAGGAAACTTCAACAAATAAAGTGATACATTAAAGACATTTCAGGGTTGTCTAACAAAAAAATGCCAGAAAAACACTTGAAGACTAAATGAACTTGCTGTGAATGCTGGAAATTTTACAGCCCTGAATTCATTGCTTTGCAACAGCAACAAAACAGCACCATTTTTGCAGCAGACTCTTGGAACAAAAAAGTCATCTTTGAAAGAGAGGGACATGTGTGGCGGCATGACAGACAAAAGTTTCTATGTGAGAGATATCACTCTGGATGAACCCAAAGTGGTGAACACATTTTGGAGGTGAACTTGGAGGAAAATAGGTCTGATCTGTATCTGTATCTTTTGGAATATCTTTCCCACAGACTTAATTGATAGGGTCCTTTGCAAAAGTGATATCCAACCCATCATAAAAGGTGATATATCACACTGTCATTTTCTCTTTTGTTTTGGAGTGGGTCCAGACTACACCTTGGTGTAACCATCTCAGAGTGAGTCTATAACTGGTATCTTAGCATGTGAAGAGGACCATATCCATAGTTAGTAATTTGTGCTGAGACAGCAATGATTTTTGGTAGCATACTTTTGTAAAAAATAAAAATATTGCAATTTTTCTTGAGAACTATTCAGACATTGGCATTTTTGATCAATGAATGTACTTTCATGGTCATTTTCATACACTGTTGATTTGGGTATTTACAGATTTCTCTAGAGAGTGATTCAAAAAGAACTTGCCAGCTCACGCCAGACATCCTTGGGGCTGATGAAGCCCATCAACAGAGCAGATCTGGTTTTGGGCATTATCCTGGTTTGAGAACTCATGCCATATTGACAAGGGTCTCACTGTGGCACATGTGCTGTGGTCCTGGGCTGGGCAAGGCCACAAAACCCTTCAGTGATGTGGACTGGAGGGACCCCTCAGCTCAGTACCCTCTCCCACTCTGCCTCTAAGCCTTGCCAATCTGGGCAGAGCAGATATCTGACCCCACCCCACTCATGCCACCTCTGTATTCTCAGACTAAATGTCCACTTTTAGGGCTAGAAGAATGTAGCTTTGGAGACCTGTCCTCAGCACAGGTTACAACCCGATGCTTTGCAGGCTGGCAGTGCAGTCTGTGTTAGGTATCAGAAGTGATAGCCCAGAGCTCTGTGTCCATCAGACCAGTGCTGGGTGCCGGTTCTGTGCCACTGGGCTGGCCATGTCCTACCGTGCTGAAGATGTGCACTGCAGCAAGGCCAAGATTTCTGATCTCTTGAAGAAAGAAAAAATCTCCCACCAACACCTTCCTGCCTGAGTTATCTGGGAGATAAAATACTGCTATTACAAGTGGGACTCCTTTTCTTTTCCCTGCAGTCCAAAGGATAAATCTGCACAGGTGTGAATCAGGTTTCAAGGCTTTGTGAACACAGTCTGAAAGGTGGTTCAGATGGAGGCTTTCTTCAGGTTCAGTGTCATGTGGTGGTGTCTGTGTGTGGCGGGGGTCTGTTCCAGGGCTAGTGAGTGAGCACGCTATCTATCCTGACAGAATCTGAACAAAAGCTCATATTTTTTCATTGAATGTTTTCCAAAGTAAATGATCTGCAGGCATTTACCCAGAATATCATTAACACAGAAAGGGAAGCTGAATTTATTGTGTCCAAATGTTACTTTAGTGTTTACAGGAATTCTGATCTTTAAATTTCTTGCTAAATATAATCTCTTTTTTTTATGTTATAGAAACCCTGTCTGGGATTTTGAATAATAACAAAAGACTATAAAATCTAATTTTTTTTTTCTCAAGTCATTAGATGTATTTATAGATTTAGAATATTCTGAATATTCTGTTTCCTACTACAATATACAAAAATTAAAAGCCTTAGAATTTAACTAGAAACACAGAGCCAAACTGTTTTGTTTATGGCCTGCTTTTTATTAACATTGTTGCATTTCATTATAGGGTAGTGCTGGGGAAATGATGAATTTTGTTAACATGGTTATTATTATGTGCTTTCCAAATAAAGCTTTACATTTTATTATTAATGAGGGGAAAAAAATGAGCCAGATTTGACTCATGTAGCTTGATTAGTGTCATTAGATTTACGTCAAGGGTGAGCTGGGTTGAGTCTCTCCTTGCTGAGGAAAAAGCTCAAAACTTTTGGCACTTAATTAGGAGAAATACACAAACATTTAAATGCTGCTCTTAAGTACGATTAGGCAATGAGTACAGAGTTCAGTCTGTGTGCTGGGCAGAAATGGACTCTGGGAAGCTTCTTCTGACTGAGAGAATTTTACAAGATCCCTCAGCCCCATACCTAGACATAGACAGCTTGGAGTGCTTCCTGACACCCACCCGGGGACACTAATGAAATATGGACATGGTATGAGTTATTTTCATCCTGATGCCTTTTTTACCCTGGTTTCCAAAGGAAGAAAAGGCAGAAACATGAGCCAGAAACATGGTCTGGACTAGTTCACAATCATGGCGGTCTGGGAAAGGGTGGGAAGGGCTGAGAAGGGCACTGACGCACAGTGTGTGCTTGGCCTGTTGCACTCTGTCATGTAAAATCTTACATAATCCACTGCAAAGTAGTGGTGAATTCTGACCAAAAGGCTAAAAAAAGGTGACAGGTCCAGAAATTCACCTTTATGAGAGCTGGAAATCTATACCCAGTTTCCAGCCCGAATTTCTTAATGGCTCTCTAATATGTCTTTGTTCTTATGCCAGATCATTGTCTTTAAGCTTAAAAAGCTCCTTCCCTTTTCTGGTGTTTATCCTCCAGCTGTATTTACAAAGAGTGACTGTATCCCCTCTCAGACTTGGATCTACTTGGCTAAATAAGCCACTGTCTTTTAATTTCCTCTTGTAAAATAAACTCTCTGTTACTTGGATCATCCCAGCAGCCATTTCTGCACCTGTTCTGGTACGAGTTCCCTTTCTGTCAACGTGGGTGACCCAAACGACCAACAATACTTGAAATATCACACAAGTCTTGTATTGGTGGCTTTCATACTCCTAGGAACACCTTGCTGGATTTGTTCTGATCTCTCTACCTTTTCAGAAGTTCATCCTCTAATGCACAGGTGTCCCTGTGGCTCACTAGTACATGCTGTTTTCTCACTGCTGACTAAGTAGCTGAAGAGTTTGAGTCAAGGTAATATTAGCTCTCAGGTTTTTAACTCCAGTTACATGATCATAACTTTCAAATAGTACAGCTAAATGCCTGGTTGCATAGCATGAAACAAGGCAGTGAAAGAACAGAGGTCTTGTTTATTATAGCAAAACTTCTTCTACTGTGTCCTGTTAGATCTGGCAGCGATTGCATGTAGCTTTTCTCTGTGATCATGGTGTTAGACAAAACCTGAGATGATGGTATTAATTAAGCAATAAAACAATGCCAAATCTGTGTGGGATGTAGATAGTTTTAAAAGGATTAAGAACTTTATAAATAAAGTACGTCTGGAAAGCCCAGCTTCTGGTACCCCAGCAAACTCCCACCCAATGAATTGATTTTTGGCCATACTTGCCTGCCTCAACCAGGCTTGCCTCCCATCTCTTTGGGCTTTTTCATTGCTAGAATCCAAATTTCAAGGACACCTGTCTCATGCAGTTTCTCAGGACATTTCATATTTTTAGAACTTTTTGTTCTGAAGTTTTCTCTGTGTATGTGTGTGTGTGTGTGTGTGTGTGTGTGTGTGTGTGTGTGTGTGTGTGTGTATTTAAAAAGAGGACATTTCAGGTCAGCTTGTGGGCTCCTTAACTATTTCAATCTGTGTCTCAGTGGTAATACTGCTCATATAAAATTGTTTGTTATTGCTCAAAATTTCAATATATTTCATGTGATGATGGATTTAAAAGCAAAATATTGATATTCAGATAAACAAAACATGATCAATATTATCTCAAGGTGTTACAGATGTTATAAAGCTGACTCACAAATATCCACAGTATAAACAAATCTGGAATACCTTTTTTTTAAAATTTACAGATCCTTTTGGACTTGTACCTTCTTTATAATCTGTTTGAAATCCAAATTCATGCTTAGTACCATGTGTACTGTGGAAGAATCTTTGTTGGAATTTACTTCCTATCCAGTATCACAACACATTTGTTACACAACACAGAAAAAAAATGTTTAATACTTCATTTTCCCTTCACTGTGGCCTCATGTTTTCTTTGCTTTTTATTCCCCTCCCAGAATGTAACTCAATATACCAAATGTTGGAAAAATAGTTGCTACTTGATAAAGAAAGGCAGCATAAATAAAATCTCCAATATTCAGTCAGTTACAAATGTGCTAAACTATTTGTATTTAGAAAGGAGTCTTTCATATCTGGCATTATGGTGATGACCTACTAAGGAGGGGAAAGTGTGAGCATGTGTGTTTATGTGTGTATATGTATTTGTCCCCATACACAAATATGTATACATATGTAGTTGGAATGGAAGACCCTGACTTTACCCTGCTGGCTTCTTATTTAACCACGGTTGTCACATACGGGATTAAGTTTCTGCTGAAAAAAAATTTCAGGTCTTATTACCAACAATAATAATACTTGTTGGTTTTAAAAACTCCTAAAATATGGTCTGGAAAGAGCAAAAATAAATAAAAGATCATATAATAGGGGTGCTAGCTGCCCATGCCAGGAGGAAATTGCTTGGCAAAGAATATCTGAGATCCTTTAAAAGTTATTCTGTGTACCAGTTTCAGAGAGATGCTGGCCTGACTTCCAGCTGACTAATGGCAACTCCATGGAGGGTAACATCAGTGCCCATTCCTTAGTTATTACCAATAATATATCACTTGAAAAATAAACAGAAAGATAAATGACAGGACAGATGTCTAATGAGGCAGAGGTTAAGGAGTGTTAAACTGTGCTGGACACCATCCGACATGCCGGTGTTAAATTATGCTGGATGCCCTGAGCTCCCTCCCCATAAAAGGTCAATGCTCTGGGTATGTTCCTGGATGATTTATGAAATCAAAGAATGGCCCACATGCCTATCTCTCTGGGAGGTGAGCAGCTTGCAACATTGTCAATCGCAGCCCCATAATAAACGAAATTTAAACATCACTTGAATCAATCCATCTTCATCTCTTGCTCCATTGCAAGCTCTCCTCTGCCTTGCTCTCACCAGCCAGCCATGACATAGCAAATTGTACTTCATACAGGTCCCTGTAGCTATTTTAGAAGCCTGCAGTGCTCTCTGCTAAGGTTAGAAACCCTCTGAAAATGGCTGTTTCTTTTGGATCGGGTCAGACTTGCTCAGTCTGTCTGCTGTTTCCATGAGTACATGGTGTCTTCCTGTCTTCTGAAAAATTTGTCCTGTAATTTTAGATTAGGTACAAATACTGTATTTATAAAGAAAATAGTTTAATTTCAGATTCAGCATTTAGCTACATCAGCATAAGTCAGCTTTGTCCTTCATGCCTGAAGAGTTAGATTCACTATACCTAAAATCTTTCTGAGGGACATCACACACTGTGCCCCCACAGAAATCAATGACCCACGGTGCCATCAGGTATTTGCTAGTCGTAGCTGCTGCGAGTAGATGTGGTTTCTGTAGTTCTTCCAGCTGGCTCCCACACCTCCAGCTTCTCTTTTATCTTATCTTTTATCTTATCTTTCACTCATCTTTTTACATTACCTTGATATCTATTTTCTGCTCAATAAAAATTTGCTAGGTAGTGATTGTATATCTTTACTACTTTCAAGGTTGCTACTTCATGGTTTTTCTTCCCATTCCTGTTTCTGATGAAACATGACAAGACTCACCAATGTATCCCAATTACTACAGGAAGCATGTGGAGGAAAAGAAGCAGATCTGTGTAAGACCAGTGTGGCTTTAGTTCTCTACCTGCAGATCAGGCATGTAGAGGGTCAGCAGAGTACATTCTCTCTGACACAGTCAAGGTGAAAGATCCTGGTGAAGGAGCTGGTTTTCACTGCCTTTCAAAAAAATTAATTTGCAAGCTGGAGGTCTCACGTGGTGCAGTCATGTGAAAGCCTTGTTTACCTGAGATGTTTCACATATACTGAATGTAAATATGGTGGTTGAGGGTGAGGGACTTTGCTCAAAGAAATGCCAGATGCTGCCTGTAAGTGGGTACTGCAGGTACCCCAACCTTTGTGCAGCAGAAAGCCAGCAAAAAGGTACATGCTCTGCCTCCTGACTGGCTTTTCTCCCGGGCTTTTATTATAATTTTCCACTGAAACCAGAGTGAATTTTGTACAGAAAGAGTCACAATGGTGGTTTCATGGTATGTATGTGTGTGTGTTCTGCTGTCCAGAGGGACTATCTCAGCAACAGGGTGCGGGCTCCTGACAGTCACTGGAAGTGCTTCCCAGAACGGAATGGGAACTTTCCAAATGGACAAAGTGATTTATTACTGAAATAACTCAGAGGGGTGTGACTTAACAACTGTTATAATTGAAAAATGGAGCCAAAGGCACAGAACTTGTTAAAACTCATTGAACTGAAGTTATGATAGCACTTTGTTGACAATAATGTTGTCTTTTTCCTGGATTTCTGTCTTATTTGCCACAAGATCACTAAATATCCCTGGGAAGGTAGGGGAGGAAAAGAGATGTCTCAGATGTGATCTGATCTTAGAAATGAAGTGTTGGAGAACCAGAGGTGTGCAGAAAACACAAGAAAGACTCAGAAAAGAATCAGGAGACAATTTTCTTCTAAGCCAGTACTTATGGGTAGTTCTTCTGGAAAACATGCAGCAAAACTGGAACAAATGCCTTTTGATCTAATCAGTTATACGATTTAATTAAAAATCATCAGAAGTATGGTGAGCTGAACATAAATAGCAGGTTTACAAAAAAAAAGAGATAAAATGAAGAACAACATCAATAAAGGCTTCCTCTAGGAAGGATCCTATTCCTCTAGGATAACAAAGAGGCTAGCTTTCACTTTTAACTGTCAGCTGAAGCTTAATGTGACCACTGAAATATTCAGATTAAAATAAAAAAAAAGCAATTAGATCCTTTCTTCAAAGTACTAGTTGTACTTAGTTCTATGCAAGTAGGTAGGCTTGGGCTGATGAGGGAGAGGTAATCCCAGGGCTAAGCACATTATTCTCCTGGTTGCCTGACTATAGAAACAGGCATTAGTCAGCTAGGCTAACTGAAGACTGAGAAGCCCTAACTAGTCAACATCCCCTCACGCTGCTTTTCCTCCTGTCCCACTTTTGGTCATTTTTATCATTGACTGTAAAGAAGATGGCAAAGCTCAGGATGCCTTCAGGTTTTTCAAGGCTGAGGTAAGTGAATTCACCTCATCTCACTGAGTTCAGGCACATGGTGTGATTCCTGGAGTATCCTGAGCAGGGCCAGAGGTTGGACTTGATGACCATGATGGGTCCTTTCCAACTTGCCATATTCTGTGATTCTATGGTTCTATGATATAATAAAGTAGGATTTATATTCTAATGGCCACCAAGAAGAAATCTTGTCAGTGTTAGAGGTCAAATACTCATGTCAAGAACACTTTATTCAGTAGCAATAAAAAAATTCATCCATAAACCTATAAAAAAACCCCTCTGGGCCTTCATACAATGGCGGGTATTATGTGTGTTCCTCTATATGAGAACAATAAGTATTTTCCTGTGTTTTGTTCCACATGGGCTTTATGATTCCATAACCTTTCTGTGTTTTCAATGAAAAAAAGATTAGATGGGGCCACTTGTGCAATAGCAATTCTACTTGCAATCTCAGAACTTTAAATCTTTTCCAAAAAGTGATTTATAGGGAGTCAATAGATTTGAGTGTCATCCAGTTTTGGGATACAGGTCATAAACACTGACACATCATAATGGTATGGCGAACTATTATAATGGCGCCCGGTAGCATGGCTGTAGCTAAAGAGCTGTCAGCAATTTAGAGCTGTGTGAAGAAATTTTGAACATGAAGTACAATGGGTGAATTTTGGCTTCATGCCTGTGTCATCAAACAGCAAAAAAGCACTTTTAAAGAGTTCAGTTTCTCTGGATGTACTTTTTCTCTCCTTTGTTTGTTGCCAAAAGGGGAGCTATTATTTTAGGGAAAAATACTTTCCTCTCTCTCTTTCTCTCTCTCTCTCTCTCTCTTTCTTTTAAGAAGCAAAGCCAGTGTCATACTATAGCACTAGAGCTGAGGACAGGAGGGTGGAAAAGGGTCAAAAAGTAAAGTGTGCTGTCTGCTTGGAAAGGAAAAACTTGAGCAATGTAACCAACAGCACTTTTAGCACTTGTAAATAAGAAAAAAAGTTGTCCTGTGTTAAGAAGTTGAGAAAGAAAACCTATTAATATCACTTGCCCCAAATCCCCAACTGTTGTCTCATGTGAAATGCAATTACTCAGAGAGAACACAGTGCAAGATTTGATTTTTGATTGGAAAATCCTGATTTAGGACTAATTCTTGGATATATTCACTGCAGTGACCATCCTAGGTTGAAGAACTTTAAATTTAATTCAAAAGTATTCCAGTTTTTCTGTAGATCAGTTAAGGCCAAGTCTAGAAGTAACTTTTTTTAATAGTTCAAATTAACCAGAGGAAGAGAGGGTTTATCTCTGGAGAGCTTTCTGTTTAAGAACAAGGAATATTCCAGGGTTACCACTCTCAACAGCCCTTTCATTGTTACTGCATGCAGAGATTATTTGGAGAAGGATTTCAAATGATGTCGTTGTGTTGATGCCTGATAGGGGGTACTGCACCTTTTTTAATCAAGGCAAATAAATTGCTATGACTTTGGGAGGTGTCTCCCTTCTCATTAAAAGCAGTAAGTTAGTCTGATCACTGAGTTTTTTCCCCTTTCCATTTATATCTTGAAATATGATTATCTTCTTATAGAAGTAGATGGGAAAAAATCCTATTGACTGCAATACCAGGGTTTTTTTTCTTCTGGGGAGAGAGAGTGCTGCTTCGCTTAATTCTTAACTAGGTTTTGTACCCAAAACTATAAATCTTTCAGTCCCAGTTTCCTGACCCACTCAAGTGGAAACTGAAAAATACCCTTATTTTAA
>VWYI01014749.1:0-42802 GCA_013399455.1 Anthoscopus minutus | reverse complement strand
AGATTTTTTAGTAATAATAATCATAATAATTATTATTATTATTATTAGTGGAAGGTCTAGCGGAAGGTGTCCCTGTATAAGGCAGGGGCTTTGGAGCTACTGGCTCTTTGATGTTCCAATCCAAATTATTCTGTGATTCTGCCTATCAAAATAGTCTTCCCTTCATGGGGCTAATTTTAAATATATATTTTTCATAAATAAATTTAAGATTCAGAAATCTGATTCATTAATCTCCTAGAGAGGATTAGGTTTTCAAATACCTCATGCAGGTATTTGCATAAGAGCTATTTATCAAGATCTTCTTATTAATGAATGAAAAGAAACAAGTACTTTAGGAAACAAAATTGGCATTTTCTTCAAAAAATCTGAGGTGAACCTTTTTGTAAACTGATCCTTTCCTTTACCTGAGTATAGCTGTAGCCTAAAACTGGCTGAGATGTTATTTCTACCACGATAAATATCTTAAGTTAAACGAGATTTATGAGACCAGTTATTGGGTTAGGTATAGTTGACCAAACAAAAGTGACAATAAGCTCATATTTTTTCTTGTTTATTATACCCCTGTTAACTAGGACTTTCACTGTTATTTTTTCCAGGGTTTTCCAAATAAAAAAGTGAACCTTTTCTCCTTTCCTCATCTTAAGTCTCAAAATGAAAAACAAATCCTTGAGATGCACAATGAAATACGGAGATCTGTAGTTCCCACAGCCAGGAACATGCTGAAGATGGTGAGCTATGAATTACAGCTGGCCTGCTTTTCCCTTAAAGGAAATTATGAGACAAATCCAGTATCAAAGGAAGCTGTGGGGTGAAGGGATTAAGAGCAGCCTGATCAGAAGGATTTGGAGGTATTTGTGGATGAGAAACTCAACATGAGCCAGCAAGATGCTCCAAGGGCTGGAGCACCTCTGCCCTGGAGCCAGGCTGGGGTATCTCCAGCCTGGGAGAGCTGGGGGTATTCCCCTGGAGAAGAGAAAGATTCAAAGAGACCTTAGAGCCCCCTCCAGGGCCTAAAGGGGCTCTATAAGAATGAGTAAAAACAATTTTTCAGGACCTCTTGCAATAGCACAAGGGGTAATGGTTTTCAGCAGTCAAGAGGGGATTCATTTAGATTAAATAAAGGAGAAAGATTTTTATGAAGAGGATGGTGAGGCCCTGGCACTGGTTGTCCAGAGAATCTGTGGCTGCCCCATCCCGGGATGTGTCAAGGCCAGGTTGAACAGGGCTGTGAGGAACCTGGTCCAGTTGAAAATGTCCCTGGTCATTGCACAGGGGTTGGACTAAATGACCCTTCAAATTCCAATTTTCTGAATCCAAAAAGAGAAACAAACCCAGGATGAAGAAAAGTGCATGCACAGCAAAGAGGGAGCAGGAGCCCGAGCAGCAGCTCCAGAATCTCACACTGTAAGGAGGGCAAAAGAGATCTAGATCTGCAAAACTTCCCCCATCCCAGCCACTCCTGCTAGTCCTTGTTATCCCTGTCCCACGAGCAGATAAACTGGTCAGTGCTTTGGAGTTAAACCTGCACACAGACTGCAAACATTCTCCAGCTTCAAAGCCTGGCTGGTGTGAATCATCACAACTCAGCTGCACCTGGGCTGAAAATCAGTTTTGTACCATTTAGTCCAGTGCACCCTGCAATGTTCATTCAGACACAAAGCTGAAAAAAAAGCAGTAGTATGTTATAAAAACCCTTTTAATCAGCACCATCTGGAGATCAGTACCGTGTGATAGAACTGTGCTGAGTAACCTGCTCTAAAATCTTTAAGAGATGAAGAAATATGGTTCCTGTGCCCCAGGAGAGTAAATCAACACAATTCCTCCTCTCTCTGTTGAGGGCCATGGGAGTATTCAGCACTCCCCACCCAAGACATTCCTGATTTTTTGTTTTTTCCTTCTCATGGGCTGCACTAACCTATCTGTGACCTGGATACCTCTCCCTTTGTGTCTTTCAGGTGTGGAGTGAAAAAACTGCCAAAAATGCTCAGAAATGGGCAAATCAGTGTGGGATGAAAATCAGCCCAAGAGACAAGAGAGTTATTAATGGTACTGGCAAGGATGGAGCCTGAGCTGATGGGTTAATGACAGCTTGCAGATGACCCCTATGAATGTGAAACAGAAATAATCATGCCTTTTAATCTGTTGTAGAATAACTTTTTAGGATTATTAGATGGAATGTGTTCCTGCACATGGCAGGGGGATAGGAACAAAATATATTTATGTCCCTTCCAACCCAAACAATTCTGTGATTATTAAACACAAAACCAACGTTTTTGTCAGATGAACACTCTGAAAGACAACTTTTTGGAAGCCCTTAAAATCACAGGGCAAAGTGAGTGGCATTATAGGCATTCTTTTTAGAATATAGCTACAGCCCCTCTGTCCCTCTTCCTGCCCTATACTTTGCTTCTCTCCTAATAAAATAGATTTACTTCTTACTCCAGGTGTCACCTGTGGTGAGAATGTGTTACTCTCATCCTACCCAAGAACATGGGCTGATGCAATTCAAGTGTGGTACAGCCAGTCCTCCAATTTCAAGTATGGATATGGAGCAATCTCAAAAAATGTCAACATTCAGAGCTACACTCAGGTATGGAAACTTGAAACAAACTGCAGGGATACACCAGAATCACAGGAGGACACTTAAGCCAACTGGGACTTATTTATAATTGGGTTAAATTTATCATTGTCCTCAAACTATTATCTATAATTCATACTCTGTTCCAAAGATGAATGATAAGCTAAAATTCTTTTCCATCTAATTAGGAGGCAATGGAACCAGTATTTTGGAAGATCTGAAAGGAAAGAAAGGAAATATTAGTCTGTATAAAAACCTTTAATTTAGAAGTAAATATTTTCTATACAGGGATTGAAATATGTGGTTAAGTGTCAAAGTAAAATACCCATAATGAAAATATTTGAATTTCAACTTTAGTGTCCTGCCAGAAACAGTGTTCAAAAATATTTGGAAACTGGAAGAAACTCATTTTTCTATGTATTCTTTATGTCCGCTAAACTTTAAATTTAAAAGCTGACTAGAAAAAAATGAAAGAAAAAAAATTATTTTCTGGTTCTGTTACTTTGTGAGGGTTGTTTTGGTTTGATTTTTGGCTTTTTTTTACAAGAACTCACTCTGAAATAATGTGTCTGTTTTTTTTTAACCTACAGCTAATCTGGTACAACAGCTACAAGGTGGGATGTGGAGTTTCCTACTGTCCCACAGGCTCGTACAAGTACTTTTATGTTTGCCAATACTGCCCTGCGTACGTATTGCCTTCTTACTCAGTCATCGTGATTATGGATGTTTCCAAAACATCCTTGGCTATAGGATAAAATATTTCCTATCTACTTTAACCATTTATACCTTTGAAAATACCAATGTGAATTGCGGGTTTAACAGCATGCTGAATATCAGCATTTGTTTGATTGCACATTGAAAGAGATATTAGGGAAATTTTAGCAGATGAAAAAGGGTTTAACTCTGTCAGAATCAGGCATCAGGCATAAATCATGCTGCAATTCTGACCAGAAAGGAGAAAATCAGATGAAAAGTGGAAGCCAACAGCAAATGAATATTCAGAGAGGTAAAGGACTGCATTTCGGGAGGGTTTTG
The DNA here is from genome assembly GCA_013399455.1 of Anthoscopus minutus. NCBI lineage: Eukaryota > Metazoa > Chordata > Aves > Passeriformes > Paridae > Anthoscopus > Anthoscopus minutus. The sequence goes on along the minus strand of VWYI01014749.1, from coordinate 39,189 downwards.
CTGAGGTTTGGAGCAGCCTGGTTTAGTGAGAGGTGTCCCTGCCCATGGCAGGTCGTTGGAACTATGTGATTTCTAAGGTCCCTTCCAACCCAAACCAGTCTGTGATTCTGTGCTTGTATGAATACTTCAATCAGTTGAAATCTGTGGAAAAAGCAGAGCTAGGAAGCACTTAGGTTTTTTCACCAGATACAATCAAACAATTAATTTTGTTTCTATAAACCTTATTGTCCCACTTACTTAAAATAAATTCTTTTTTTGCAATCTATAAATATCTGAAACTATAAGGACTGCCTATGAGAATAATTTTACCCAAAAACTTCTGGCTGTCTTTCACTGCAATAAATAACAAGCTCCTGTTAATGGCTCAGAGCTTCATGTTGATCTTGTTTTGTCTTGTAATTCCTTCAAATTTCAGAGGAAATAACCCAATGCAAATAGCTATGCCTTACAGAAGTGGACCAAAATGTGCTGACTGTCCTGGCCACTGTGACAAAGGACTTTGCAGTAAGTCACTCCATTCTCCTTAAAAAAAACCCACTTTCTATAATATTCAAACCATTATAATGGCAGAGCAAAAGTATAAAGTTTATATAGAAACGAACAACTGGAATTTCTGGAAAATGCAGAAGTATCAAACCAGAGCTCAGTTTCCAGATAATATTTCATGTGTTTGCTTCTCCCTCGTTTATTTTAGCCAACCCTTGCAAGTATCAAGATCTCCTTGGAAACTGCAAAAATCTGAAAATGTTGTTTGGCTGTGGCCACTCACTGGTGAAGAAGAAGTGTCCTGCAAGCTGCAAATGCACCACTGAAATCATCTAAAGTCCTGCTGGGTATCATTAGAGCTGCTGTGAGACTACAAGGAAAGAGTAGAGCCCACTGTAAAGTGTATTCACTCTCAGTGCATCTATGCACATTGACCTATAGGTAATAATTTTATCTGAAATCTGACCATGTCTTCAGTCTTAAATTAGACTAGTAGCTCAAAATAACCTCTGATGTTATTTTAGGTTTTGTAGAAATCATATTTAAGCTACTAATGTGTTACTTTGTATCTTTCTTTGCAGTGGATCTGCCACTGATTTATTTCTTTTTAATGGGAAACCCACTTTTAAAACACTTCATGTTGTTTTGCATAATTTGTTAAGTGCCATTATATTTTCCTCTGTTATGTTTTTGTTGATTGTCAATGGAATGTCTTCCTGCTAAATAAACACATGATTTACCACCAGTTCACAAACGGAGCTTTTAATTAAAGTTATTTATAAATCAAACGGTGTCGTTTTTTTAATTTGGAAAATTCCTTATGGATATATTGAAGCTTCTATACTTCATGTGAGTGTGGATGAGGAAGGAAAGGAGGTACAAAGTAAAAAGGGAGGTAGTTTTTTGTACAGGCAAAATAAGGGGCACAGTTGTATCTGTGACTTTTCCTCTGACCTAATCACAAAAATGCTGCTACATCTGCCTGCAAGTGGGAAATAATAACCTTGTTCCTGTGGCTCTTTCCCACTAACCTTGCACCACACTGGGGTGTCCTATCAGACCTCCAGCTGCTCCTGAAAGGGTTCTGGTTTTCCATAGCCCTTGAATCACATAAACCAGCCTTGAGCAGGGCAGAACTCACCACTTTCCCTTCTTATTCCAGGCCAGTAAAAAGTAATTTCCTACACAAGACTGCAATTCTAGATAAGGACACAAGAGGGTGAGCCATACCCAGACACGAACCTGCATTGCGTTTTCATTTTTCTACCTGTATAAAGGATATCTCCTTTTATTAGATATTAAAGTCCTGGGCCTAGTCTAGCCTGGTTTTAATGCTTGCACAAAGTTTCTTAGCTATTTTCTGCTCAATAAATGATAAAAACATATAGAAACAGTTTGGCAGTGGTTTCCTCCCCTCTATTGTTTCATCCTGTTTCTGCTGGTCAATTTGCCATCGTTTTAAAACAATTCAGAGTGAAATGTATGGTTTCCAGGATATAAATTACTAATTCTGGTAGCCTTGATTTTCTATCTTCCTGAAGTTCAGTTTCACCTTCATAACCACCACCACCACAGTGCAAGGCTCCAAAGAAGCTGGACAGAAACTTCTGATAATGGCATGGAGCAATAGGACAAGGGCAGATGGCTTCCAACAGAAAGAGGGCAGGGTTAGATTGGATATTAGGAAATAAATTCTTCCCAGTGAGGGTGGTGAGGCCCTGGCACAAGTTACCCATAGAAGCTGTGACTGCCCCTGGATCTCTGGAAGGGTCCAAGGCCAGGCTGGATGGGGCTTGGAGCAATCTGGGATAGTGGAAGGTGTCCCTGCCCATGGCAGGGGGTGGAACAAGATGATCTTTTAGCTCCCTTCCAACCCAAGGTTTGATTTTATGATTTGTAGAGAGTATAATTCAAACCAATGCTGGTGAAAATATCCCTGCCCATGGCAGGGGGTGGAACAAGATGATCTTTTAGCTCCCTTCCAACCCAAGGTTTGATTTTATGATTTGTAGAGAGTATAATTCAAACCAATGCTGGTGAAAATTTCCTAAAAACCTGTGTTTTCCCCAGAAAACCTCAACCTGTAAAACACAAATTCTCTTAAGGGATGATGCATAATTTTGGCAAAACTCTCAAGTGTTTTCTGGGTTATTTTCCAAGTTTTTACTCTTTCCTCTCCCTTTATTTGGGCCAATGAATATTTAACAAGGAATTAGTTTATAATCAGAGATTTCTCCCTCCCCAGAGCACCAAGTTTCATGCTCTGGATATCCAGCTATGATGTCTGAGCACAGCAGCAGCAGGAGCTGGAAGGGATCTCCTACAACTTGAGGTGCCACCCTGGAGCACCAGGCACCCTGCTGGGTTACTGCAGGGTATCCAAGCACAATCTTTGTGCTTTTGTTGGAGATTTCAAAAGATTCTGCTTCCCTACTGATGTGGAATAGAACAAATAGGAAGTGAGATGGAATGCTGCCTGGGTGTTCCTGTTTCTCAGAGCTGACTTCAAGGAGTGCTTGGGATACTCCACTTTGTTGTTCATGTCCCTGTGAAAGCTGAGATGCTGCTGTATATGGGTTTATCACACACAGATGGGGTAAAAGCAGTATGACCTTTGATGAGATCTAGCATGTCAAATGACTTTTCTTTCCATTACTTGCCTGTATTTTCACAAAGTTATTTTGCATACTGATGTCTTGACGGTGGTTTAATTTCTGATACTAGGATGTGCTTTTTGGTTTGTGCTGAACTGTGCTACCTTTTAGGTGTTAGTCCAGGCAAGAAGCAAATAACCCAAGGTACAATTTCTTACAATTTCTTACAATTTCTATTCTGGTTCACAAGAAGCACATATGCTGAGAGATGATAAGAACAACTACTATAGGACAAGTCTAAGCCTTATCTGTGGAGAGGGGTGTAAAAGCTCTTCAGCTGTTGACTCACATAAAAAGAGCCTTAAACACAGTTTTGAACAAAGGTTATGAAGTAACTTAGCAACCTAACAGTTTCTGAAGAAAGAATATTTTTGGTATTTAAAATGCACCAATGGCAGCACTTTCATTACCAAATTTGGCTAAGCCAAAGGGAAGGTCATCACTTTCAGTATCTCAGGGTCTTGCTCAATATCATGGGCCTGTATCTCCCCTGTTTTTCTACATTTATTGCTATGTTAGAACAAATCTTCCACAAAACTTGCCTCTCTCTTTTTCTTGACAAATTTCATCAACAGGTTAACATGAAATTATTGAATCATTAATATTGGAGAAGTCCTTCACCATTAAACCATGACCTCAAATGCCACTTCTACATGCCTTTTAAACCTTCTGGGTTGGTGACTTCACCACTTCCCAGGAAAGCCCATTCCAATGTTTGACAACCCCTTCCATGATGAAATTTTACCAGTTTTAATACCCAATCCAAATCTTCCCTGGCACAACTTGAAGCTACTCCCTCAAGATCTCATACTAAATAGAAAACAAGGGTTGGAAACCTTCATATGACATTATAAATTTGTATTGCCAGAATATCCAATTTATTCCCATAAAATAAAATCATAGCAAGAGCTTTGAACAAGCCTAAGCAGAAAAGGTCCATCAGAGCAGGGACAGAAGAGGATGATCCACACCCCTGGGCTGCTCCCATCTCTAGGCCAAGCTGCCAAAAATGGGATTCCTCTAAATGTAAAGGCCCTGGTTAAACTGTGAAAAACAGGAGATGGACTCTCTGATTAAGAACTTTCTTGACAGCTCCTGTCTCCACTCTAAGCTGTGAGCAAGACTTTTAACCCTGGAGCAAGACATTTGACCTGCGAGCTTCAGCCTCACCGACTGCAAGGCAGAGATAAACCCACACAGGCAGGGCAAGGAAGATTAATTAGTGAGCACTGAGAAAGAGCTCTGTAAATTATAATATCACATTTGTTAGCCACACCTCCAGCATAATTATATCTCAGTTTAACCACAAGTCAAAGGGGACAGGGGGCACCGGGAGATAGAAGTGAGGACGTGACGCTCCCTCCGCAGCAGGGATGCCTGGGGGTTCATGGGCTGGTCACTGGGCTCAAGCCTCTGCTCTGGGGTCTGTGAAATGCCAGCCTCAGATTGCTCCCTAGGACTAACAGATACTCTGACACAAATAACAACACTGCAAGAAAGGCAAATTTTAGGAAAAGCTGAGGTGGCAACCTGGCATGGAAAAGGGCTGTGTTAAATATGGATTCGGTCACTGATAGAGAGCCCAAGGCTCAACATATATAACTGGAAATTACTCTTTAAAATCATTATCAGCAGATTCTTGGGTATGAAATGACAGAGACGACCATTTGAAATCAAATTATATTTTTCACTTGGTGTTTTGCATCATTAGCATGCCTCTGCTTTCTTCTCTTCTCCCACTGTTCCACGAAGTGCTGAAAGTGAAAAAGGAAAGCCGTGGATGCCACACTAAAACCAAATTATGGCTTTTATTTATTTTGTTGAATGAACCACAAGATTTTTTGTTTCATTCACTGAATTTACCAGGGTTTTTTAGGGCATTCAAAACTGTTCACCTATCTTTTTTAAAAAGTCTTTTCCCAGTGTAAACAAATTCCAGAAAACTACACTAAAGATAACAAAGGAAGTGTTATATTAAACATGTTATTTTTATTTGGTGATATACAACATTCTTTGTGCAAGCACGTATGATAAGTTTCTCACAAAGTGATTGCTGAAGGGTCAGAAGAGGCTTGTTTTGGCAAAAATGGAACTGTAGCCCTTGTGATTTTTGCATAGCACTGACACACTGAGGAGTCAGGGACAGCTTCTGAGCACCACTGCTTCTGAAGCACAGAAATTACAGAATTTCTGTAAATTCAAAGCAAGAATGGATTCACCTCTTATGTAAACGTGGCTGTGCAACTCTGGTCAGATGATGGAGGTGATTTTCCATGCTCATCCAATAACGTAGCAGAAAATGGATCATAAAAGAGACTCTTAATTTGATGCTCCTTTGCAGGTGCCACTATTTCCCATGGCAGGAGATACTTCTCATTTCATCTTGCATTTTATTCTTTATTTTCAGCACAAAACCAAGATATATATATATATATATACATATATAAATATATACACTTCATTAAGAAATTAAGTGAAAAAAGTTAATTTCTAGCCATTAAAACTGGAAAGGTCAGCAGCAGCCTTCCACCTAAATGAATAAGGACATAAAAATTTTACAAACAGAGATCAAAATATTTATTGAAGGTATTATGTGGTAACCCACCTACAACTGAAGGAAAAGTCCTCAATGACCTAAAAATTCCATGCTCCTGAAGAGACAAATGCTGGGTGATTGAAGAGGTAAAAAATGACAGTCACAATAAATTAGGTGTTGGAAGCAGGGATCATGCTTCTTCCACAGATAACAGTGGCTCAGTGTTCATGAGGAAATCAACTTATAAATGGGAAAGGAAAAAAATAGCAATGGAAAAGAAATGTGTAAAGAACCTGGAGGGGAAAGGTGAAATGGAAAAGAGTCAGAGTGTGAAGGCAGGGACACAAACCTTGTGACAAGGGACAAGCCACCCAAAGATGTGGAAATCTGCTGGGCAGGTACAAATAGCCAGAAATATTAACAATCTTCCAAGCCTAATATTTAATAATGAGCATTGAGGAGGTTTTAGCCTCCTTGAAGCCTCTCCTACCACCTGCATATGGCTCAGGAGCACCATTTGGCTCAGTCTGTCTCTGGTCTTGCTTTTGCCCTGCCTGCTGGATGAGCCTTGGACCATCCCTTCTGTAATGAATAAACATAAGGATGGGCACATTGGAAACAAAACCAATCCAGACCATTTTGACACAATACTAAACAAAACATGTTATAAACCAAGCTTAAATCTTTGGATCCTAGGTAATTCCAGTAGCCTTGAACTACGAGTCATTGCAGATCTAGACAGGTCAGTTGAACAAGCCAGTATAAAGATTTTTATTCAGATCTGAACATATCCAGATTTATATGACCCATTTAACACTCTATGAGGTAAATGAGAGGTATCTAAGGAGAATGTAGCATCTCCTGAGCTGTAGCACAAACACTTGTACCTTCCACAGCTTGGTATGACCATTTCAGAGATTGGATTTTTCCACTGAGGTAATTTTTCCTTCCATACTCATATTTATTTGCTCCCAATTCATTGTAGTACCTCCTGTGTTGGCTTGTCCCGGAAGGGGTGTTGCATTTTAGATAGTATGTTAAGCTGTAGTTCATTGAATTTGTCCTTGGCCCATTGTGAGGAAATAATAAATTCATCTTGTCAGTTCAATAGCACAGGACTACTTTGGGATATTCAGTGATTTAGCACCTACTTCCTGACAATTAAAAAACAATCATGTAAATTAATTATGAGGGTCACAAATCATGTTGTCCATCAGGTCAGCACTTAAGCTGCCAACAAAGTCCCCACTTGCCTCATATCCAGACAGCTGGAGGAGATGTTAGTTGCACACAGGAAAAACAAACAATATGGAAGTTTCTTATAGGAATTTGTTATGCGCTAATTGTTTTACCCACATTTGCAACTTGTGCCAAGGTCAGAATGATTAGAACCTGTGGGTCAGCGTGGACACACAGACAAAATGCACAGTTTATGTTGGGGTTTAACTTGTGGTGTGGCTCAGTGTTTACAAGCACTCAGTAAGTCATAGAAATTTTATATTTACTGTCTCTCTCTGGCTTGACAAATCCTTGTGTGGATCAGATCAAATATTTCATGCTACCACTAAACCACACCCTGATGCTGTACCACAGACAACATCGCAGCTCAACCTCCAGAGGCTGGTGGTTGTATAAATGATGGAAAAGCCACACTTCTCAGGAAGTTTTCTGGGATTGCTCAGATTGACCTGTGCTTCTGTCTGCTGATTTAAGAAAGGAATGCATCATGAAAGATCGGTGAGGAACAAAAGACTCATGGAATCATAGAATGGTGTGGACTGGGAGGGACCTAAAATAACATCCATTTCCAACCCTCTGCCATGGGCAGGGGCACCTTCCACTATCCCAGGCTGCTCCAAGCCCCATCCAACCTGGCCTTGGACACGTCCAGGGGCAGCCACAGCTTCTCTGGGAAACCTGTGCCTGAGACTCACCACCCTCACAGGGAAGAATTTATTCCTAATATCCAAGACTCAACACAATTCTCTTCAACTTCCTTTACAAGTATCCTTTCCTATTGCTCTTCTGGCGTGGTGCAAAGAGTGAAATCCAGCTACAGAGTGGATTTTGAAACCTAGAGGCAGCCAGTCCATTGTATGGAAAGACAACGAAGGTGATTTACTGCCATGTCTGAAGTCACCTCCTTGCACTTTTTCAGAAACTTAAGACTTGAGAACCAGACTCTGTAAGGAATTTCACATACCAGAAGCAGCCACATCAAATGCCCTGTCACAAGTAAGCACAGGGGACTGATGGGGAGCAAGAGAAACACTTGCATTATCATAAGTCAATAAAAATACATGATTCATCACTCACACCATCTGAGACTAAAACATAGACATCTAATTTCTAGTATTATTATTTTCACAAAATAATAGGTAGAGCCTTCTAGGTATTATGCAAAGCATCCATCTTAGCTGGGGCTCCTTTTTATCACAAGAGCAGCTCAGACAGGCCCACTGGCCCTTGTAGCAGGGAGCAGAACCCTGTTATCTCTAGTAAACAGCTTTCCTGCAGCTCTGGGATACACCTCCACCAAAAGTTTCTGTTTCAGCATTTAACCCCTGCTTTGCAACACACACGCAATAAAAGCAGAAACGAAAGAGTGACGTTTTTAAGTGAAACATGGTCCTCATCAACAAGTCATGCTTTAGCTGAACATAGCTTAACTGGATGTAATTATTTGGCCTATTCTATTTAGAGGAAAGAAGAAAGCTACTTCCTTCTATTGTTACCTTCTATGGATGCTCTTTATGTACTGAAAAGATTAAACACACTGTCTAGTAATCAAGCAAGGTTTAGAGAGCAAAGTCTGTGAGATTTCAAATGGAAAAATAAAACATTTATTTTAGAAAGAGACACTGCAACATCAACCTACATTTACAAGAAAACAGTTAAGAGGATGGTGAGGGTTATTTGGATCCAGTCAAGACAAAGAGGCAATGGGCAGAAACTGGTGCACAGAAAGTTCCACCTGAAAAGGAGGCAGAACTCCTTTCCTGTGCAGTGACCGAGCACTGAACAGATTGTCCAGAGAGGGTGTGGAGTCTCCTCACTGGAGATATTCCAGAACTATCTGGACACAATCCTGTGTCCTATGCTCTGGGATGTCCCTGCTTGAGCAGGGAGGTGGGACCAGATGAGCCACTGTGTCTCCTTCCAGCCTGACCCACCCTGTGATCTTATTGCTGCTATCTAAGGAGTCAGAAAATCCAGAGGATGTTACTTCCCTCTTTAAGGTGAAGGAGGATATTTTAGGACTGCATGAACAAACTGCATTTCCTTGGTTGGGTTTTCAACTTGAGGAGAGATAGGGTCCGCTGACTCAAAGAATTGAAGTTTATGTTTAATTAAAAAATGCTTCTACCGGAAAATTGCAGAAATGGGATAAATGTCAATGTTCTCAAAAAACTTAGCTCAGAATATAAGAGATCAAAGAAATATTTCTGTCCCAGTGTGGAGGCAAGGTGCACCTTAGTCCACCTCTCTGGTCTCCACAGCTATGTCTAAAAGAAGAGCACACACAAAGAAGAAAACTGAAGATCAGTGTGCACCCAAGTCATGCTTTGTAAATCCACATTGAGTGAGGAATCCTTGTAGCTCAGACATGAGTGAACTGAGCTCAGAATCTTAAATAACATCAGCCTCTTCTAGGAGACATCCTGAACCTGATTTGAACCTCAGTCACCCAACAAACATGACCAAAAAGGGCTCTTCCATTCACCTGGCCTATTTTGCCAGGTATTTTAGGTAACTTCCTTTAACATGAAAACAAGTGCTCTCAGAAGTTTCTATTTCTTCTGGAAAATAAATAGAAATAACATGTGTATATATATATGTGTATATACATGATAAAACAAATAGAAAAAACACGTAGATATGGTGCTGAGGGAGTGCCAGCTGGTGGTGCTGGTCTAGTGGTAAATCTGGCAGTGCTGGGTTGAAGGTTGGACTTCATGATCTTAGAGGTCTTTTCCAACCTTAATGATTCCATGAGTCTATGATTTCAAAGGAAAACATTTCAGGTTAGATCAGGTACATAAATGCACAGAGTGTGTCTGGTCAGTTAAATGCCACTCCTAATGATGCTTGAGGGCATTCTGTAAGAAGACTATTAAATGCACATTCTTTCTCATTATTTAGGTAAGCAACCCCTTTATTTCTTATTTTTATCCTTCCAGAAGCTTGAAACTCTCACATAACTGTTCACATTTATTTGCATAAAGTTTGTGATATGTCATCAATGTCCTATTTAGATGGCAAGCTGGATTTAAAAAATCCATCAGCTATTTAAAAGACAAATATATAAAGTTACTTAGTAGATCCAGGTGTGCAGAAATATTTGTCAAAGAACACCCTCATTCCTTCTTTTGCATTAATAGCCACCAGGATTGGGATAAAGCAAATAAGGAAACATAAGGGAATTTCCTAAAGAGGCGCAGTTTAAGATGTGTGCAATTTGATCACCCTATGCAGCAGCTGGATGGACACATAAAGGCATCAAGGAGATGTTGGAGGTGGCTGTTTCCCATCACCTGGAAAGCCTTTATCAGAAACAAGGCATTCAGGAAAAAAATGGGAATGGTAATACAGGCATTGACATGGCAGTTGATTCTGCTGGGAAATACATCAGACCAAAATGTAGGACCTCCTATGTACAAAGTTTCCACTGTGGTGCAGGGCTGAAAAATCCAGACCTTGTTTTCATGATTTAACAGGACAGACTTTCTGTACTCTCCACAGATGGCATGATCTTAGAGGTCTTGTACCCGGGGTTTTTTATGTACCCGGGGTACGGCTATCCTCAATTCTTCTCCTGGATAGGCTGGAGGAGAAAGCACCTGTCATTTCCTGAGGCAATGCCCATCCCAAATATGACACGTGCCAGACCCCATCTCAACAAGCAAATACTGAGGCAGTTAATCAGGCCACACTGGGTTTTCCCAAAAGGTCCAGTGAACAAAATAGTCCTGCTCCATCCCTTGGATAAAGCTTCTTCTTCCTGGCAGTTTGTGTTGTCAGTCCTTTTAGCTTAAAGTAGGCAATATCCAAAGATAATTTGTGACAGATTCAGCCTTGTTAGTAGTGAGAGAGAAATGTTTCATGTATTTAGAAGAACAAATATGAGAGTGCATAAATACTAGAATATAATTTCTTCAGTATCCCTATTTGTCTGTAAATCATCTGTATGTGTCTAGGAGCCATTCTGTGGCTGCTGGCCATCAGTTCACCTCACTGAGAAAATAGCTAAGTTATCCTTCGTGGCCAACAAAAAAGGAAAAAGACATGGATGGATACTCTTCCAATACAGATTGTGTGTCTCTAAGTGCATACATACCTGCATGAGATTTAAGAAATAAAACAGTAACCTCAGAAAAAGTCCTGATTGAATGGACTTGACCCACTTTAAATTCTAAACTATTAAACTATTAAAAGGCTTTCTTTCCTGGTAAGATTTCAGCGAGGAAATTTTTCTGCAGCCCTGAAAGATCTTAACAAGGATTGCACAGACGCCATGTGAGACCTCCACTAGGAAAAACTTTATGCAATGGATGCACAAGATATTAATGGCTGAGCTATGAGTAAAAACAAAAATAGTGAACGTTGCTCATGAGTTTGTCCTTTTTTAATCACCTCCTGAGCAAATGTAGGAGCTCACAGGTCCTCACAATTAAACTTGGCTGTGTGTCCTATCCTGTGGTGCAATAAGGATGAGTGATAGTTTTTTAACAAAGCTCTGTTTCCTCTCTTTGAGTTGCTCAAAAGCAATGCAGTTGCTATGAAGGAAAAAAATATACATATGTGCTTATTTTAGCTTTGCCATTTGAATACTTGATTATGTGATAGACAAGCATTTTCTTGATAAATACTTTGGTTTCTCCTCCAAATGTACAGCATCATTTTCAGGGAGAGAAAGCTGTGATAATTTTAAACTTAGTTTAAATAATATCCTAACTCTACCTTTATATTAGAGAATCTTTAATTTGACTTAGGAACAGTGAAAAAGTCATGGCATTGCCCTCTACACCAGAATAGAAGTACCTTAAAAAACTGAGTTTTTAAAATGTCATAGCATGTGAGAAGTTTTCCAGCAGTATCTCACCAAGACAGCAGCCCAACTTAGCATTATTTCCCAACATCTCTGTATTAAGCTGGTTTTTATACCCAAACATTGACACAGCATTTTATTGCTGAACCCTGGGATGGGCTCTTCATGACCAATTAGTCAACTACTACAATATCATCCTTCTTTTTAATAGATACAGTTTTTCATGAAATAAAAGCTCCTCATGTACAATTTTGCCCTGTTTTTTTTACTACTATATTAACAGAGGTGAATTTGCTCATATGAATGCAATATTTTATTCACAACATTTTGAGGATTCAAGACAAATTTTGACAAGCAATGTGACTCTCAAGAGCAAGAGATCACCCAACAGTAAACTAAGCGAAATTTAATTTTCTCCTCCATTTGTGAGAAAGTCTACAAAGTAAGCTTTTTAAACCATGTAATAGATTTGGTCTCTGACCTATTTCCATTGCCTGAGCTAAGGGGAATGTGAAAAAAAAGCAATCATTCAAAATGGCAAATGGAGCTATTCTCTTCAAATTCCTCTTTTTAGTAATTACAGCTTTTCTTTTTAACAACTATGAATATCCTTTTTACATCTAAAGAAGTACAATAATTTCCTTTTTAAATAAAAGTTTACAATGAGAATTTGTGCTCTGAGAACAAGTACTTCACTGTGAATTAAAAAAAAAGAGTACATTGAAAGAGATTCTCTTTTCTTATCACAGCCTATATGAAGAGAGGTAATTTTCCATGTTTTATTTGAAATGCAAAATTATTTACTTTTTGGAAGAAGAACAACAACTTGAAATTATTCTTTACTATAGGAAACACAACTGGGACTCACGATCCCTTACTACGTGCAGCAAACCAGGCTCTGTCAGATTTTCTTGAAGGCTATTTCCTTTTTAAAATACATATAGACAGTGAGAAGTACAACTGTGGCTGAATGAGCTGATTTGTATTACAAACTGGAAAAAAAAAAAAGCCACATGCAAGCCAGCATTTCACACACAGAAGTACCCTGGGAAATCACTATATTGACCCATACTTTTTCCCTCCCATAGTGGGTGTGTTCACATCTCTGTTTCTTTTTCTTTTTTTTCTTTTTTTTTTTTTTCTTGCTATATCACCCAGATCCACAGAATTGGCCAGCTCCTGTGAAGGCAAACACCCATTATCAAGCTCTCACAGCCACCTGCACTCCAGCAATGCCTCCAGACTTTGACACCAACATGAAGTTCAAGTTCTCGATCCTGGCACTTCTTTTGGAAGTGATTGTCATTGTTTTGTATGGGATATTTGTGGACTACGACAAAAATTCTTCTGCTGCAAAGTTATACCCACGTAAGTATTTCTGTCTAAGATTTATAGAAGCTGAAATTTCTTTAAACTGATCCTAAGCAAGATTTCTGAATAACTTATGAGACCTGATAAAGCTGGAAAAGAAATTTGTGTTTTGGGGCAAACACATTTTTCTGTGGAAGCAGCAGGCTTCAAAGACAAATCCAATTTGAGCACATATAAAATTCTGCAAGTACCTCACTGCTGAGAAGTTTACTGTTCTGGGAGAGAAGAGCCTGGGAAATATTTCTAGTGTTTGCACTGCAAGGTAAGACTTCGAGAACTGTGTATGACTTTGAAAGAGTTCAGCATTTTACAGAGACAGATGGGGGTGTTTCTTGCCAGACCTTCTATCCTGATTACTGAATTAAATAAGTAAAATGAATAGAACATTTCATTACTACCATCCATGTTTGGAAAAGGTGTCATGAGAACATGGAAATTGAGCTGTATATGCATCATTGTTATAAATGTTTGGACTCCAAAAAGGGCCATAGTTTTGATTACAAGGTGGATAACCCCCAGCCATCCTCCAAAGCAGTGGCTCTGTTAGGCAGAAATGGTTTAACCTGAAAATGTTTCTGTTGATTTGTTTCTCTGGAAATACTTGGTGAAGATCAGAAAAAGCTCTTAGCCTGAGAAGCAGTTACTCACTTCTCTCACCCCCTCCTCCTCATGCAAAGACAAGGCTGTTGTGAATAAATAGAAAACAATGTTTGCAGAGCTACAAACTGTGTTTTACTGGCAGTATTGAAGGTTTGTTGTTGTGTTTTCGGGCTCTGAGGCCTCAATGAGTTGAAGCTCTGATTGCAATTCACTTGATGAGGATCACAGAGTACAGAATTCCAGAACTCCCTGCCTGCAGGTAGCACCTGTGTCATTTTGAATGTATCTCTTTTTCTCTCATTCTGACTGTACTTTCAGTGGCTCTGAAGGGGCATGTGATCTCAGGCTGGAGTAATCTTGTGCTGTGTATTCTCACACAGAGCATTGTCTGGGTCAGAGAACAGCAAATGAGGGCATTATTCAGCTCCAGATGCAAGTCAGCTGATGGACATCAGGGGCTAATTACTCACATTTAGGTTAGCTCCACTGAGATGGGCAGTATCCCTGTGATATGGTAACTTGGGCTGTGCCAGCATCTACTCTCTGTGACAGTCTGGCCGTGTCAATGATGCTCACAGGGCCCAAGGAAAGTTTAGGCTGGAAGGGACCTTTAAAGCTCATCTCATTCCAGCCCTGCCATGGGGAGGGACACCTTCCACTATCCCAGGTTGCCCCAAGCCCCATCCAGCCTGGCCTTGAACACTTCCAGGGATTCAGGGAGAGCCACAGCTTCTCTGGGCAACCTGTGCCAGGGCCTCATCACCCTGACAGGGAAGAATTTCTTCCTAATATCTAATATAAACCTCTCCTCTTTTAATTAAAACTCTTCCCTCTTGTCCTATCATTGTCTGCCCATTTAAGAAGTCACTCTCCCACTTTTTTATAAGCCCCCTTTAAGTACTAGAAGGTGCTTTAAGGTCTCCTCAGAGCCTTCTCTTCTCCAGGCTGAACAAATGCAGTTCTCATAGCTGGTGTGATATTAAACTATCCCAACTGTATTGAACTATCCAGGTTCCTAAATTAGGTGGCCTTATCTAGACAGTGTATTGGGAATTACTCTTGGTCCACTGTCACCCAGGAGGTGGTTGTTGGCCTAGGCAAAAGCTATGGTAAAAACCCACATGAATAATTTGACAGCACGGGTAATTATACTAACACTACAGCATGAATCTTTAAACATAACCCACCCACTCAGAGATCACCTATGCTTATTTCTTCATGAGTATCAGTGTCTAAAAAGTGCAGGAGGAATTTCCTGCTGTCTCCTGTGCCTCCCTGCACAGGCAGTGTATGACTGTGTTATTCCTGCACACTTGTCCCTCGGCTGCCCACACTATTGACCTGTGAGCAGCCTTCTGGAATGGTTTGGGCTCATGCAAAGGAGCCCCCTGACCTCCTGCCAGCCATGGCTTTAGGTATAGCACGGATAAGGGACTACTCTTAAGGTGAGAACAGTGTTTTAGGAGAGAAGAACATGTATTTCTTTTGGCCACGCTGTTCAGAATACCAAGCAAACCAAGCAAACACCACTGATGTCATGTTGAATTTTTAGATGCTGACCTCACAGGGGTCATTCCCAATAAAAAATGGGAATAAAAGTAGATTTTTGCAATACCTATATTTTCACTTTTAGGATTCTTTACTCTCAAATTTACCTGTGCAAAGTGCAAACAAAACTGAAGTTTTCCTGCAGACTTGGCAGAAATTTAATGCTAAAGTTGTATAGGTGTATTAGGAAAAATCTTGAGCCAGCACCTCCCTTGAGTCCCCAAAATTATGGGTTCAAACTGCTTCCCATGCTATGCCTTAGGATGTTAACCCATCTGTAACTGAGATTTAGTTCTTTCATCCAGGAGGTGATTTATACTCTCAGGACTGCAGTGTGAGGCCTGATTTTTTATGTCTTAGACACCATGAAAGCAAGCTGTTTCAGTGGTTTTGGATAGAAGAAAAATGAAAATAATAGTGGAAAATCAGCATAGCTTTGCGCTCAGGTAAGGAGGGCTAAGCTGAGATCATTCCCAAAGCATAGCTTTGCATTATATCTATTTCTGGTGGATACAAGTACCAAGGCATGGCAAGTTGGATGGACAGTTTCAGGTGTGTTGTGCTACTGGAATGAGAGAACAAGGGGATGTAATGGTTCTTAGAGCACTACAAGAGGATTTCTTTTGTATTGGCATCCTGTATGCATTGTCTTGTGAGCATCCATGACTTCATGGCTTAGGAAAACTTAGGCATCCCTCTTGTTCCGGGTTCTATGATTGACAGCTTTAGGCTGATCAGTTAGCAAGATCAGTTTTAGAGTATGTCACATATATCCTTGTGTTGAGACTGACCACATTGCAGTGGAGTTAATATGCTGGTCTTGGCCAGATTTGCAGAATTCTATGTAGTGGCTTTGTTCAGGATCTTCTGGAGTGTTTTTCCCAATTGTTATTTTCCTCTCTCACAGAAGTGCTATGCTTTGTCAAACACAACTAGTTACTAAAAGAGTTCAGTTCAAATCACGTTGTTTCCTTCATCATTTAGTCACGCTAGACCTACTCTTCTTTAAAATCATGCATAAGAGATAGTTAAAGTTCAAAGTTCAGGCTAAACTAGAAGGAATTTGTCCTCAACACACATGAATTAAACTAGTTTTAACCAGGACTTTAAACCATGTGTGTGAATAAGTCCAGGCAACTTTAAAATGTCCATCCTGAAGAAGAAACAAAAGGGTTGGAGGGGTTTGTGAACCACCTGCATTTCTATAGAATCACAGAATAGTCTGGGCTGGAAGGGACATTAAAGTTTATCAACTAATCCCAAGCCACCCAACGATGCTGTTTCTGAAATGCAAAGTAAAGGCTCTTAGTGCATATTTCAGTGCTAGGGCAGGGCTGGAATATGACACTGCAAATATCAAAGAGTTTATTGGGAATCCTCAGTAACTTCTTATACTTCTGGGCCCTCTTTTGGCTAAGCCTGGTAATGCAAAACTGAGGAATGCTTCAAATAATGGGAATTGCAACTTCAAGCCAAGTGTCACACTAATCAGCTCAAGTTTTTCATGCTTATTTCACTGCAAGAGCAATGAAACAAAATTTTTACAAATGATCTCTCTATACTAGAGGTTCTTATTAACAGTACAATCAGACAAAAAGTTGCAATTACAGGACTCAAACCTATCTGGTTTAGAGTCAATTAAATCATATAAAGCTTAAAAGTAAAAAAACCCAAAAAACTATAACGTATCCCTGCTGTGGCAATACATTCAGTTTGTATTAAAATCATAAAAAATAAAATTAAAGTAATAACTTTAAAAAGCAGAAAAATAACTAACCATATTTTAAGAAAATTCGTATTTCAAAAAACAACCAAATATTTGAATGAAGACTAATTGTATGCTGATTAACTATATTAATTTTTTAATTTAAGCTTTGCCTTAAAATTAATTTTTCTTTTATCCATGTAAAAAGATCAATGTCTTGGACAGTCATTTTTAGAGATCCCAAGCATTCCTTTGCACTGGGACACCTCGCAGTCATGCAACCAAATCCCATGTACAGTTTTGGAGTTAGTCAGAACACACTGGCTCTGACCACCTTTGTTGGAAGGGGAACATAAATCTTCTGTAAGGTCATGAAGCTGTGATGATGTTCCACGGATCTTCACAGAGAGAGGACAGTGCCAGACACAAGTAAATTTGCATGTACAGAGATCCATGATATAGGAATCAACATAATCAATAATTAGGTGTGGCATCTTCCAGACATTCCGTTTTCAGCTGGCAGACTGGTCATGAAGTGGGAAGAATGGATCACAAGCGTGACTGGAGTTTGAACTCTTCTCTACTCAAGCTGCCTTTGTCCCTGGCTTTTCACCCTTCACAGTCACTCTTCATAATCTTCACATAGATGTGCTTTCCTTTCAGACTTTCAGGATGTCCATGTGATGATATTTGTTGGATTTGGTTTCCTGATGACCTTTCTGAAGAAATATGGATTCAGCAGTGTTGGTTTCAACATGCTCATTGCTGCCTTTGGCCTCCAGTGGGGAATTCTCATGCAAGGATTTTGGCACATGAAAGGAGGGAAAATTCCTGTTAACATCGAAAGGTATATGTCAATTTACAAAAATTGATATTTCTATCCCTAAAGATATCAGGAGAAACCATAAAACACAACATCTAAGGTGTCAGACTTTACCTAAATTTCATTAAGCCTTACTGTCCACCTCTCCACATCCTTCTGCTCTTCACATCTGAGGGGGCCACTCCTGGCACACTGGGCCAAGGTAACCAAAGTTTGTGAAGAAATTTGAAGAGCTACATTATGTGTGGGAAAGGTGGGTCCTGTGGAGAGGTTGCTTTGAATCTGTGAAGCTGTGGAAGCTGGAAGATTTCCAGCAGTAGCACAGCACATCCTGCATCCCGCAGGCATGGAAGAATCTGTCTTTCCATGACACAAGGGGTCACAGAAGAAAGGCTGGAGCATGTCTGTGCACTCGGGAGGTTTTCTATTACTACTCAAGGAATGATTTTAATGAGCAACAGGGTCTGAACACCAATCACAGAATAAGAGACCTCATGGGCAACATCTCTAAGTACATTTAATGTCCTTCCTATTCACCTGTCCTGCCTCTACCAAGAGTCTTTTCCAAATCTGCAATTCTGAGACAACTTGTAAACAATTTTGAAATAAACAGTGTCCAAATATTACTGAGGGGAAAGCAGGAATGATACAAGTTGCTCCCCAATGCTTACAGGCAGGCATTTTTAGAGAGACCCACAGGTTACTGCCTCTCTATGCTCTAAGTTTTTGATAAATTTCTGGTTTTATTTACCTTTTCCAATCCCCAAATTGTTCCTGCCCGACAGCTCATGCAAAGATGATGCACAGAGACAGACAGGTGTGCAAGGCTTCCAGGATTATATAAACCATCTGACCAAAGACCTCACTGTCATCTTAGAAGCCTAGGTAGCAGTCAGGGCTGGGAATTGAGGGGCTGGAGCAAGTCCAGAGAAGGGAAGGGAGCTGGGGAAGGCTCTGGAGCACAGGTCTGATGAGGAGCAGCTGAGGGAGCTGGGAAAGGGGCTCAGCCTGGAGAAAAGGAGGCTCAGGGGGGACAGCTCTGCACAACTCCCTGACAGGAGGGGACATCCGGGTGGGGTTGGGCTCTGCTCCCAGGGAACAGGGACAGGACAAGAAGAAATGGCCTGAAGGGATAAGAGGCAATCACACTAAGGGAGGTTTTGTTGGATATTAGGAAAAATCTCTTCACAGAAGGGGTGATCAGTATTAGGAACAGGCTTCGCTGAAGCTGTAGAGTCACAGTCCCTGGAAGGACTGCAGATGTGGCACTGAGGGATATGGCTTAGTGGTGGACTTGGCAGTGCTGGGTGAAAGGTTGGATTCAATGAGACCTTTTCCAGTCTAAATTATTCTGTGATTCCATGACATCTCTGCACATCCCAATACACTTCTCATATGCCTTTTCATCATAATTTCAATCAGCTAAGGGCATGTATGGTATAAGCAAGATGAAACCTTCTACACTTACTCTCCACTAGCTGGTAAGATCCTTACAATATCCATCTGGAAAGGTTTGATTAAATTTTTATCCATGAAGATGAGCTTGATAATTTTGTATCTGAAGAGTTAAAGCTCTATTTTAATGATATCATTCTAATAGCATGTTGAATATTAGAACTTTTAAACCAATTTTATTTTCCTTATGTGTTTTGGGTTTTATTTTGGTGGTTTTTTTTTTTCTTTCTTAACTTCAGCATGATAAATGCAGACTTCAGTACAGCAACTGCTTTGATTTCATTTGGAGCACTCCTGGGGAAAACAAGTCCCATTCAGATGCTGATCCTGACTCTTCTGGAGATCACCATCTTTGCATGCAATGAACACCTAGTTACCACAATATTCAAGGTACAATTAATTAGCTATCATTGTTTTCTCTTTATAAAAATGCTTTCACTTGGTAATACTTCCATTTTGCTTATGCTAGGCTCTGGTTTCTAGCAGAAGTCCTCCAGACTTCTCATTCATCAGACCCTGGTCTTTATGCTATATAAAATCTGTGGCATTTTTGGGTCCCTATTACAGGCCACAGATGTTGGAGCTTCGATGACTATCCATGCTTTTGGAGCTTATTTTGGTTTGGCTGCAGCTTTCGTCTTGTACCGTCCTGGTCTGACAAACAAACATGAGAATGATGAATCCACCTATCACTCAGACATGTTTGCCATGATAGGTGAGTGAAGTAATATCAAGACCTGACACTGTTCATCCCTCTCCCATCTCTATTTTTTCCTGATTACCTATTATTATGCGACATTCATTTTCTTAATTACACTTCTGGAGCTAAATTCTTTTCAGTCTCTTGCATGCACCATATTTTCAGTGGCACACATATTTTTACAGTTTTTCCTTGCTTCCAAGGGTGGAAAGATCAAATTAAATATGTGTTTTCACTGTGCATTAGTGGTAATTTCTGTTCTCTTAAGTCTTGTGTTTTCAGCAGTATTTCCAAAGTATGTCCATAATTAAAAGGATTGAGTTGTGCCTTTCATATGGTAATGAATGTCAGAAACCATGTATCTGTCTGTCCATGAGAGCTGTTCATAGACCAATTCATCAGCTAAAACTTTCAGTTGTATTGATAGATGATAAAGAATTTGCATGTGAATTGTGTTGCCTATGCCTCCTGTTCTGGCTGCGGTTTCACAATGGTGGTGAGCTCTGATAGTGAGTGGGCATGACAAGGGGTCATTAAAGCCTTCCAGTAATATTTGACAAGACACCATGTGTCAAAATCCCAGTTGCCAGTGTCAAAAGCTTCTGCATGCTCTATCATTTCTTCCAGAATTTTGGCTATTCCATGTTTCTCATTAATCATCGTCCTCATTTCTTGTAGCTCACTCTGTTATATTGGCCCTTGTGACTAAATAGCTTTTCTTTGTTTTGATTTCTATTCATCCAGGTACCCTGTTCCTTTGGCTTTTTTGGCCCAGTTTTAACTCTGCCATTGCAAATGGCCCAGAAGCCCAGACAACAGCCATCATCAACACTTACTACTCCTTGGCTGCCTGTACCATTGTAACATTTGCCCTCTCCAGCTTGGTGGATAAAAGAGGCAAATTCAGTATGGTAAGAATCACATCACAATCCTTTTTAAATCGAGTCAACCCTCTCTAATAAGGATGAGTAGGCAGAGTCCCAGTGTCCTTCTATCTGTCCAGGCTATCTGGAGCATTTCCCGATACTATGGCCAGAATTAGAGCTATTATACTTGTAAAACCTATAAAGTCTGAGGAGAAATGGTTGAGGGAAATGGGGGGAGCTCAGTCTGGAGAAAATGAGGCTCAAGGAGGATCTTCTCACTCTCTACAACTCCCTGAAGAAGAAAGGTAGAACCAGGTGGGACTTGGTCTCCTTCAAACACCAAGTGACAGGATGAGAGAAAAACAGCCTTAAGTTGCGTCAGGGCAGGTTTAGACTGGATATTACGAGAAATTTCTTCACAGAAAGGTTTGGAAAGCAGCGTATTAGACTGGGAACATGGTGGTTGTACTGGTGTGATGGTTGGATTTATTAATCCCAAAGCTCTCTTCCAGCCTTAATTATTCTGTGATGATTCTGTCTTGTCCACAGAACCTGCTGGACCTTAGAGACATTAGTCCAGTGTTCAGGTAGACTTTTAGATCTTAGTCCAAAGATGTTCCTACTCGAGTTTCCTTATTACAACAGCCACAATAGGTCTCTCAAGGAAATTACTTGCTTCCTGCACATCTCAGCGCAGCTGCATAACACACAAAAAACCCAAACCAGCTTCTATCCCCTGCCCTAAAATCCAGCTGTTTTCACTCACTCCTTTCCAGCAGCTGCATTTGTCTGAGCCCAGCATGTGCAAGAGAGCCTTCAGAGGCACTCATCCCTGAAACTAAACTAAAGCTTCTGTTCCTCCTGTGGCACCTCTGCCTTGCTCTGTGTTCTCTCTGCAGGTTCTCATTCAAAATGCCACCCTGGCAGGAGGAGTAGCAGTGGGTACCTGTGCTGACCTGGAAATCCACCCTTTTTCTGCCATGTTCATCGGGGTCGTTGCTGGAATTGTCTCTGTCCTCGGATTTCAGTTCCTGACTGTAAGTATTGGGGACCCAGCTCTGCTCCCATTTTTTTATGTCTCTTTGGCCTTCCTGGAGCTCTCTTGGTTTGATACAAAGGGAAGATAGATACAGTAAACTCCAGGTAATGGTGATTTTTAATAATGATTTGATTGTTGTACTCCTGCTTTTTCTATTGCATATCCATCTAGAGATCATGTAAAACTATAAACTCACAATAAACTTCCTATTTCCCCTCATTTCAGCCTGTGATGGCATCCAAGCTGAAAATTCAAGACACTTGTGGAGTTCATAACTTACATGGTTTACCTGGAATTCTTGGGGGTATTGCTGGCATCATAGTAACTGCAACAAAAAGAGAAATGAGGTGAGTTATAGAAAGAAGAGAGAAAATTTTTTTTTTATTTTTGAAGGTCTATTCTAATTTGCTAACTTCTTGGGATCTAATTATGATCATTTTTTCATAAATGCATCATTCATTTGATGTCCGGCATTGTATTCTCATTTAATTTGGGAATTCTTGATCTCCTGTCTTTAACAAACTCTTTAAATGCCAATCTTGTTACAGATTAAAAGTTCAAATAAATATTTAAAAAATGAAAGCAGCATAAATAAACAGCATACTGAACCATTCAAGCATAGAAGAATCTTTATTATGACACTACAATTATACTGCTGGTGTTTGTAACATTCTGAAAAAAAAGAAGGCAAAATGGTTTTCTTCCACTATCTTATAAGACTCCAAAAAGTTGAAATGCTGGTCTTTTTGACAACAGGGAATATTCTCTTATGTCTTACAGGACTTTAATAACCTTCTCAAAGAACTTGTTTTAATCTGTAGCCTAAAACAAAGAGAAATTAAAATCATGAGTTCTGTCTTTTGCATAGCAATGGCAGGATTTGTTTGACTCAATGATCTTGGAGATCTTTTCCAACCATAAAGATTCTAGGATATTTTCCTATGAGTCACCTTGTCCAGCATGCAGCGAGTACAGTGTTGTAACACTGATCATCAGTCTCAAAGTGTAACAAGTTTTTTATAGGCAGTGGTTTGGTTTTCTACCCTTTTCAGGAATGGTCACCTGCTTACTCCTGCCCTGCAGGCTGCTGCCCTGGGAAGTACACTTGCAATTGCATTGGTTGGAGGAGCACTCACAGGTCAGTGTGATGCTTATAATGACTAAGAACACGTGTCAATTTAGGAGTTTCTCCATGGAGAACTTAAATGTATTAACAATTTTGTGTAAATAATACAAAATTGAAATAATGGGTCCCAATGCCAGAAACAAAAATATGGACAAGCAGTTTTCCAATGTTTTTGTCTTCAAATGAAGTTCAGGTTTGTCAGGAAGAATTTTTTCACTGAAAGAGTGGTCAGGCATTGGAAGGGGCCATCCCTGGAGGCCTCCAGGAACAACTGGATGTGCCACTCTGGGATCTGCTCTGATTGACAAGATGGTGTTTAGTCTAGGTTTAGTCTAGGATTGGACCTGATGTTCTTGGAGGTTTTTTCCAACCAAAATGTTTCTATGATTCTGTGATTCTATATATATTACTGAATACATGATCCAAAGATACTGAGTTTTTTATCTATAGGAATAATAAGGTGTTTTGGAAGGAATTCTTCCCTAGGTTCAGACACTTCAAATTGTGGACAGAAACTAGTTTGAGGTCAGGACATACACAATGAGGTGTCACACACTGCCATGTGTTTGTGAATACTTACAAACAAAAAAACAAAAAAACATCAGGCTGAAATAGAAAGCTTTGGTCTGAAATCTGGTCAATTTTTAAAAGCTCCTATTTATGCTCTTATTTATGTTTGTATGAAAAAATCTACATCACCTCCCAGAATAATTGACTGGATGTCCCAGGATGGTTGGGCATTTCTGTGGTTGAGGAAATCAGTCAGAAAACATAGCTGGCTGCCTAGGGCACATCTGAGGGACATTTATTTGGTAATTTTCTTCATTTGTTAAACCTCTGATGCTGGTTTTCCTGCAGGTGCTATTCTAAAGCTGCCCTTCTTGGGACAAGTATCTGACCAGAACTGCTTTGATGACTCTGCTTATTGGGAGGTAAGACACAACCTCCTTTTATTTTCATTATGTTGGAGGATGCACAGATATGGCAGCCCCGCTCTCCTGGGCTTTGTGGTTTGCACACATGAGTCAAAAAGGCTGCCTCTTCAAAATTAAAAAATGCTGCTCTATCTCAGTCTGTGAATATCAAGGGCACCTTCAGGATCATTTTTGGACTTCTTAGGTAATCATACTTTTTTCATTGGACTCACCTTGAACATAAAGCAGAAATAGAGACAACAAATTGATATCACAGTGGAGGCCTTTATCTCTCTCTTACATGCTCACTGTATTAGGTATCCTCTTCCTTATCAGAGTATGATGACGTATTCTTAATTTAGGCAATCTGAATTTTATCCTTTATGCCATCACAAACCCAAAAATGCAAGGCAAGGAGTAGTACATAATATACATTCCTTGCAAATAAAATGTGAAGTTAAAGGAAATTTTATTTGATTTTTTTATGAATTAAACTCCTTCTTCTATGAAGAAAACCCTGAATTCATCCCTCAGTATCCAGAATTGATGGTTCATTCATGGTCAGGCTGTGTCATTGTTATAAACAGACATATAATCTATACAAATAGAATTACATTCTTGGCACATTTTAGCCTTCTTTTATGGCAAAAGCAAATCTGTATATCCTTAAATGAGTTTTTTGTTTTTCATGGCAGGTTCCAGAGGAGGAGACAGTACCCGAAATTCACGCCAGCCACCGTGATGAGCACAGCAGATTTGAGGCTGCCATGTAGAAAAATGATTAATCTGCAATATTTGTCCTAACGATGCTCTTTTCTGTTTCTAATGCTAAGAAACAATGAAGCAACATCCAAATATTGTCCTAACCACACCATGTTTTTAAGAAAAGGCTGAACATAACTATATTTTTGTAAAAGAAAGCAAGCTTGATTTTAGATTATTTAGTCATTATGGCAAGCTCAGGTGAAAAAATTAGGTCCTTCTAATATATTTGTTCATCAGAAAAAGGCACCACAAACTGCTCCTGAAAAGTATCTATATTTTATCTTTTGTTGTCACTGACAACAATATAGCTGTTGTAATAAACCTTGGGTTTCAAGATTATTACAGGATAATACATTTAATTGTGAGATTTCTGACTTACATCCTTCAGCTGTATAGGGGCAATCAAGAAGAAATGAATTGATATTTTTTACATGGATTCAAACAAACTTTTTTCAAGAGTATCCCCACTTAACTTCTTAAGAAAGTTTGTTGTCCTCTTTTCCAATGGAGGAGAAAATGTGTTGTATTTTGAAGTTTGACTATGACAGGAAGCAAAATGTTGAAATAATTCTTATGGAAAAGCACAGAATACAGTGATTGATAAGGCAATATGAGTACCAAGAGTCACTCTTAATATGTTTGCTGAAAGGGAAAGGAAAGTGAAACAGTAAAAACAATTCATTATTGTCATAGATCTATTTATTTATTGTCATAGATTTAGTTAGTTTCAAGGACATAATAAAGGAACTGAGTAGGAGCTATGAAAACCAACTGATTGCATAATAGGTCTTACTCTATTCAACAGTAACAAGTGGTTTGTAGCAGTGTTAATGTCAGTAAATATAACCTGAACTAATGCCAGCTCCAGAAAAATATTAATTGTTTGCAACTGAGTGGAAGGAAACTATGTTCAACCTACAGAAGACTTGGCAGAGAATTTCCATGGGGTGACTCTGAAGTCACTTTTTCTCCTAAAAGAAGTGAAAGCATAAAGAAGAAAACTGAAGCTAAATGGAGGAAAATTAATTTCATCAGAGATGACAGTAGCTGCTCAGTTCAGAGACAAAAACTGAGGGAGCTGAAGGAACTCCATGAGTGGCCTTCGTAAATGGGATAATCCTTTGATAGACAATGGATGTGAAGTGAAAATCAAACAGAAGGAACACAGTGCCTCAATCCCCCATTCACAGAAAGCTACTGCTGATGTCTCTGAATAACAGGTCAAAGTGGGTGAATTTTCCGTCTTTTTTTAAACTAGGATCTTATTTCAAATCTTATTTATCAGACCTAAGGGGAAAAGTCCTCTCATATCAAATAGTACATGTATTTTCATT
The DNA here is from genome assembly GCA_013399455.1 of Anthoscopus minutus. Taxonomy (NCBI): domain Eukaryota; kingdom Metazoa; phylum Chordata; class Aves; order Passeriformes; family Paridae; genus Anthoscopus; species Anthoscopus minutus. The sequence continues at coordinate 13,218 of VWYI01014749.1, read as the reverse complement.
TCTACTGATGTATTTTTCCTTGAAAATCTTTAGAAAGATACTAGGCAGGGCTGTCCCATATGTTATACCTGCTGTATACTGCTACATATGTCAGATTTCTATCCGTGAATAAAAATGCATTTGTTGTATCACACTTCAGTTCAGATAAGCTCTTTTGCAGAGGTGCCATGACTCACTCTCCTCTACCTTGTTGGCTGTAAGACATCCTTTATCCTCCCAAAGCTGTCATACATTCATTTTTGTAAAAACTGGGGAAGTATTTAACAATGTAAATATCATATTTGTAAAGATTTTAGACGTATTTTGTGCACAATTTATGAAGTGTTGAAGTACTTGAAAAATATTCCATCTGTGGACAGCCTGTAAAAATCTTACCTTCAATACATGAATTTCACCCCTCAAATTCCTACTTGGGTCTTTCATTCACCTTGAGGGGTGTGAGGTAATTTCATTAGTTTTGAATGCTGACCACACAGGATTATCTGAGCGAGGAAGCACCACCCACTGGCAGTAAATCTTTGAACTATAGAATCCTTAAGGTTGGAAAATACTTCCAAGATCATCAAGTCCAACCTTGGATTGATTATTATAATGGCCAGTAAACCACATTGACAATGCCATGTCTACTCACTTCTTGAATACTTTCAGGGATGGTGACTCCCCTACTTCCCAGAGGAGCCTGTTCCAATGTTTAACCACTCTTCCAGTGAAGAATTTTTTCCTAATATCCAGCCTAAATGTTCCCTGGTGATTGATGCCCTTGATAATAACATTTAGGGATTTTTTTTTTAATCCAAAAGGGAAAAAATGAACTATACAGTTTTGTCCTCCAGTTCTCTTTAATCTTTTCACAGTAATCCATATCCTTATCCTCTAAGTACTCATTATTTTCACCAAACCTCTTCTTCAAATTCTTCCCCCAGAGAAATCAGTCCCTTAGGTTCTCTCAAAAAACAGAGTAGGGAGATGAATCCCTTTGTTTAATTAGAACTTTAAATGTTATTTTCTTTTTCATGTGACTGTGCCCTTGAAATATGCAATTTGTTTCTCCAAAGGTTGTTTACCCTAATTGCTCACCCCCATGTTGCAGATGCCAGTGGCATTTAGTTCTCTGGCTTAGGGTATTTTCTTTGGTTGGTTATTTCCCAATTAATCAAAGTTTTGAATACCTTGAATCAGCAGAGCTTCATTAATAATTAGTTACAACTTCTGTGTAATATGTGACTGGACACTTAAAGACAAGCTTAAAATATTTTACTAAGAACCCTTTTGAGGAAGCCTTACATTGGCAAGAAAAGAAAGTATAAGGAGTTAAACAAGACCCAGAGTGGAGGATGAGCTTCAAGGATGGGACTGAAAAGTAAACAAAAGTTAAAGTACAACCACTCTAAATTTGAGGTTCATGATCATCAGCATTTCTTTACTTTCTCATAAAAGACTGGCAATGTTTTATCCCTTCCAACAACTGCTCAACACTCTTTCTGTCTTACCTTTGTTCTCATTTTGACTTGATTTTACATTAAAAGAACTTAGATAAGGTGGGGTTTTTTGGTTTTCTGTTTCGATTTTTTTTAATGAGTAAAAACTTTAATGACATCTTCTTTAAACTAACCAAAGGTCAAGCTTACTGTCAGCCCTTTTCAGAATACCAGTAGGTGACCATAGAAGCCATTGAAGGCTGTCTTACAGTTCTCCATTCCTACCTCTGTCAGAGCAGTATCTTTGTATTGCATCACTGAAAAGAAAATTTGTTTTAAAGCCATTGGCTGAATATTTGCTTACAAAATTTCTTTTAATATTTGTGCTCAAATCTGTTGCTGAATAAATGCATTAATTGAATGATCAGATGACCAACTCTATTTATTTGATATTTCTTGGAGATGTCTTTTTTCTCTCTTACTGGGATCAACCTTTTCTCAAAATATATAAACAAAATATGTCTCCTCTTGCCAAAGCACAGCTCTTCCTGTTCTTCTCAAGCCTGCAAAATGTTCACCTTTCAACCTCCTCTCAGTTCCTTGCTATTTAGTTAAATTCCAGATATATGCGGAAAACTTGACACTTTTGATGCCTTTTTACCCACTCTGGAAAGGTGAAGTAGAATCAGGCCAACTGGAGCACAGCTGGACACTGGCCCTGGACATTTCCCAGGACACCTTCCAGGTAGGTGAAATGTCCTGGTCTCTCCTTCAGAGACCCTGGGGACAGCAGCAGGGCCAAGAGCAGCCTTGCTCAAGATCCTCTCCCAGGCTCCCAGACATGTCCCTCTAGGTCTCTGCACCCACAATCCCTGGGGAATTCCCCCATTCCCTACTCTGCCTCTGGTCATGTCTCTGCAGGGACCCTGACACTTTTGGGAGAGAAGGACAAGGGGCTCAGCCTTGAGGCACTTACAGCTCACACAACCCTCGGGTTCTGGCCTCAATGTCACGTGCAATTTAGTGTTCAATATTTCTACCAGGAAACTTCCAAACACTGTTCTGTGGGCTGTGACTCAGCTTTTCTGTCCTGTCTTCCCCTTGGCTTCTTCTTTCAATAGCTCCTCCTCTGCTGTTCACTCTCTTAGACTCTGAGACACCTGAGTTAAGCTGTAGCTCAGCCCCCTTTCCTCAGCCAGGAGGACATCTTTTCCCAGTGCTGTGTCCAGTTCTGGGATTCCCACTACCAGAGAGATATGGACAGACTGGAGGGAGTCCCTCAAAGGGCCAGAAAGATGCTGGGGTGATTGGACCATCTCTTACATGAGGAAACACAGAGAGGCGGGAGTTTAGCCCAGAAGAGAGAAGGCTCAGGGGGAATCTCATCAGTACAAACACCTGGGGGAAGGATCAAATAAGTCAGAGCCAAGCTCCCCTCAGTGTGTGCCTGGTGCCAGGACCAGAGTCCCTGGGCACACACTGAAACATAGGAGGTTCCCCCTGAACATCAGGAAACACTTTTATGTTGTGAGAGTGACTAAGCACTGGCACAGGTTTTCCAGGAGATGTGGAATCTCCCTCCACAGGACCATATAATTTTTTAGGTCCTTGGAGATACTCAAAACCTGTCTGAACAGGTGGCTCTTGGTGGCCCAGCTTGAAAGGGCGATTGGACCAGGCAAACTCCAGTTCTCCTCCAACCTCAATAATTCCATGATGCTGTGATTTCAAATTCTCAGTGAATTCAATGGAATCAAAGTTATGCCACCCATAAAAAGTTGTATGAGGAATAAGCAGGCCTGAAAAGCCCTGGGAAGCATGGGAGAAAGCAGATTACACACAATCTGCAAACAGGAAAAGTGTCCTGTTTCCTCAAAGACTGCAAACCTTGAGAAAAATAACAGACTCTCTGGCTGATGGATTTATTAGAGGCCTGCAACTGGGTTGTGTTTGAAGAACTGAACAGATTCTCACAGTAAGTACACAGTACTCTGTCTTAACTTTGCAACAAGCAGATTAATTTGCTCTCATCTTATGAGTCTTGCATTCGTACATCAAACACTTGAAAAAAATAAATCTCTGTGCACTACACCCCTGGGCAGTGGAATTTTGATTTCTCAAGGGTATCAAGGATATCTGTGCTAACGGCAAAAACATGATTAATCAGTAACCTGGACAGCATGCAGAATTTATGGCTTTTATAGCAAATGTCAGGTTGATGACCTGCAGTTATCCCTGTTCTTGGACTTTCACACTTGCTCAGTGACCTACACTCTGACCCAGTCACACTGGTTAGCAAATATTTATATGCCCCTGTACCCTTCTGAGGATTCATGGGGAAGCGCATGGGAATAAAACAAGTCACCAGCTGCAATTAAAACATACCCTTCATTGGAAAAGTGGTGTATGGACTAACACAAGAGCCTCTCAAGCAAAATAATTTCAGGAGGACAGAGATCCAGAGTCTTCTGTGGCAAATACTTGACTGAATAGAGATGGGCTGGAACAGCAGCACTTCCATTGGTTTTGTGTTCATCCTGGCTTTTCTATCCATTTCAAAAACAGCAGGCTTCTGGAACAGCAGCACTTCTATTGTTTTAGTGTTGATCGTGGCTTTTCTCTCCATTTTGAAAACATCAGGTTTCTGGAACAACCAAAGAGAGAATTTTCCTCCAGGTCCAAGACCATTACCTGTAATTGGAAACCTCCTTTTGTTTGACTTGAAGAGACCCTACAGGACTTATCTACAGGTATTCATTTTCTCTTCTACTGGCCCTTTCACCTAAGCCCCATAATCCAAGATGTCAGAGAGTTTCTCCTATTGCACCCAATGTATTGCATCCATGCATGAGCCTTTAGCAAGGGACCTAGAGATGGTTATTTGAGTAGAAAATGTTGAATGCAGCTTGCTTTTTTCTACTGTAATATTTTATCCATGCATTCAGGTTTCAGCATTCAACAATTTTCAAATTAATAGCAAGCATCCACCTTATTTTTGTGGTAATTTTGAGAAAAAGGCAACTGAATAAGGAATGATTTTGATATGTGGTGTAATCCTGTCTGCCTTCCATTGGTTGAAGTACCTAAAGCTGGGACTGCAGCATCTTAGCTCCACTGATTTATCAATGTTCTCATCTCCCCTTCCTCTTTTCTTCCCCAAAAGCTGAAGATATAACTATATACACTTAATATTCAGGGCCAACCTTTGCCAAAATAATAAATCTTTCCATTTTCTTCTAGTGCTTTCTTTGCCTAGTTTATTGCAAAGCTATGCCGACTTTGAGTCAGAAGAATTCTCTGAACCTGCTCCTTTCTTAGAGGTTTTTCTGCTCAGATATTAAAATTACACATCTTCCCTGCTGATGATTTTGAAAGGGATATTTACAGCAACAGACCTGTATGGGTGTTGTACCCACAAATCAAAAGACTGCTTAGATGCAATATCTGAATATCACTGTAGCTCTCCAACACAGCCCAGCAGTGTTGACAAAAGCAAGTTCCATCTGTTTCCAGGCCAACAGAACCAACATGTGTCTGCTGTAACTCAGTGATTCCTTTCTGATGCTGGACATTGGTTCTCCGACTTGAGCATAATTCAGATATGAGTCGCAGCTCCTTTTATTTCAGCTGAACACTGTACTTGCTTACCACTTGCTGAACATTTTGCATCTTGATTGCTAAAAAGATGCCTTCTGTTTGTCTCTACAAACTCACTGTAAAATGAGTGCAGTCAGGAAACTCTCCTTCAGTTGTCAGAAGAATCGGTAACATCGAGTTACATAAAAATAAATCTACCTGTACCAAAGGCACCACATTGTCTCTGAGACAGATTCATGGTGCATGTAACCATGTGTAAAATGTTTGAATGTGTCTAATGCTAAATCCCAGCCCAGGATAAACAAACTGATTTATTTTTAATAAAATAATGATACCAAACATTTGAGCATGTTGTTCAGGTGTAGTCTGTACATAAAAGAAACACAATAGCATAGAGATAAGTGTGAAAACATGAGTCAAAAATTGAATTTACAAGGGTTTCTGAGGGAAGGCCAAACTCTCAGTGCAATCCTTTGCTGACTTGGGGCTCCAGCTGTTGACACTTCTGCTCAGTTTAGTACAACAAAACTCTTCTCCCAACTGTGCCATTTAGTCATTATCCATCACAATGTCTGGCACATTCCTATCATTTAAATCAAGTGGTTTTCCCTGTAGCCAGGGAAATATCTACCATGTTAGTAACCAGAGGCAGGAGTGGAAAATAAGCAGCACTGGAAAGGGTGATTAATTCCTTGTAGGCTTAATTACCTTATAGGTAAAAGTTGTAAATCACTGTTCTCTTCTCTTGAAAGCTGTCCAAAATATATGGTCCAGTCTTCAGTGTTCAGATGGGGCACAGGAAAGTTGTAGTGATTTCTGGCTATGAGACAGTGAAGGAAGCTCTTGTAAACAAGGCAGATGCATTTGCAGAGAGACCTAAAATCCCAGTCTTTGAAGATTTGACCAAAGGAAATGGTAAGTTGGTCTTATTTTTCCTTAACAACTTGACCTACTAATTTATTTTTCTATAGACAAAGCAGGAACTGGGATGACACTTTGGATCAGAGATCCAAAAAGGCATTGGAAATAGGGAGAAATTTCATTAGCTTCAGCACACTTATTCAACTGTGAAACTACTGACAGTGGCAACAAAACAACCATAACTCTAAAAATAACCACAGCAACAGAAAATGGATAGTGACACACTTTCAGGATCTAGAACAGGGCATCCTTGCCAGAGAAGCATTTCTAGCTCTTATGATATGGCTCTGGACTTGTGGGATTTTGGGCTAATCATAGAACTACCTTTTCTGAAATTAGTATTCTACTGTTGCTCATCATTTCAGTGGCAAATAGTGCTTTTAAATTCAGAATGTGATAACAGAAAGCATGGAACACGTAGTGAACTGTGGATTTATATTAAAAGGGGAAAATACTGTCTACTGAGCTGGGTTTCAAAATAAGAATTTCACATTCAAACATCATTCTAATTTAGCATAAGAATTTCATATTTTTATCTCCAAAGATCCATGGACAAATTCAGGAATAATTCTGTGAACATTTTAGCAGCAGCATCTTTTGATTATATTATTGCTTACTTTTCACTTTATTTTTTTATCTGGAAAAAAAAATCAAAACCACAGTTGAGGTCATCAGTTAAATAATGTAAGAATTTCAGTGAAAAAAACCTGACGGTGGAAATTTTAAGATATTACGTAATTTTTTAAGACATTTTTTCCTGCTAATTTTTTTCCTGCAGTCATCAGAGATCTCAGTTCAATTCCACTTCCAAACTATGATGACCAGCAGTTTGACCTTGAATTTACAATGTCCACTTTCTTTCAGTGACAAGTGTCTTTGAGGATTTATATTCTTCTTAAGATTTGATTAAATAAACCTTAAATATTTAGTTATAAATATAATTATATAAATATTTATATATAAATATTACTTGTGTAATAAACCTATTGCTGAGGATTGAAAATACTTAAGGCACAATTGCATTTTTCCTCACCTGGGTTCAATTTAACTTGTTTTAAGAATGACTGCTACTAAACTGCTCCATTCTCTGCCTACAGAATGATTTAAAATCTGCCACCTTGAAATGTTCTCTTCGTCCCAGGGGTTGTTTTTGCTCGTGGTGAAAACTGGAAGGTGATGCGAAGATTTACCCTCACAGCCTTACGAGACTTCGGGATGGGCAAAAAGGCCATTGAGGATCGAATTGTGGAGGAGTACGGGCACCTGGCAGACACCATCGCTTCACAGGGAGGTGGGTGGATGGTCCATTCTTCAAACCTACAGAATCACAGAATCACAGAATGCTTTGGGTTCAAAGGCATCTCAAAGTTCATCCAGTTCCACCCCCCTGCCATGGGCAGGGACACCTTCCACTACCCCAGGTTGCTCCAAGCCCCGTCCAACCTGGTCTGGAACACTCCCAGAATTCCAGGGGCAGTCACAGCTTCTCCAGGTAACCTCTGCCAGGGCCTCACCACCTCTAAGGTTTTGTCCAAATATGCAAAAGCTTTTTGAGCCTTCTCAAGTTCAGACATTTTTTATGAAATGTACATCAATTTGATGAATTTGGCTCCTCTGGCATGTTTTTTGTCTTGGTATGGTATTCTGATAATAATCAATGGATATTGGATAACAATAAATGGATTATTGGATAATAATCAATGATAGCAATCAACCATAACAAATAAACAGCAATATTTAAAGATAAATTCACATTTACAAATTACATCTCTTTATCACAATGTAATAAATTCTCTTGTCCCTTGTCTAGGAAATCCCATTGATGCCAGCAAAATAATTAATGCAGCAGTTGCTAATATAATTGTGTCAATATTACTTGGAAAACGATTTGACTACAAAGATCCCAGATTTGTGAGACTTCAAAATCTGACCAATGAAAGCATGAGGCTTGCTGGGAAACCTTTGGTTACGGTAATGATTCACATGTTTATGTTGCTGTTCCACTGGATGCCACAGGAAAATAGCAATACTGGTGATCAGTTTCTTCTATTAAACAGGAGAATCTGAGACTTTGAGAGATAATAGGTTTACAAAGCACTTTCTTGGACAAAAAAAGCCTTGAGAGAGAGTTTGGGAGTCATGAAGTCAACAATCAAGCCCCCAGTCTCTCAAAAACATATTTAAGATATAGTTTGAAGAGTGCTAGTGAGTCAAAAATACCTTTGGATACTTGCATGCACATCCTGGATTGATTTATGTTTATCTAGGTTTTGAAAAAGAAAAAATATTAGCAGAAAAACTGGCAAAAACAATGAAAAAATTTGCTGGCCAACATTTCCATCTGCCTAGTGGCAGCTTGAAGCTGTTTGAGCCTGAAACCCACACTACTCCTGAAAAGCAATAATTTGGGGCAAGATTTTTACATCTATTCAGTGGTCCTTGATGAATTTTCTACCACCAATACATCCAGTCACTTTTTCACGTTCTAAAAATCAAAACATTAAGTTTTTGACTTTGTATCTGAAAAGAAGGCCAAATGTTGCTAATTTGTTTCTGTAGTGTTTTCAGAGCTCTAGCTGATAACCTCTCTTTAACAACTTCCACTCTTGTAGATGTACAATATCTTCCCATACCTTGGATTCCTCCTAAGGGCTAACAAGGCTCTCCTTCGAAACAGAGATGAATTCCACGCTTTTGTACGAGTTACTTTTGTAGAGCACCTCAAAAACCTGGACAAAAATGACCAAAGAAGTTTTATTGATGCTTTCCTGGTTAAACAGCAGGAGGTAACTGAGTACTTTCTTGCTGATTCCATCTTTTATGATTATATGAAGACATTTGCAACTTTCTTTCAGTCCTTACAATTACAGCTGAATTCTTTGGGAAAATACATATGACAAATTGGTAGACAAAGTGGTAGAGTTGAACAGATACTTCACACTGTTGAAATTGGAACCTCTTTTAATCACCAAACATTTATCCTTCTTTATTTTCTTCAGACTGTATAAATATATTTACCAAAGCTGCATCTTTTATCTGCTCTCTCTGTTGTCCCAGCTCTTCTGGCTCTTTTGAAAGCACAATGCACTACAGAATGGAATCACTAACTGGGCTTTCCTGGGACTCATTTGGGGTCTCTGATATGTCTGGGTTACATTCCCCACAGGGAAGGCAGCTCCCTTTGCAGATGGTCCCACTAAATACAAAGATATGTCAGCGCTCTCTTGCAGGCACAAGCCCAAAGCTCTTCCTTGCTTTTCACACTTTTTCAAAATGCAGAATTTATTTCGTAGCAAATGTTTACCTACATAAATTTCATTTTCACATGGAAAGCTTTGAGTTTTCATCCTTTTATCTCAAACCACTTTTTCCAGGAGAAATCCACTACCAATGGGTATTTCCATAATGGCAACTTGCTAAGCTTGGTCAGCAACTTGTTTACTGCTGGTGTCGAGACAATTTCCACCACACTAAACTGGGGCTTTCTGCTGATGCTAAAGTACCCTGAAATCCAGAGTAAGTGGTTTAATGGTAGATACTGTTACACACTCCGAGCATTAGGGACCAGACAGGAACCTGGAGAATCAAACTATCTGTTATTAGGCCAAGTTACAAAAAGCTGAGATTTCCATCCAATTATTGTCCCTGTGCCCTGTGGTTCAGACCCAGTGAGGGTCACACTGGTGGGGCAGCAGCAGAACACAGAGTTCATACAGGCCAGGCCCTTTGCTGAGGGAAATCTCATTAATAAGGAAAGAACTGTCTTGTATTGGTCAATGGTTTTGTCCAGATTTCCCTCAGAAACTGTCAATAAACCAAAGGCCTCTGCAGATGTTAAATGGACTGTACTGAGGCTTTAGGGACCTGAGAAGATTCATGGAATTGCCCTTTGTCTGGCATCTCCATTCCAGCTGATGGCACAGGCATGTTCGGAGACAAATGGGGTTTTGAGACAACTCTTGGGCAGAATATGGATCTTTAGACAGAAGAGATGGCAGAAAAAAGTCTTTAGGTTTCTTGTTGGTAAAGAATCTATCAAACATTGTAGTCCCGTTCACCTCCCATTATATCTGAAAGGAAAGATAGATTTTTGGAGAATTTTTGTTTTGTAAAAAGCATACTGTGTCTCAGGAGTGAATGAGTCCTTGTACCTTAGAGTTGATTCTTTCTTCAGAAAAGGTCCAACAAGAGATAGAGCAAGTGATAGGGTCCAACCCCCCACGGATCGAGCACCGAGCTCAGATGCCATACACAGACGCTGTCATCCATGAAATTCAGAGGTTCGCCAATATCCTGCCACTGGATTTGCCTCATGAGACTGCTGCAGATGTCACCCTCAAAGGCTATTTCATTCCCAAGGTGAGATGCCTACAGGATTGCTGCTTTTAACATTTCCTCTTTCTGAATTTGTCCAGGAATTCATTTCTCTGTCCTATTTTGCAGGGAACCTACATCATCCCTTTGCTGACCTCAGTCCTGAAAGACCCATCGCAGTGGGAGAAACCAGAGATGTTCTACCCTGAGCACTTCCTTGATGCCAATGGGAAATTTGTGAAGAAAGATGCTTTCATGCCTTTTTCAGCAGGTGCTTTCTCTTTTACATTTACACAGAACACACAGAAAAGATGTTTCTGTGCATTTCCCGCTTCATTCTTCCATGTCCCTTTTAAAAGTGACAAAAAATGTCACTTGGGTAAAGATTACATATAGTATGACAAGGAGTTGCCATAGAAACCCCCAAATTCTGTGTAAAATCAAAGAACAGAAGGGGCTTGCCTTTTGAGGCTTTCCCAGAGTGTGACATTCACCTGAATTTACACACCTGCACCATTTGCCAAATCATGGGAGATTCTAACCCTGCTTCTCTGGCATTTCTCCTGCTTTGCAGGCTCTGTAATTGCTCTAAATTTCCATATATCAGTCTCTGGTTAATTTATCTATCATATCCACAACACTCTCCAATTTTAATTTGCCCTATTTGTACATTTTCAACTCTATACAATATTTGAATAAGATTCTTGTCATACTCACCATCCAGTACACTGGTGATTTTGGGGAGGGGTTTTTTTGAGAACTTAACACTTCAATAGTTGAGGTTTTTGTTAATTCTGGCCTTCAATCATCATGCTATGAATAAGAGAGTTTACTAGCTACCAAATTTGGCAGAACTTATATTTACAGCACTTTTGAATATCCATAAAATATCTCCTCCACCTTGCGTCTCAGTCCCACTCCCACGAGCATGTGTGAATATTCAAGGGATTTGCTGACAAGTTTTAGTATAAAAAATTGCCTATGAGTTGACTAATAGATCTAAAGTCTAGACTAAACCAGTTAGTTTGGGATCCAAAAATTGGGCCAAGTAGAGGAATAATGTAAAAATGAAGTAAAAATTCAGATTTTATTGGAAACTGGAGTTGAGGAATTCAGGCTAGATTTCCATACATTTTTCTCCAAATGCAAGGACAAAAGAAAATAAAAACCATCACCAGCTGGCTTTGGTATGATACCTTTGAAGATCAGAATTACTTTCTCTCTGACAACTTGTACCCAACAGACTTTTAAAATCTAGTGTGTTCTTTATTTTTACCTAGAATATAACATTCAAATGTTCTGGATTCCCACTGACCTTTTTCAGAGCAAGAGCTGATAAAAGGGGTTTTTTTTCTTCCAGTACTGCAGAAGCAGCTCTCACTGATTTTTTTATGGTCCTTTTCCATTTTGTTCCAGGGAGGAGGATCTGTGCTGGGGAGACTCTTGCCAAAATGGAGCTCTTCCTCTTCTTCACCAGTCTCCTGCAGAGGTTCAACTTCCATCCTCCACCTGGAGTTTCCAACTCAGATCTGGACCTCAGCCCTGCCATTTCATTTAATGTCATCCCCAAACCCTATAAAATGTGCGCTGTAGCACGTTCCTAGAGCTCTAAATCCATTGTGTGTCTAAATAATTTTTTAATCATTTTTCCATGACATCTGTCTTCTTAATTCTTTGACCAAAACTATCCACATTTTAATTAAGGTTTCCAGTACTTCTAAATCAAAGTGGTATTCTTTTATTTTTTTTTATTGGGAGAGGGCAGAAATGTGAAGTGTGAAGTAATTGACAGATCATGGAATAATCTCTTAGATCATCTAATCTTGGCTAAATAATACAGACCTTCAGCTTTTTTATTCTTGCTGCCATTTTCACTGTTTGTTGAAAGAATATCCCAAAAAATGTTCCCAAGTCCAGTTTTTTCCCAAAAGACACGTGGACCACAAAGCTGTGCTTAGGATATACAAGGAGATAAATGTGGGATGTTCAGATCTTCAGGCTGTCAGAACAGAAGGGCTGTTTGACCTTGGCAGTCAGCTGGTTTGAAGATGGGCTGGATATCCTGATGGTCCCCAGTGCCTCAGCACAGCTTCTTCCTCTGGCTCTTCTCCCTGCACCTTTCATTTCCATATGCCAAGAAATCAGTTTTGTACGTGTTGTAGATCACTTCTGAAGAAAAACCCTAAGCCAAGTTACCTGAATCCAGAGGTTCATTCAGCTTTTCCCCAAGCAGTCCTTAAATGGATAAACTCAAGTAAATAAAGCATACACATACAGGAAAATGTCTTACCTACTTAAAGCCAAGGTGTGTGAAATTGAAGTTTCGGGTGCTCCCAGGTCAGATCACACAGCTGTAGTCACAGCTCCACACACACAGATCAATAATGAACGTTCTGGAAGGGGCCTCAAATCTCATCAAAACCAACAATCTGACCATTCTGAAACTCTGTCCAAGAGCATCCACCATCAAGTTGAGCTAAGACCACCTCCTAAATGTCTGTATTTATGTTCCCTGGTTCATGTTGCCCTGTTTATTATGTGTGCATGAAAACCCCAAAGTAACAACACCCAAAGACAGCCTATCATAAATCACCCAGTGCTCGGGGAAAAAAAAAATTAAAGTAATTATGACTTGCTTCTGCAACTATCCAGTCCTGTAATTCAGAAGCTCATTCTTCAGTTACTATTTCAACTTGTGTGGAAGCTGAATCTGCCTCTCACTCCTTGCCTTTCTTCATACCCTCTTTCCAAAATAAAAAAAATTAAAAAGAGTATCTATGTGGTTCAGGAAGTTCAAAACCCACACAGTAAATCACCCTTAATGAAAGCAACGTAGTATATATCTTTACTTAACCTTTTCCTGGCATGAGGGAAAAATCTTTAACCCATACTCTGGATTAAATTATTTGGGGGAAATGGTTATATATCTATACCTATATATACATATAATACATACAATATATATATA
>VWYI01014747.1:132475-168522 GCA_013399455.1 Anthoscopus minutus | reverse complement strand
TTAAATTTTATGGGCAATAAAATTGTTAATCTGTACCAATAAGATCTCTTCTAGAGAGAAGCTTAGAAGATCACTAGAAAGAAACCTCCACTAATTACAATGCAGATCAAACATATATTACTAGGAATCCAATTCTCATTTAAAGCAAAGCTTTCAAGAACATAAAAGCAGCAGGACAAACAACAGTTAGGCAAATACTAGTCATGATACTGGTTAAGAAGAAGGTGTTACACATCTAACATAGTTGTTTTCAGAAAAATAAACAACAAACAAAACAATTTCATAAAAAAGTAAACCAAGCAAAACCAAATTGTAACAATGAAATAAAATAATATTTTATTGTATGATTAAACTTCTGAAATTCAGTTTGAATAGAACTTAGGTCTCTATTTTACATACACCTCTGCAAGATACCTCAGATGACAGAAGCATGGACTTGTTCTCATTTCCCTTGTGGCCACTTTGCATTACAACAATGTTGGTTAAGGGGCAGCAAAGAAAACTAATATACTTCACTGTTTCATATTTCTTCTAAGCTGAAATGGTGGTATTGAAGCTGAATCTTAGCTTAGTGTGCCATCCTACCTTATTTAATAAACTTTCCTAAGTTTTAGCTTAGATTGGATTCAGGTGTCTGCTTGGGATTTTTTTTTAAATTAAAACTCTCTGCACAATTAAGATGCTGGACATTGAGACTGAGTTCAACAGTTGAAACTCTGTAAACTGCAATACAAACAAATACAGCCTAAGTGCATAAGCACTTGCCCAGCTACTTCCGAAAACTACCCTGCCAAGCCCATGGCATAAGCAAGCAAGAGCAGAAAACCTGACATAGGATCCTTTTATTGTATAATAAATCATTGTAGGACTCATGTTAGTTGTTTAACACATAATATTTATTATGAAGACAGGTCTGTACTCTATCGCACACAACCCTTCAAAAATGAAAACCCCAGAGCTTCAGCATTTCTATTTGTCATACAGAGAAAAGACTCAAGACTTCGAATCTTGCCTATGGAACATATTTTCGAAGTAGTGACTCAGTTCCTTGATAGGGAAAAACTCAATCATTAAATAACAAATCTCCTAGAAGACTGGGGTAAATGGGCTTTCCTAGAAAGCAATCTTCAGGTATCACAACACCGAGCAATCTCTTACGCCCACTATTTAGACTTAACACACAAATAAGAAGGCTAAATAAGAAATCACAAAATTAGAGAATGGTTTGGGTTAGGACACACCTTAAAAATAACCTCATTCCAACCCCCTATAGTTCTAACCTTCTAACTAATATTCTATGATTAATCTAGCTTTTGATTATCAACTTAAACAGTTACTTTACAGCATAATTTCAGCATAACAAAATAGCTTTCTAAGTGTCTTCCACCTCTTTATACTATTTTCAAAGCAAAATGAGAAAATGCATATTAGTAACACTTGGCAAACTCTACTCTACCTAGCAGAGTAGAAGGGAGTGGAAAAATCTTTGGAAAGGCACACATACCAGAAACTCCAGGAGTTAATCCAAATGAGGAGAAAGAAGTAGAATTCTGTTCAGAGGTATTAATCCTTGCATCCACATTCCAAGCAGCTGTGGGGGAAGAGGAGGAAAAAGAAAGCAAAAAGTGTGTCACACACTGTTGGCAATGTTGAAAATTTAGTTATTTAATTATGAATCAGATCAGAAAAGCACTGACTAGTCCAGCCATGATGACATTTCACACAACTGAAGGCATTAATCAGTGCTGATAGAGATGTAAGTTTATGAACACAGAGCCTGAAATAATGTTCAAGCTTTCCAAGGCCATCTTCCCTTTACAGCCTTTTCTATATATAAACTTCTCTCAAAAGAGAAGTTAATTGTTTTTTGGGCTCCATACTATTATTCCTCCCATTACTGCAATCATTAAGGTTTGAAAAGTACACACAGGTGGAAAACATCTTGGAGTATATTTCATATATGTTAAAGAATATATACATTATAGATTCTTTACATATATGTTAAAGAATGGAATAAAATTCAGAACAATTTCTGACAAACAGGAGATACTGCTTAAAAATGAAGACATACTAGACTGTTAATATATTTAAGGCAGAAAATAAGCAAAAATAGCCAGTAAAAGCCACTAGTGGCTTTTATTTAGAATTCCATTTACTTAAGTGGGGGAGAAGGGGATAAAAACTGGACAGGTATTCCAGATGTTGTTCGGAAAGTAGACAATCACTACCCTCCAACTTACTGACTCCTGTGTTAATGCTTCCCACCATATTTTTGGTGTCCTTTGCTGCTAGGATCTATGGCTGGATCATGTCCAGCCTGGTGCCCACCAAGACCCTTGATCCACAAAGCTGCAAACCAGGCGGTCAACACCCAGCCGGAGCTGCTTCCGAGCCAGATTCAGCACTTGACATTTGTCCTCACTGAACTTCCTCAGGTCCCTGTTGGCCAAGTACTCCCATCAGGTTTAGGTCCTTCTGGATGGGATTCCTGACCTGGACTGTTTCAATTGATTCCTGCCCCCACATTTAAGTTTGGTGTAATTTGGAAACTGGATGTGAATGACATGGTTGCCTCCTCCAGGTCACTTGAAAGATGATAAACAGGTCAGTTCTAAGTACAGCCCTGTGACATCACCCTTGTCACCAGCCACCAGGGAGAACAGGACTTACTGACCATTACCTTGGGCTTGACCAGTTTTTCACCTGTTCTAGTTTGGATACAATAATACTGTGAGAGACAGTGTTGAAAGCATTAGTCATCATGAAAGACTTTCATTGCTCTCCTTCACCCACAAAATTATTCATTTTACCAGAAGTAAATCAGCTTGGTAGACATGATGCATCCTCAGTAACAAAACCAACAAAAAGCTGGTCAGTCACTACAAACTGCCTTATTAGAACACACAGCAGAACACATCTAGCCAGAACACGAAAAAAGCCCCTTACTTTGACTTAGCAATGGTAAAGCTTCCAAGGGTGTATCAGATCCAGCCTCAGGAACTCAATTTCAAAATGGAAATAAAAGAAGGTCTAGACTTCTGCAGCTATGGCTGGAGTAGGAGTTTTGGATTTGTGCTGAAAGCAGGGTTTATAATACAGGGATGCTGCTGAGCGATGCTCATGCAAGAGTCAAGGCCTTTTCCACTTCTTGTATTGCTGGCAGCAAGGCAGCTGGAGCTTGTCTACCCAACAAGAAGTTGGAAGACACAGCCCAGACAGGTGACCCCAACTGGCCAAAGCAGTGTTTCCTACCATGTGGCATCATGCTCAGTATATAAGGTTGGGGAAAGAAGGATGAAGAGAGGGACATTTGGAGTTATGGTGTTTGCCTTCACAAGTCACCATTACATGTGATGGAGCCCTGCTCTCCTGGAGGTGGCTAAACCCTTGCCAGTCCATGAAGTAGAGATTTCCTTGCTTTGTTTGCATGCACAGGTTTTGCTTTCCCTATTAAACTGTCCTTATATCAATCCATTGGACTTCCAGCTTTTCTCCTTCCAATTGGCTCCCCCATCCTGTTGATGGGAGAGTGAGCAAGTGGCTGGATGGGCTGGGCTTGGCTGCTGGCTGGGGTTAAGTCTCAACAAGACTGAAGTAACACTGCTGACTACAAGGGAACACTGCTTTCCAGAAGATGATGCCTTGGGCCTTTGGGTTTTCCGCTCTGCATCGGTGTGTGGCCGCTTTTTGTTCAGGGCTACTAGGATCTTTTCAAAGGGTGATGAAGACACAACAATCCTACTCCAAATGGGGACTCAAGGACATTTTTTCCAAGCTTCAGACTCAAAGTATAAACAACATGGAAGGAGAAGGGCCGGCAAATGGGACTCCTGTGTGCAAATGGACTGAAACATATAAAAATGTGTGGTCTTGGGACTGGGCCCTCTTTTGCCTCCATCTTGGAGCCATCCAGGCAGAGCCCTGATTGTAGCACTGGTGCTGCCTGGGTGTGGCCTTTGAAGGCCTCAGTAAATATCCTTTATTCCTCTCAACTCTGTCTAGCCTCTGTTCCTGTTCTTCAAGGCATCAAAGAAATGAAGATTACTTAGACTGAACAGTGGGAAGGGCTATGTTACAGCATTTACTAACAAGTTGATGACTGTTGCCCAGAGAGAAACTGAGAAATCTCTTCTCCATTATTACTATGAACAGCAAAAGTAAAGACAGAAAATTGTACTGAGGACTCTTGTCACAAGAGTTGAACAATGTTTATACCTGGGGCCTAAAATAACACCTGCCAAAACTGTACACAGTTGATTTGATCATGTTGGACCAACAGAACAGATTTACAACCTGGGTTTTAAGACACTATTTAAAAGAAATTATGCTTTAAAATGGCTTAGTAATCATCTTCAGAACTTTATGAAAGTGATACATACCATTGCTTTCCTTCACAGAAATAATTTTATGTCTCATAAGCTCAAAAAACCCAGTTTAATTGCACACAGAGACAGATGCTAAGCCATTAGAACTTACAGTAAAGAGAAATTTTTGAGTTAACATTTCACTAAAAAAAATTGTCAAAATTTTTTTAATATATAAACATAAAAGTATTTCAGGGATCCATTACTAAAAAACACATTTATGTAAAAATGCTAATATGAAGCAAGTTCTTGGAAACAGCTTACCAATAGGAGTAAACAAAGAACGCTCTTTCCAGGGCCTGCCCACCAGGCTTACACCCCAGTCCTTTCCATTTCCATTAGCATCTCCAGTGTCCTGGCCCCAAGCCAGTGTCTCAGTCTTCCTCTTCCCAGCTGCAGTTGAAGGAACAGATGTCCATTTCTCCTCCCCTACACCAATCTGTGAGGAGATTTTTACAGACTTCTCATTCCAGCTTCCTCCATTTACTGCATGGCTTTCACTCAATCCTGGAGAAACTAAAATACAACAATAAAAGGATTTTTTCAAATAAGAACTGGATAATGAATTAAAAGATCACTTCTGTGCACATTCACTTAATATAATAAATAAACCCCCAAATGAACAGTAGCTTTGCTACACCAGCATGATACAGAGAGGGCTGCTGCTCTGTCTCAGTTGATTTTCCAGTTCAGATGATATGCACCATCTGTCTACTAACTTAAAGAGGGAGGGGAAAACAGCACCAACTGCATTCTCTTTCCTCATCCCTTACTTTATAGGGCTGATGTATTGGTGAACTGGTGCCTCTAGATTAAAAAAACGGGTGGGGAGGGTACTTTCAACACTGCCAGCTAATTTCTCTTAGAGAGTATGGGGATGACTTGTGGAATAGCCCATGCACTAAACCAAGAGCATTTTCTGTTTCATAACTGCATGCAGCAGTTCTCCAAGCAGGATGCAGACGAAATCACCAAGCATTAGAAAATAGTTCCCAAACAATACACAGGATTTACAAAGGGCACAGATAGCAAACCGAACAGAGTCCCTCACAGTAAGAGATAAAAATCAGAGGAACGCTCAAAACATATTTTATGTTACACTAAGGTAAAAGACCACAACACTGCCAGAGTCGCTGTTGCATCTTACCCTGATAAGAAATTACTGGCCACTACAAGTTTAATGTATACTTTGAGAAGTCAGCAGTACACTGAGACAAAGATCATAATGGAAGTTTTTTAAATTTACGTCCATCTAAAATATAAGGGCTAGTTCCAGCATCACTGCCTATATATCACAAACCTTTCTCAAACTGCTCTGTATTTCAAATTCCTTTTCTCTTTTTAAATGTGCAGTGGAAAAAATAAATTCTCTTCTACAAGCAATTAAGAAATATTTGCATATTACAAGTGTAACAAACAGTAAGCCAAACCCTCATGCACAAGCCAGTATCATATGCCAACAAAATGCAGACCAAACATTTCATTTTTCAAATGAACTTGTAACTCGGGCAGCACGAACATGTCCAGTTCAAACCGGCCTCACTGACATAGAATTAATTAGGTGAGATATGCCTAGATTTTCTGAGACAAAATCAATTCCAAACACAGACATCTGTAAAGTCACTAATGCTGTACAAGAAACGCTGCCCTTTCTCCACAGCACTAGCATTGCTCCTGTCAGTCAATGTTGTTCTAGCCTAATACGACATTTTAGGGAAAGGCAACAAAAGAACACTGAAGAGACAGAAACCAAACTGCAGTTGGTAGAAAAATCTTTTCACAACTTTGAAAAAAAGGAGCTGAGGTCCTGAAGCAGAAGCTTGATTATTCTCTATAAACTACTCTCTTGTCAAAAACTCTAACTTCTAAACGACCAGCCAGTTTTCACTGAATCACAGAAAACTTAAGATTGAAAAGGATCTCTTAAAGTCACCTAGTCCCACCTTCTGTTCAATGCATAGCTAAGTTCAAAATTATGTTATTGAAGTTCTGGAAATCATAAAGGCTAATTGCCCAGAGATGCTTTGAACTATCTCATAAAGATCTTTGTTTGTCATGATCTGTCAGAATTTCCCTTTATTGAAACTTGATTATTGCCTCTCATCCTCCCATTAGGCATCTCTGAAGAATACAGCTCTCTCCTGTGCCATGGTACAGGAAGTTTGCATGTGAAGTAAAGCTCTCAAAAACAAGCAGAAAGGGATTCACTTTCTGGATCTGTGTGCTTTTAATAACTCATTTGCAGACTTGCTTATTTACACTAGCTACTTTTGATTAAAGCAACACAACTAATGCTGGCTATATGTAAGTAACAACCACCTTGATTTCATTATGTTAAACCAATTCACTTCAAGTATTATTACAGCAGTATCTGTTAGAAAACTGTTAAGATTCACTAATCAAATATTTTAAGTTATGTGTATGACATAGGTCAAGTATATTCTTTTTGTAAACATTTATTTATATGTAAGAACCTTCAAAATGAATGTATTTACATATCTCAAAAGAGAATGTAAAGAACTAAGTAACTTGTATATTCAACCTGAAACAAGTGTAAACAATAATCAGGACTCGTGAGCTCTTTGCAGTTATCTGCACCAGGGTTTTCTTTAAGCAAATAATTCATTAACACAAATAAGTAAATCTGAAAAGCTAGCATAAAGAATTTTTCAGCAGAGCTTAAAAATAAATGTTACTTTTCTGTATAAAAAATTTTATAATAGGTAATCTGTCTGAAAATTTGAAGTACTGAATTGTATTCCTACATGTAACACACACTGTTTCCAACTTCTTAAGAAATAACTGCAACTTAGAAGTGTAACATTTGCATAGCCAAAAAAGCCAGATGTACAGTAAAGTTCCATGTCAGTAACTCAAAATCCTGCACCGACAGTTGCTGTTTTCACTTCTGTAAAATACTTCTCTAGTTACTTAGGAAGCCAAATAATGAAAACTTTTTACCTTGTGGAATTGATGACTCCCCTTTTGCAGGTTTAGAACTGTTAATCTGTGCATTCAAAAGTACATCACCTGATTAAGAAGTAAGAAGAAACAAAGCTAGATGAAACTTTTTTACCAGCAACACCTGTAAAAATCTTCTACCAATCCATTACTAATATTTTAAGAAAAGAATATATTAGTACCTCACAGTAAATTAAGACAATTCCAGAACACTTAAGGATAAAGTTAAAATGCTCTGTTTTTTATTGTTTGTATTTATGTTGCAGACAGAATGCACTCAAAGTGACTTAGGACCCATATACCAAGTAACTGCAGATTTCAAAGAAGTTTAGCTACTTTCCCTATGAACAAAGAGCATAAATCTAAAACATAGATTGTCATTAACAAGTAAAGAGTGGCTCGTAGTATTTCAGACCTGCAACTATTTCTAACTTCTACCTTAACATGAAAACACTAGATACAGCTGAATTCTTTCAGGATTAGTGTTGTACAAGGCGACACAAGATACAAAAAAAGTATGATACATAAAGGATTCTCACTGGAGACGCTACAGTAGTTATAATTAGCAACAGGGCTTAGAGACATCAGGAGCTAGCATTTCTCGAAGCTCTGTGTAAATGGATGGGGGGAAAGGCAATAGGAAACAACTGATCTAGTTCACAGGGCAACAATTATACACTCTGTCAAGGTGCAAATGAGTGTCAATGTAAGGGGGGTGAGGCATAAAAATGTCAATAAATTGTTCCAAGGTACTGGACAGTTGTTAGGCTCAGTCTTTTTGTCACTTTGCTAGAAAATATAATTTCATTTAATTAAAGCATCTATTTCTCAGATTAACCCAAATATGAATTCCTTTGCCTACAAACACTTTAAACCAGCCCACGCAATCTATGGCACAGGATGCAAATATATCTGCATTGGAAAAAAAAATGCCTACGTGTCAAGCAGTGAATGGTGTTTTAAGAGAACTTCAGGGGCATAACCTTCCCACAAGGAAGCACTCAGAAAACTAAGGAGCTGGTGCTGCCTGCATCAGGATGCTTTTGAAGTTTCTGGAAACAAAAGGCAGAGTCACAGAGCACAAGCAAAGGAACAGAGACAGGCCTGCACAGCTGTGCATCAACCAACAGTGCATCAGTGTGGATGGAGGCCAGTGCTTAGCCAATTGCTCCAAAACCCTCTCTTGAGCTTCCCCAAAAACACAGCTAGAAAAAAGGGAGTTTTGCACAATGAGAAAGTACTTTTACATGGCTTGAAATAACTTCTTCAAGAGTTTCACCTACAAATATACCTAACATATATCCAAAACAGAGTCACCATTTAAGCATCTAAGAAGAGTTATCTTTCTAGGACACATTCACAGACCTATCAAGCATCATACCTTTATTTTTTCTGAGACCAACTGGAAGTGAAGATGTTGGCATCAGCTGTTCAATGGATACAGTAACTGTGTTTTCTATACCCTGG
Organism: Anthoscopus minutus; assembly: GCA_013399455.1. Classification (NCBI taxonomy): domain Eukaryota; kingdom Metazoa; phylum Chordata; class Aves; order Passeriformes; family Paridae; genus Anthoscopus; species Anthoscopus minutus. Next base: position 159,730 of record VWYI01014747.1, on the reverse strand, counting down.
AGATTTGATTCTCCTGAGCCACCATCATTCAGCACCTTGTCTCGCTTACGCTGCTGACGCTTTTCTCTGTTACTGATTTTTGTTTCCCAGGCTCCTAAAACATCACACAAATGAAAACATCAATAAGTCAGAAAGGAAGGAAAGATTTTGAGCATGTATCCATCAACCAGAAGTCTGAGGGCAGTTTAACCAGTCAGCTTCAACCTTAGTTTGAAAACACAAACAAATGGCCACAGTTACGTTTTTCTGCGATAATACTTGGCTTCACAGAACTAAACATGAATAAAATAAGCACCCTACTATCCATAACTTCTCAGTTTTTGTAAGATTACTTTAAAAAAAAAATCAGCTGAATTTACTAAATACTGTTGTTTCAAAGATCAGATTTCCAGACATAATATGTGACTAGGGAGTTATGAGTTTCTTATATTTCTTTATGAACCAAGCACACATAAATCTTAAACAGCATTTAAGCCACAATGTTTGCATTTTGTGTATGTTTGTATTCAGTACCTTCATCAACTTCCTTTCCATCTAGACGAGATGTATCCTGAACCGTTTTGGAATCTCCTTTTGATTTCTTTTTTTTCTTTGACTAGAATAAAAATAAAATATTATCTTAATGATTACTTACTGATCATTTGGCATAGTGATTCAGAATTTCCTCCCTCCTCCTCCCCCTAAAATAAAGGAATAAATTTAAAACAGATTCTCCTGAACAACCCTTTGTGAAAGACTTAAGCAGCACAGAAATGGCAGGTGGGGGAACATTACTTATGCCGCAGAGTACAAAGCCAGGTAGAAGAAGCTACACTGGCAGCATCACAGTCACAAAGGAGTAATGAGCTGTTTAGCAGGCAGATCCCTTTCTGTCAAATTTTTTTTGGGCAAAAGTATAAAGTTACATATGGAGAAATAAAAAATGCCAGTAACTCCTTAAAAAAAAAAGGTAAAAAATTTCAGATTGGAAATTACATCAAAACATAAGCTGTGATTAGGGCCCATATATTACAAACTTTTATCCCCCAAGGTTTCATCAGTTATGCTCCTTGGATATAAGAGCTAAGCTAAACAAATAGAAGCCGACATGACTACTTCAGCAAATACTTTTGGTGCAACAGATAGCAATATAGTGTTGAAACAACAGTATTGAGAAAAAAAAGCCAAGATACTGGGAGAAAATATATTGCAGCAAATTGACTTGACTACCTTCTTAAAAAGAAAATACAGTACAGAAAAGCTTTTCAACCTAGTGAAGAAAGGTATAAGAACTACCAGATAAACATGAATGAAAACCAGCAAGATTTTAAAAAGAAATATGGCTACCCATTCAAATAGGGGTATAGGGGGATATTCACTGTCTCTGAAATATTCTAAGAATGCTGGATGCCCTTCTGGAATACATCTGCCAGAGTCAGACTAGTAATTGTTAGCTGTATGCCTGAGTTCCCACTGTTTGGTTTTCTAGTCTTAAATGTCAAAGAAGTGTCTAACAATCTCTCTAGGATTCAGAATTGGTTACACCTAAATTATTACCACAGCTGCTGCAGATATTCTATGGGTCCCGACGACAATGGCATGCAGTTCATATGCCTTACCATGCCCCAAAAGTAATCTGTAGCTTCAATACAGGTACTGAGAGCAGTATAGCTTGTTAGTGAAGCAGAGATGATAAAAAAATTCAGTGCTTATATGCAATGCTGCATCACCACACCCCTAACATGCAGGGAACTGATATGAACAGTTAACTCATGGTTTAATGTACTAGGAAACTCAAACTACAGATGCAGCCAAACAGAATTCTCATTTGCTTAGTCAACTACCTTTACTCACGTACCAGCCAACTAATTTCTGAAAAATCTCTTTTGAGGTTTGGTTAAACCTCCAAAGAGAAGGGCTTGTTTCAAAAACAACCTGAGAAGAATTGATTCTAAAAATATGAAGAAGTCAAATTATTTGCTAGGGCAACTTCTAAGGAAAGACTTAAAAAAGGAAAGTGAAAATTAGCATTAAAATTAGTTATAAATTGTTTCTTCAAGCTCTAGCACAGAAAGATTAGTCTGTACCTTTGTCTCCCATTTGCTGTTACATTGAGACTGGAACTTGAGAGGCTAAAGTTTCCATCCACAAAGCCATAACTACCCAACTTGTCTTCTGGCACTAAGAGAACACCTGAAATTACTTCAGAAGTCTTCTAGACAACAGTTCAAGATAACTGCTCTGCCAAATTGTAACTTCAGTTTCCTTAAACAATTAGCTCCTATGGAAGTATTGCCATCAAATTTTACACTTTTCAGGGAAACATCAAAGTTTAAAAGCAGAAAAAGAAGTTTGTGATTAACAAACACTGTTTTTAAATGATCAAGAATGCAAATTTTGAAGATGTGTTTTGGTTTCCTAGACTGTGTTACGTTTTCTGAAAAACCAGAATGATAATTTTTTGTCCAATTAACCCACCACCTGCTAAACTTTGTACTGTACCAGTTGCTATCTCAGTACCAAACTGACAGAAGCAGCAAGAGATGCTAAAGCCAGAGCAAGCCAGCTGGTCATTTTGCAGAGGTCTATGCATTCAGTGTTACCTTCTGTAACACACAAACATGCCAGTGTTGGCTCTGCCAACAGCCAAAGAGCACATAAGGAGTACTGCAGGCCTGTCAAAATTTTTTAAGTCTTTTAGATGCATTGTGCCTTATGCAAGAACAATAGAAAAGTAGACCTTTCCTCCTGATCCCTAGTTGAAAAATTATTTCTAGTATTCAAGACAAAGCAGATATATGCTTGCAAACAGAATGGCCAATGACATTTTAACTGCCCAAAGTCTCATCCACACAGTCACTTCTTAGGTAACAATCCCTTACACTAAACACTAAAAAAAACCAAACCCCGTTCTGTGGCAAGTCACTAACTGCACAATCATAAACCCTGCGAACAGCCAGATTCCAGACATTACCCAAAGCTTCCCCTCCCACAAAGCAGAAAAACATGCATGAAATGCACAACCCTGAAGCAGCCAAGAAATACAGAAACACAAAGGATGTGCGATTTTCACTGAAAGCATAAACTGAAGCACAAAAAATAACCATGCCCTTCAGGCCACAAATTGTATGTATTCATGTAAGTACACACATGCACATACAACTTCAATCACAGCCACTGTCTTATACCATCCATCCCCAAGATGGTACCCAAAGACACTTACACAGTATCCCTTAAAACCTCAGCAGGTTTATAACGTTACAGATGCCCTGAGAAGCCTTACCAAATAATTAGAAGCCTGTACAGATACCTGTAGTTCAAAGGAAGTTCTTAAGTATGCTTTTAATTGACCCCAACCCAATCATTTATTACCAAGGGTCCCCCAAAATGATATGAAAACACAATCTGAATAATCATCCACATCTATTTAGTGGTACTCATTTCCTAGAGATGCAGCTTCAGCTTCACATTTTAAAATTCAGACCACTAAGCTTGCAATTTCAAGGTGAAGTTAAGTTTAGGATTTAAACGCTTTATTTACTAGAAAACCTGCAAATAGAGTTATTCATTCAGGTTAAAATTGTGTTATGTTCTTGGGGAAAAACTCAGCAAAGTCCCTATGATATGCAAAACATGAGGAAGAGAAACAGCCACACAGCATGGAACTGTAAGGCAAACCTATTTCACAGAAAAGTCACTCAATTTGCCAACGGCAAAAACATTTAGAGCCCTTCAGCAAACTAAAAAGATACAGTCTTTCAGCCAAAATACTAACTGCAAAAGAAGTTATTGGAGGGTAGTCAAGCATATTTTTCAAAGCTTGAATGAGCTAAAGAAATTACAACAATCATGGAATGGCTTGGGTTAGAAGGGACCTTAAAGATCATCTAGTTCCAACCCCAGCCATAGGAAGGGACAATTTTCACTAGACCAGGTTGCTCAAAACTCTCTCCAGCTTAACCTTGAACACTTCCAGGGATGAGGCATCCACAACCTCCCTGGGCAACCTGTTCCAGTGTTTCACCACCCGTTCACAGCAAAGTGTTTCTGACTGTTTATACATAATCTTTAATTTTTCCTCAGTACAGCTACAACAAAAGCATTTTACTGAAGAAAATAAGTCAGAAAAAGACAGTGGGAAAACTTCATGCACAGTGTTAGCAAAAGAACCAAACAAAAAATTATCAAAAGGCCCAAGCATATCCATGTTGCCCACAACAACATATATGATAAATTAAGATTAGTCCTCCCAGTTCAAAAAATAACACTTCCAGTAGTAATATGATTACCTTTTAGATTAGACATTGCAGATCTGTGTTTAAAAAGGTATTTTTAATGCAGCTGTTTAATTTGAAGAACAAAAAGCTCACACCAGACATCAAAGCTCACATTTATCATCAAAAATCAAGAACTCTAATTACTAATGGATACATCTGGCAAAAGAAATAAGCAGGCACATGGTCTTAATCCTTTGAATAGTAGTCCCCCAATTGGTAGACCATTTACAAGGCACTTAACAATACTATCATTATGCTGATCCCCATAGATGCCATCAACATGAAACAAACTTTATTTCTGTAGGCTTAACACAGTCACATGATGAACAGAGATATCAGTGTTTAGTGGAGGGCTGGGAATGAGGTTTCCTTGACAAACGTTCTGTGATAACTTATCTTCTGATGTCTCAGAAGTTAAGAAAACACTACTTTAGCTCTTTCCAACTCCAAATTAGATTAGTACTCTAAAAAGTAAGAAATCTGCTTCTTCATTCACATAAGTAACAAGATTTCAAACAAAAACCAGAGTTATTAGATATTGAAATAATATGCATCAAACTTCAACATTGCTGCTTTGTATCCATAACTAACCTTTTCATTCTTCTTTTCTGTGTCCACAGGCTGCTTTATATTGTCTTTACGGACAGTTTGTATTACTTCATCTTCAGATACATCAAGGAAAGACCGTCCATTAGGCTGTGTAAACAACGAGCATAAATAATAAAAAATTAGAGAAAGCAGATGAAGCAAAGCTCAAACTACAGTACTACTGAAATGCAATTACTTATTGATGGAAAAATGCTTATAAGATTATTGAATAGAGCAGACCAAATTGTGGATTGGTGTTCAAAGGATCTACTGCAATTCTGTATTCACCAAATACAGAAATGAAAAAGGAAAGAACAGGTCTTCTCATTTCATCTCACCCCTATTTAATACAGGAATTTCATAACAAAAGGTAAATTTCTGAAATTTACTAGCTTTTAAAATTACCTGTAGCTATTCTGAAAACTGATTCAGAACAGCTACAGTTGTACGTGCCATAAATTATCTAATTAAAATAATGCAATTACCACTTTGTAGCAGTTCAGCAAGAGGGCTAATTTTTAAAAGTAATTTCTACATTGACCAAACATCTGCAATTTCTATCTATGCATATCCCTCCCAGCTTACTTCCTTCGCAAGTTAAACTTCACAGAAGAACAGAAATTAGAAATCAAACATGAAGCATGACTAAGCACGATACCCCATTGTTCTTTTCAGACAGACTTGATTACAGGCATTACATTAGTCTACCATTTCCCCCTCACACAATTAAGGAAAGAAAATTATCATGTATTATTCAACATATAAAATTAAAACTCTGGACCATCATTAAATGAGTCTTTACATTACCTTTGACAGCAAAGGCATACACCTTAGCCTACTTATTGCCCCACAAAAAATGTAGTAATTTAGAAGTGATTTACTTCTAACAAAAAGCTGTGACTGAAGTTACTCTGCTTAACTGCAGAAAAGATGAAAATATCCATATATTATACTACTGTCAGCCATTAATTTCACTGTGTGAAAAACAATTAAGAATAGTAATTGACAGAGTCTACCCAAATGTTACTCGTTCAGAATGACTCAGATAAATTAATGACTGAAAACTAAATAAGCACAAATAGCTACTTCAAAGTTGCTTTGATAGCTGTAATTCTTTCAAAATAAATTTAAAGCTCTATTACCTTTAATTATTTTTTGTTATTAAAAACCCAAAAGCTATTTTAACTCTGTGTCACACAACCCTAATTGCTTTCAAGTGAAACAAAAGCCATATCACAACTTAGTGTGACCTACTCCTTCAAATATTAGATCTGTCCTCAATCTAACTGTTACAGGCATTTAAGTCTTGTCACATTGTATTATGCTTACAAATCACCACCGAGGTGATTTCACCAGTGCATAACATAGTATTGCTTAGCATAGTTAGCAAGCACGCCAGCTTCTTCAAAGTAACTATAAATAGAAATTGAAAGATCAGGTCATCTAACCCCTCTTCTCCTGCAACAACCAGCTTTAAAACTAGACTTCTCATATCTAATATGCAGTACATTTCCCTCAGCATTCTGAAAATGAAGTATATTTTACAAGTCTGTGTCTAGGAACTCTCTCTAAAGGTTCTTCTCAACAAAGTCCACCTTACTGGTATATTCCACAGGGATACCAAAGAATATATTTAATCTGATATATTTAATCTTGAACATAACTCATCTCTGAACCTCAGTTCTTGCACCTATTTTCTCCAAAGCCTGATTAGCAGTAAAGTTAGATAACATATTTGATCCATCTAGTATTGGATGTGCACCAAAAAAGTTTACAGCCAACTAACTTTCTAAATTCTGTACCTTGCTTTGCTTCTTAGATATTACACCTATACCTTAAATTGAAAATTACTTTCTTAATCCCTCCCGATTATTCAATAGAGGTTTTAATCTTTAGTTTAAAAAAAAACTTCAGCTGTTTCTCTGAACTAATAAACTAATTCATATCTATTAAAAACCCTCTGGAAAAATTAATACACGTGACTGTTCAAAATGCTGTTTGATCATCTGATCATGTAAACAACCTTTAGAAATACATTTGAAAACTTGCACTTTGATACATTCAGGGAGAAATACATCCCTTAATTGCAACACTGTACTTTTCAGTGGAAGCTTTCCACTTTATTTCCTGCCCATAGATGAATCACAGAATTTCAACCAAAATCCACGTTGACCATTTTTGGATATACCAAAGAAAGCAACAGAATTGGGAAAGAAAAACATTTTTCTACAGTATTCAGAAATGTTTCATTTTAAAAAGACAACCACCAATATTTAAAACTTTATGGGTAATACATTAAACATCCATTGACAAAATTAATTAATTCAAAATCATGCAATTTATTATTTGCCATCTTTTTTACCCTCATCTAAAAGCTGCCAGGCATGACACAAGAAGGCGGAAGTAATGCTGTCAGTAACAGTACTGATTACTGAATGCTTTTCTTGCCTGAGGACCTTTAAATTCCAATACTTAAATAAACCCTTTTCCACAAACATTCATGTGAGGGTGTTAAGATATAGCAAACATAGAAAAGGTTTTACTTAGACTGTCAAAACAAAAAGTACTCCTTAAACACGGTAGTGCAAAGGATAATTCAGTTTCACACTTCCAACAGTATTAATGAAATTGCTACCACCTCAATCTTACAACACTGTATTAGCCAAAGTCCTCAGTTATACATTATAAAGACAACTCTGCTTAGAACATCTTTGGCCAATGAAACAATCTGTTTACCGATGTTTTCTGTAAGCTTCTCCTCAGAAAAGAACTAAGCAATTTTCTCCATGAGGCCTGAAGAATCCTACAGCCCTGCTTTTGCCATTTGACCACAAACATATACACAAACCAACACATTAGTATCAGCTGAAAGTATAAAATCTTTACATAATCTAAGTGCAAATAAGCACTAAACAACCATAACCCAGAAAGTTCTTTCAAGCAGATCAAATACGAAACTTCAAGTGAATGCAAATACTTTCTACTAGAGTGTGTAGCATTTATTCTCCAGGTGCATGGCAAACAATGGGAAGTACACAGTCAATTTGGTATTTTCGATATCTACAAATAGATGGTGTGAATGGCTTCCTAAAGTGGTAGCAGAGCACAGAAGATGGCTACTCTCAAGTTTCTGTGGTGTTTGGCAGATTGCACAGAGTAGCTTCACCTTTTTCTGCTGAAGTAGGAGAGTAGGAGGCACAGTAATTATTCATAAGGAGAAGGAATAAAAATTAAATACCAAATTTTATGGACAGAAAAAAAAATTCTTAATGGGCCAAAGAGCTCTGCCTCTTCCAGGAGTTAAAATAAAAAAGAAAAAAGTAAAAAGCAGCTTCAGGTTTACTGCACAGAATCCGAAGTAAAGACACTATGATACCTTTCTCCAAGCAGCCTGAGAAAGCCAAAACTGGCTCTGTAAACTTTAATGTTAATGAATGCTAAGTAGCTTCAGCTTAATTTTTCTCTGAGTCTGTTCACAGCGAGTAAATAAACAAAATTTCATAGGTACTACTGTATTCAATCAATGCAGTGCTACTCAAAGAAACCCATTTTACTAAGAACATGAATTAAGTTGTTCCCTACTTATACAGGTAGTACTGAATAAAGCCACGTGCAAGGAAAAAAGTAATTAATACTCTTCCTCAGAAAAGCTACAGTGAAGAACATTACTGATCCTGACTGATGAGTGTTACGTATCACCTGCCATACAGTGATCAGTAATTCTGTATTAATGTAACCCTACAGCTTCTAATTAGACATCTGTAGTGTGTTCTTAAAGCCACAGCCCAGTTGCTCTAAGCTTTGTGAAATGCCCGCAATGGAAATCTAGACCCTGGCATAGCAAGCCCCGTAGTAAATCTACTGGTAATAGGCTTTACTCTCTTCCCCTCCCAGCCCTCAGTATTAGCACCACAGCACACAAACCTCACGATGAAAATGACCAGGCAGCAATCAGTAAGAATTTTTGTTGCATCTTTAGGTTTCCAATTTTATTATGAGGATTTTTCACATTAAAGTCAGAAAACACTGGGACATGCTAATATTGGTCTCTCTAAACTTATCCTGGAAACTGAACACAAGGGAGGTCTATTTAACTTTGTCACTGGCATAAACTCATTTGCACTACAGTTAAAAACTCAGTTTGTGCATTTCCTTCTGGGGGAAGGTAGGATTTTTTTCATCTCACCATGGAAATAGTGAATACAAAGTAGTATAAAAATAACTTTTAAAATCTTAATGATACAGGATGACAGCTTAAAAACTACTTTGCTCTTTTAATTACAGAAGTATTTGCTCTTACATTGCCTTAACTTTATTCCATGCCTATGTCAACCAAGCTCAATAGAGTACAATTATTTATATTCACCCAAAATGTCAGGTTTTATATAAAATTACTAAAGTTTGCTTTTATGAAGCCCTGTACTACAAAGCACTGTCAAGTGAACAGTGATATCTACCTATTCACTCTATCTTCTGTGGAGGCATTTCTAATGTCTTAGGCAATGACTTGCAAGAGTTTATGATTTGTTTTCTTACTGGAGTTTCAGCTAAATAAATCAAGCAAAATCAAATTAATTTCTACGATTAGTCTTTGTTGTCAAGAAAGCACAACATATTTATTTAACACTGAAGTATCTCCTTCTCAAGATGGCAAAAAATTACATCTTTAGCATGCCTTCTCCAAAATGGAGAACCTAGCTGCACTGGAGATTCTGAATCATGTTCCCTCTTAGTGCTCAGCATTCAGTCTCTTGCAACTTCCAGAAATAATTTCAGTAGCTCAATGTTCAAAGACAGGTTGGCAGCACATGCTGACTTTTTTTGTTCAGTTTAAGATGTTCTAGCCTTACATACTCAATAAAAAGTGTCCCAAACTTCTCACATCTTAATGCTGCCACAGACTCAAATGAAGATACAAATCCTTTCTCTCGTCATTAGGGAAACTATTCAGATTTTATAGAGCAAGATATTATTATATGACACAGTCGTAATAGGCAGGGGACATCTGTTATACTTTCATTCCTATAATCCATTTGGACATAAATAGGATTACAAACAACCTAACAATATAAAAGCTATAGAAGCAATCCCTTCAAGCCCCAAAACTGTGACAACAGTAAGCTCTAAAAGGACAGTTGACAATTTCTGGATTCTACTAATTTTCTCTAAAGTGGATGCATACTGTCAAAGATGGAAGGTTTCCAGACCACATATTGAGGGCTTAAAAAAATATAAATTGCAGGAATGATGTCTTTTTCAGGATCTGCTAAGACACAGATTTCCTTATTAAAGGAGATGATCCTTACTGTAACAACTAAATCAGACATATTCCTATTGAGGCATGCTCACAGCAACAATGACACTAAAATGTTCTATTGAAAATACAAAGCAAAAACCTTACTCAAGTTTGAATCATCACAGCATTTACACATCTTAGAATACTGCTTCCAGTATACCTGCCTAGATTAAAACTCCTAGCTTGAAATTCTAAGTCATGCTGAGGTCTCCGCTACTGGCTGCTAACCCTATAATTCAGCGAATAATAGCAAGAGCAGCTTTCATATAATTTTTGTTTACAATTAAATGCTTCCAAAAAGCCAGCCTTTTCCACATCACCCAGGACTATTAACATTTAGTTTACTTGCGGCAGCGCTGCTTCCCTAGGTTTTCGAAGCAACCAAACAACCCAGAAGACACGAGTAGTCAGAGTAGTCAGGACTCCCCCATCCCTTCCTTCCACAGGCAAATATCGCACAGCGGCTCGGGGAGAGCTCTATGGCACCCGGATCCTTCTCATCGGCTACAGGGCCTGGGGAGCAGCAGCTGCGCTCGGGGCCGCTTGCCAGACGCGACCCCATCGCCTTCCCACTGGGACCCGGCCGGGTGCCAGAGCCCGCCCCGTCCCGCCGCTGTCAGTACGCCTTTCACCCCCGCTGCCCTCTGGGCCCTCACACTCCTCTCACCCGCGCCGCTTTCTCCGGCAGCTTCTTCCTGTTTCGCTTCTTCTGTTCATCGCCTTTGAGGTTCAACTGCCCGGCACCCGGGCCCACCGCCTTGCCCGGGCCCCCGCCAGCCGTCAGGCCCGCGCCGACGGCCTCGTCACCCTTCCTCACGGCCGCGCTCCGCGTCGGCTTCTTGCGGAGGCCGCCCCCGCAGGCCGCGGCCAGCAGCAGCCCCAGCAGCACGAACCCCAGCGCGGCCGGAACCGCCAGGGCGAGCCAGGTGGGCAGAGCCTGTGGGTCGAGGCCCAGTTCGAGGCCCAGTTCGGCACGCAGCAGCCCCAGCCCGCCCGACAAGGAGTCCCGCACCCGGGCCGCCGCCTCCTCAGCCCACCGGGCCGCCGCCTCCTGCCAGCTCCCCGCAGCCATCGCGGTCCCCGGCCTCGCAGAGGCCCGAACCGGGCGGGGCGGCGAGGGCACGCTCAGGCCGAGCGCATCGCGGCCTCAGGAGCCGCGCCGGCCCGCCTGAGCCGGAGGCACTGGGAGTGGGGGATGGACGGGACGGGACGGGACGGGAGCTGAGCCTCTGCGGGACGCGGCCGCCTCAGCCTCGGGGCCGCTCGGGTCTCCTCCTCTTCCTCCTCCCCGCCCTCCGCCTCGCGCACGACGTCACCGCCCCGCCGCGCGGCCGCCTCAGCGCGCCGCTGCCATCACCGCCGGGGGCGGCACCTCCCGCCTCCTCCGCCTCCTTTCCTGGCGCGCCCGGCCCGGCCCGGCCTGGCCCAGCCCAGCCCAGCCCAGCCAAGGGCGGTGCCGGCAGGGAAAGCCGCGGTCTTGACGTGGCAGGCAGCAAGCCGGGAGCGCCTGAGACCCAGGGGTTGGAAATGACCTCTGAGATCATCAAATCCAACCTACGACCGAACACCACCCTGACAACTAGACGCTGGCACTAAGTGCCACTTCTAGTATTTCCTTAAACGCCTCCAGAATGGGCAGCTCATTCCAATGTCTGACCACCCTTTCTGTGAAGGAATTCCTCCTCATGTCCAGAGTGAAGCTCCCCCGACACAGCTTGAGGTTATGTCGTCTCGACCTGTCACCGGTTTCCTAGGAGAAGAGGCTGCCTCTTCTTAACCTCAGTGTCTTTCTTGTAGTGAGAGGTCCAGAAATGGATGAAGGATCTGAGGTGCAGACTCACCGGGGCTGAGTGCAGGGTGACAGTCACTTTATTGGTCCTGCTGACCAAGCTATTTCTGATATAGGTCAGGATGCCATTGGCCTTCTTGGCTACCTGGGCACGCACTGGCACATGTTTGGTCGCTGTCAGCCAGCGCTCCCAGCTCCTTTTCCGCTGGGCAGCTTTCCAGACACTGTGCCCTAAGCCTGTGGCCCTGTATGGGGTTGCTGTGACTCAAGTGCAAGACCCAGAACTCAGTCTCATTGAACCTCTTAAAATTGGCTTTAGCTCATCGATCCAGTCTGCTCAGATCCCTCTGCAGAGCCTTCTTGTCCTTCAGCAGATCACAACTTGGTGTCTGCTGCAAACTTCCTGAGGGTCAACTTGATCCCCTTGTCGAGGTCATTGATAAAGATGTTAAGCAGAACTGGACCCAGTACTGACGCCTGAGTAGCACCACTAGTGACCAGCTGCCAACTGGATTAGTTCCATTCACCACCACTCTCTGGGCCTGACACTGAGCCAGCAAACAGTGCACTCACCCAAATCATCAGCATTCAGCTTCTCCAGGAGAATGCTGTGGGAGGCAGTGTCAAAGGCTTTACTAGAGTCCAGGTAGGAAACATCCACTGCCATTCTTTCCCTCACCCACTAAGTGGGTAACCTTGTTATAGAAAGACATCAGTTAGTCAAGGATGCTTTAGGGTAGACCATTTTCATTTTTCAGTAAATGTTAACTGTTGTTGAAACTGGTTGTACAATTCAGCCACCCTAACATCCCAAATGAAGTATTCTGTAAGTATTGTAAGAAGTTTAAGATGATGCACTATATAGGCAGAGGTGACAGAACAGTGATCATTTAGTTATAGTTTTAAACACATAAATAGCTAAATAAATAATCAAATAGATCAATATATTATATATCAAATAAATCAATATTATTATTTATTTGAATAAATCAAATTTTTAATATAATACACAAAACGATAAATTTATATGAATAAATGAATCAATTAAAAATGCCTAACAAATTTGAAAGCATCATTCAGCTACAGTGGATATTTTGTGTTTTGCTTATATTTGTATTTGTATTTGTATATATGTATATAAAACCGAGGCCATAGAACAGTAAATACTGTTCGTTTTAAAGAAAGCGCCTCAAGAACCCGGTGGGGCTGAATTCCACGATCCAAGCGATGGTTTTCACTGCAGCGCCGGGGCACCACCAAGTGGCACCATCGTGAAAAGCCGAGCTCTCGTCGGAAAAACATTTCTGTCTTAAAAAAGAACAAAGGGAGCGGATCCGCACCTGGAAATAGCCAGTTTCGGTTTGATTCGGCTGGTAAAGTAAGGTAATCTTAAAGGAATAAATACATGTTTATTCTGAACCAATGACACAGAGCCATAAATAGGCATACAGTTGTAGCAAATTTATATATTTTGAAGAAAGACTGTGTGACTCATTCAAACAGTTGGGAACAAATATACTACTCTGTATTCATCACATAATGAAATTTTTTTCTTTGTAACTAATTTCTGCATGTATTAGTCTAGTAGTAATCTTCAACTGTATTAATAAATAGATCTGATCAAAGTTACCCCAAGGACTCTTCTGGCAGTGCTAATATAAAGCATCATCTTTCTCATGCAATTCTCCCAAAGATCACAGCATAAGATTAATGCATTACATATGACACATTAAAAAGAGAAAATAATAGCAAAACCAAAAAGAATGGAGACAAAGCTTCAACTCATTTTTTTAAATGTCAGCTCTGTTGACTGTGCAAACATTTGTTGTTTTACCACAACAGCTATTAGACATACCTTACAAAGTACCTTTCCACCATATTTAAAACTCCATACCTGCCAGTTGTCATGGCATGAAGAAAACCTAATTATTGCTTTGCAGTCTCAAAATGCCTGTTTCAAGAGGTTTTTACTATAATCTTGAACAACACTGAAGATGTGTCTTTCAGCTACAGACATTCTTTAGACTAGAAGTCAGATGGATATGGCAGATGAAGCCTCTGATCAGTTAAATAAGCAGAATCCCAATAAAACACATTCAAGGTTGTTGTGACAGGAAATTTAAAAAATCTTGAACAATAAGTCATTTTACTGTCTTAGATGGATCATGACTCTGAGTTGCTTTAAGGTGAACTCTGTACATAATTCAATGAAAATAGGAAGTTATATACTCATTATTTTTCTGGAAGGAGGGAGCAGCAACAACATCCCTGATCCAAGAATCACCATCCTTGGCAATGTTAACAAGTAGCTGGAAGAGGGATGAGTAGTCTGCAGACAAGAGTTTTCACTGAAAAAATTCTCATCTAGGTCATGGTTCTGTGCCTTGAACCAAGACTCAGCCTAGGCTGAGGAATGGGCTTAGAGTTAAGCATTGCATTAGGAGAATGAGGGTCATTGTGCCTAGAGATGCACTTGGTGTGGGGCTACTAAGAGCTGCCATAAAGAGGTAGGACATGGAAAGAATTCTTCCTGGCCATGGCTGGGCATGTTGCAGAAGGCTCAACTGATGTCTGGGATTAGGGTTAATGTTAACATTACATACTGGTTGGAATAGAGATAAAACCTGGGGCTACAGTTGGTGTGGAGCAGAAAAGGAGCAGCTGGAGTAAGAGGTGGGCTGCAAAAATATCTCTTCCCTGAAATCTTTTTAATCTGGGTGCTAGTTCAGGATCAGGAGCTAACGCTCAACCCATCCTTCTCATTCAGACTAAGATTTTTAACAAGGCAGAGCCTAGAGCTCCATTTTGATAAAAAGATTTGCTATAGGAATTCTCTTGGGATAACCTGTTCGTCATGGCTGTGGCTTGGGGTCTTTGGCTAGTCTCTGCAGATACAAGGTGCTGGAGATGTGGCTATAATTAAATAGGGACAGGAAACAGGCCAAGTTTGAATCCCCATTTTGAGTGGGCAGGAAAGAATTACTCTCAGAGAAGTTTCATATCTGGTTGATTGGTTAGGAGCTTTGGGCTGTCTCAGCTTCTATCTCTGATTAGGGATCTAGTTATGTTCAGTTTTGGGAAAAGAAGAGAAAGCCTAGCACTTCATTTGGTCAGGGATTGAAAAGGGATTGCCAAAGGAAGGGACAGGGGCAAAAATAATTGTTCGCTGAGGACAACTTCACCTGGGCTATGGCTTGAGAATGTTGAGCTAGATCTCGTCTGACACCTGGGTTTGGCATAAGAGTTGGAAGAGACACAAAGAGTAGAAGTTTCAGTACAGTCCAGTTAAGCCTGGAAAGAGGCCGCTGAAGTGAACAGTAGAGTATCAGAAAAATTCTCTCCGGAAGTCCTGTGCTGTTGTCTTCGTTTGGAGACAAGTTTAGGAGAAAAACATTCTGGAACAAGTATTTCCTCTAAAAAACCCGATACCTTTCTGCCAATAAGAAATGAATACTAGTAGATGAAAGTGAAAAAAAAACCCCAACCATTTACTGATAAACAGAGTACTCACATGGCACAGTAAAAAGTAAATAAATGCTAGATATTGAATTGTCAGAACTTAGCCCCCTTCACCCCCATGCACACCAGAACAAAAACCCCAAATTCCAGGGAAAGAAAAAAAACCAACAGTGGTTTGCCACTTGGTGTGGATAAAATGGCATGAGTTTTCAGGGGGAAAAAGAACAACGAAAAACCTCCCCAGTAGATTCAAACAGCAGTTCGGGCAAAAAGATGTGACACCTGATGAGTCTCTGATGTTCCACCCTTCGCAGCAGATGAAGCAGGTGAGCTTTCTCTTGCCAGCTCAGCTTTTTCCAAGACATGGGGCCAAAATGGAGAGGGCCCTCATCTTTCCTGTCAGTCTTTTATCTTGGAACAAAAGCAAACCATCCAGTTCACTTCGGAAAGCTGCTGAAAAATTGCTGCTGCAGCCTCTCCAAGGTCAGGGAAAGACAAAAAAAACCCCTTCTGCCCAGGCTAACAAAAAAATCCAGGCCAGCCAGACCACATGGCATGCTGGACGCCTGGGGGTGAAGCTTTGGAAAAGCCCACTGAACAGCCCCAAGGCTCCCTTCTCCTCCCAGACCTTAAAGCTACAGCAACCATTTTTGGGCATGAAGAGGGCTATCAGGTAATGGACTAATCATGATAAAATCACCCCAAGACAGCTGTGCTTAAATTTACATGAGAACATGTTTATCTGAGTCACAGCTAGGAATTCAAGGACTCATCCAATGCAGTGTCTGGGGTAGTTGGGGTAAGGTCCCCAGGAATACATACAATTGGGTTTGAGAGAGAGACAAAGCACAGAGCTCAGTTAGGAGAGAAGCTTGAAGGAGGTTGCTGAAGGAAGATGGATGATGCAAAAAATTATTGTTCCCTGAGAGGTTGTTTACCTGGGACATGGCTGACAGACCTGGGCTAGCGCTCAATGCCTTCTCAGAGTGGTCAAAGCAAGACTGAACAGTTACAGTTTTTCTGATGCCGTGCTTCCGGAAGGATTTCTTAACTAAGCAAAGAGGAAGAGTTCAGTTATATGAGTAACCCATTCCCCCCTATGACCTTCAAAGTTCACCTCATTTTCTTTTTCCTGTTGGCATGATCAGCCATTTGAGCTGAAACAGAATCTTAAATCAAAATTCACTGTTAAGGAGTAGTGTGTTCTTCAAAGCCTTTCTCAATTCTACATTATTTCCATTTTAGTGCACATTCTTGTGCATAATCATCTGATTCAAATACAGAAACATTCTGATAAAAATACTAAACTTAATGCCCTGTACAATGGATAGGTCTGTTCTGATTAAACCTTTGACATAAGTAGTGTTTAGTCATCAAAGCTAAGTTGTCATAGTGACTGGTAGAGCTCAATGCCTTGGGAGATGAAGAGCACTTTGACAGACTATTCATGTTCAAATTTCTATCAGCCCTGAACACTGAGAAGAATCAATATGCAAAGACTTGCTCCCCATCTGAGAAAATAGTCCTGGCATTAATGGAAAGCAAACACCAAATTATAGGCCTATTAGCTCATATAATTGGTTGTATGAAATTGTATTAAGTGTACATTAAATGTCTCCTGTCATATGTGTGTTTGGAGAGTTGGAGAGTTTTCACAGCTTTTTTTTATTTTTTTTTTTTACATAGGCAAGACAGTTTTCCTAATACACCATTTTAATCAAGAGGTGGTTGCTGTTCATAGAAGTGGCACTAAGTTAACTTTAAACCATGTGGTTCATTCACTAGCATTTCAATTACAGAATCCAGGCATGCAGGCTTCTTTAGCCTGTAGCACTGCAGTCTCTATTGCTCGCTGTCCTGTGCTGTCAGTACCTGAGCTAGGAAGGGTCAGAAAATTGCAGGGATATCAATGTAGGCATCTTCAAATTCTTTTTGGTTGTTCATATATGTCCTATGCTAAGTAATTATGTTACAGGCTTGGACTGTTTTCTGTCATTCTGTCCCAGAAGTAGATGGAAATATTCCAAAATACCAAATCAGCTCAGGGAAATGACAGTTACAAAGGAAAATGTCTCTCAGTGAGGTTTCAGTGCAGCACACCTTAGGCGCCCAAAGGAAGCCTAATCTCATTGTGTTCTCCCTGATGGCTTGTGTAGCAGGGTGCTGTGAAGTTTGGGCATCCTTGGCTGTGATGTCTACCACAGAAAAGACCTGTTCTTGGCAGCTGTAATCTTGGAAAGCCAGAAAACCAAATTGCTTGCCTGAGGTAGAATATCACGTGTTTTCCATCCCTTTCTTTAGTCAATGGAAAGCTGTAGTCTCATGGGAGAAGGAAAAAAAACACCAGTCTATCATGAAACTACGAATAATACATACAATATATGTGAATTCAGTCTGAAACATCAATATTAGAGATGGTATTTCCTAATTTTTGGGATACTTGATTTGGCATTCTTAATTGTTCTTAATTGAAAAATTTACATACAAATTAGACTTTCTAAAAAATCAAATAGAAAAAAAAATTTTTCCTGGTTTTAAAGTCTAGTTCAGAAAGGTATTATTCCTATACAAAGTAAAAACTTCAGCCTTATTTAAAACTGATTGAAACCTGACTCTCAGACCAGTGTCTGTAGTATGTGTCTATGGTGCTCAATAAAACAATCCCAGGGATTGTTTCAGTTCTGACTATGGGGTGACACACTCTGGCTCACACCCACACTGCTTTAACTGATGAACTGTGTCCATACTGAATAGGTTGTGACTCTGGGTGTCATTCGGGTACCATGTGATGTTCCTATGACCCTGAGAGATAACTGCTATTTTTTTGTAGGTTTTTTCTTAGGTCAAGCTGTCGGACACAATGTGAGGGCTGTGTTGCAGCTTGCCAGAGAGAAGCTTTTATAGAATGAGATTGAGGGTTGCATGCTTTGCTGTGTACTGTAAGGATCTGTGAAGATATTTCAACACATGAGGGTTGTGTAAGTCTGAGAAAACCAAACCACATCAACGGTGCATAATATGAAATATCCTATGCATGCTGCCTGAATTTTGGTTGGAAAGTTAGCTGATGTGGTCCAAACCAAGCTCAGGATACAACTTTCCTCCTTGACCTTGACCAAGTTCAGCCTGAAAGTCTAAAGCAGAGCATGAAGTACCACTTGGATTTCTATGGAATGTGCATTAGCTGCCAGACCAGTGCTTTTTGGTAGTCATGTAGTTGTTACTCAATTATTCTGTGTATTGTTTTGATCTATTCACATTTAGAAATACAGAGCAAATTAAATTGGAGTGACCCATGTATTCCCATCACCTGCAAGAAGTATGGCTACTTCTGAAGTTTGATCAGGGTGCTCAAGCTTGCCCAATCAAGTTTTAAGAGTCTCCAAAACTGGAGATTCTCCAGCTTCTCTAGTTTCATGTGCCAGTATTTGCCCATACACTTGTGAAAAATATAATCTTTATCTCTAGCTGGAATATCCTGTGATGTGGGTTGCAGCTTCTTGTGTTTTTGCTGTGCTCATCTGAGAAGAGTATATGGCTGTTTTCTCTACAACTCTTCTTTAGTTAGCTGAAGATAGTAATTAATTTCCTCTTGGCCTTCTCTTTTCCAAGCTAACCAAAACTGAATCTTCTTCTAAGGTATATGCTCCAGCCCTGTAAGTATGGAAAAATATTGAGAAAACATAACTTTTACGCTGAGAAAATAGATTTTAAAGCCTAACTGCAGTATATAAACAAACAAACAAACAAACAAAAGTAAATTAAAAGAAAGCTTGGAACTAAACAGATACTTGGGGTTGAAAACTAAACCTGGACCAAAGCAAGAATTCCTTTCTGAAAAGGCAAAACCAGTTCTGGCCAAAGAAAATGTAAAGCATGGTTTTCCCCCATTTCTTTTAGAATTATGTCTTTTGCTTTGTCTTTTTCTTGTTTAAGCTATTTTTAAAAGGAGAGAATGTTATTTTGAGACAAAAAATTTTATTTTCAAGATTTTGGCATGTCTGAACAGAAATATTTTATTGCAAAGAAGTTTAACTGTTTCAATCTATATGGATTTTCCACCCTGTCTTCCAACTAAAACTTCTAGTCATCAGTTTGACTCAAATTCATAAACACTTCCCTTTAGTTCCATTTTACCATATTCACAATTAATAGATTTTTCTTTGTGTTGAGCTTTAATAAACATTTTATAGCATCCAAATGATGAACAGGCATGTTTCATTAAAAAAAAAAAAAGAAGACCTAAAAAGTCACAGATGTTGAATTCCACATATTTTTCAAGGTGTTTCCATGATCATGAACCAGTGGGATCACTGGCAGTCACTGATGACTGCACACTGAATTTCTGGGCAGCATCCCAACTTTCTGCCTGCAGCTGTGCTGTCTCTGTGCCATCAGAACATCTTACTGGACTATGGCCTTTGACCTTAAGAAAATTCTGCAAGTCCCCTTTCCTTCTTTTTTTTTCCATTCTATTTGTAAAGTTCCTTTGAAGAAAAAAAAAAAAGAGCAGTCCTCTAACCTAAGGAATAACTTTTATGATAATTAGGTTTATTATGTGTCATTTGTGCAGACTATTCAACAATTGCTTTTCCTTTTTTACTGTGTCTCAAATAATGATTCTGTTTCCTGTATTAAATTCATACTCTCAAATCCTCTCATGAGGTGTAGGATATTCTTTTGGGAATTCCACTCAGGAGCAATAAAAAAATATTCTCAGTGCATTAGCAGCCTGTGTGCATTAGGGAAGAAGTAACATTTCTTTACAAGACAATGGATTCCTATTTAAATCCAAGGTGATACAGTTATGCAGATGCCAAAGTGCCTCCAACAGTTACATTCAGTTCCTAATTTTTTAGAATAGTTACATTAATGGTGACTGTTTTTTTCAAATTTTTTTCTGATAAGTCCTGAAATACTGCATTTCTTGCAGTATAATTGGAACAACAATGGAGAGAGGAGATGTTTTAAAAGGTCAATAGATTGTTCAGTTATTCTACAGGGCATAAATAACATGCTGCATGCTCCAGAGTGGATGTTAGGAGTTTTTCCTTTCTAGTTGGCCTTGCTTCTTTTACTGCCGTTTCTGCAACCTCATGTGTTTATCCTCTTGACTTACCTTCCTTCTAGACTTTTCAGTTCCCTATGACCCTGCTGTGTTTTTCATTCCAGAGTCACGCCTGCACTCTTGCCCTTTTCTAATTCCAGTCCCTATAATTCATTCCCAGCTATTTCTGGATATAAAAGATATAATGCTATAATATATAACATAACATAACATAAGTTAAAAATTTTGCTAGTTTTAGTAGAGTTATTTCATGTGCATGTTACATCGTTTTTATCTTACCTGTGTTATAAATTGTCAGACTTGCTACAAGAGTTGCCTTAAGCTGCTGAAGAATTGCTGAGGCTGGTTGGGAAAAACATGAGCTGAGCCTCTTTCTTATCTGGCACCTGGCTCAAGTAAGGCTTAACAACTGAACGATGTTCAGAGCAAAGTGGAGGCCTCACTGCCCAGTGTTGTTCCAGTGAAACACAGAAGAGCACCTGTGTCTCCAAACCAGTCATTGGCTTCACTCCCCCTTTCACCATTCCAAACAAGACTTGCTACAGATTTGGTCCTTTCAGGTGATAAGTATGCATGAAAAAACCCTCTGGTGAATGTCAGCCAGCCTTTACTGCTTCTTTTGTAGGTGGAGGAGGACTAAAGTGTTTATTTTATGCTCTGTGTCAACTGAATTCTGAGTGAAAATAGCCAAGACCGTTGTGGAGCACTGTTTGCTTATTAACTTCAGCTCCCCTAAGAAAGCAAATGAGAAGAGAACATGCCTTACCTGTGTCACAGTCAGCAAACCCCCATTTGTAACATGCAATTGTTCCTTCCTTTTGGGATGGGCTAAAAATTGTCGTATAGAAGAAGGGAGTTTGGGGCAGAAAAAGATAAGAGAGGAGGGAAAACACCTCTGTTTGTTTGGGATCAGTCAATGGACTGTATCTATCCTCCTTCCCAAAAGGAAGCCTCTAGATGAGCAACTGTATTGGAGCAGTGCCAGGAATATTTATTTATGTATCTATATATCCACACACACGTTTATAATAGATCTCTGTTACCGTACCTTTGGTTGCTACACGTATTAACTCTCTGCAGCTGGTGCATTTCCCACCAGAACCTGTTTTCTGTTTCTTCAATAAACCACACTATTTGTGACTCTGGATCACATAAGGTTCTAGTGACCTTGGCCAGAGCTCTAGTATTAGAGTGGTAAATCACACTGTTCCTGAATCATGCTCACACACATTTGTATTGAACACAATCAGACTCATACTACTGTTGAAATTGCTCTACTTGTGAATCTGTGCTTGTCAAAGTTCTTATTGAACATGACCAGACTTAGAGTGCGGAACTTGTTATAATTAGAAATTAAACCCGGCAACACTCAGCCTCGCTGATTTCTGAGGACCAGTTGGAAGACAAAGGGTTTATTTTCTGTCAAATTTCTATACTCTTAATGAAGCAAGTGCAAAGTGTTCAGGGCAGGTCAATACCCGTTTTGATGCATCATTTCAATTTTTTTTGGTGGGATCAAGTACACTGGCATCCCCTTTATGTGTCTTTTGGACACCTCTGCAACATTAATTTTTATTACTGTTGTAAGGACCTAAACACTTGAATGGATCAGGTTGGCTGAGAAAAGGAAGAAAGAGGCTCCATCATATGATTTAGAGAAGAATTCCCCCTGAAATAAGGGAAAAAAATCAACTTAGTGTACTCCATTTTTGGCTTTCCTTAGAGATTCATATCAGTCTCGGCTACTAGGGAGTCCTTGGCATATTTCTATCCTGGTTAAATTGTCTGTCTAGACTGATAACTATCCAAGCCTCAATAGAATTACAGCAGAAATGCAGCTTTTGGAACTGTCTTCTGAAGAAGTAGAGCACTAGAGTAGCTTAATCCTCAGGAGAGGGGAGAAGGTGCTGTAGTACTGGAGAATGACAGGTCAGGAGAATGAAAAATAGTCAGAGACTTGCAGTGTTGGAAAATTGTTTGGGATGGCTTAAAAAGAAAACTTTGACCTGGTCCCTTGTGCACCCTTCACCAGCCATGTTATCAATATACTGTAAGGGTATTGTGTAAGGGAAAAGTGAGAGCTGCATTAAGAGTAATAGTATCATGAAAAATGGCTTGTTTACTTTTATAATCAGGATTCCTAATAATTTAAGTGACATTTTAACGGGAAATAACTGATTAGGAACACTGGATGTGGTTGTTAAGATGTTGCAACAAAGCATTAGAAAACAAGGTTTCCAAACTTGCATCCATTTAATGAATTTTGTCTGCTGTGAGACTGTCTGCAGCTTTATCCAGCATTGAAATATGATGTGGCTCTCCTAGAAAGCTTTGTTCTGTGGAGTCAAGTAGAAAAACCAGGTGAGCAGCACCCAAAGAAAAAAGGCCAAGTGTTGGACTGGTATAGTTCTCCATGCCTTCCTTGCATTAATCCCCTCAGTCAGAAGCCACCAAAAAGAGTGGCAACACTTCACACCTCTTTTTGTTTTCTGAGGAATGTGTTGGTCACATTTGTATTTTTACACAGGGCAAACAATCTGACAATGTTGAAAATGTAGTCATTTCCATTCAGATTATCTTTAGATAAAATTCACATCTTGAACATTAGGTGATGCTGAACATTCTTTGCAAGTGAAGAATTTAAAAAGGAAGAAAAAGTGGGCTACAATTTAACTACTTAAATGAACTTTGGATCATCTAAGTTCTTCAGCTGCTTATTTACTGTATTTTTCATTGAGTTCCCTTGAGAAACCAAATAATACGTGTAGTGTACAGACAGAAAAAAAGGCAGTTTCTGTCCATGAGTCTGAATCGTGGTAGATATCTCCTATCCTACTTGGTTCAGAAATATTTATTGAGCATATAACCCTTGGTTATGTTATCCTTGGTCCCAGGCACAACATACAGAAATCTTGAATCCTGTGCACATGCAGTCAGTTCTCTACACAGGTACTCAGTACCCTCTTCCCAAAATATTTTTGTCATGCCCTTACCTCTTTTGTGCCTCTCTCCCAGCCTGAGCACTTTGTTGGCTTTGAAAATTCAGTCTTGTTGTAACAAGTGCAAGGAGTTTAAAACAAAGATGAACTATCCAGAGACCAAGGAACTGAAATGCTTCTTCAAAGAGAGTGAGGCAATAAAGACTTGCCAAAACCATGAAATCATATGAAGAAGAAAAATGTCACATATGATCCCACTGAACTCAATATGGGTTTTTGTATTGGCGTGTCCCTCTGAATTTAAGCTGAACCGTCCAGAAACTGGGCTACAGAGAGGCAGCAGCAAGTTCCAAGTGAGTCTAAAAAGGTTTTTTTTAGACTCTGCCTCAATGTTGCCAGCTAGGAGATGGGGGGTGGGGAGAAATTTGTGTATGAGGAATAAATATACATCACCCAGATTTGAAGTGTACTTATGTGATTCAAATTCTGTCTTCCTGACACCAGTCCAGGAGAGTGAAATAATTTTTTGATCCTGCAAAAAAAAATAGCAAGAATATTTTCAAGATGCCATTATTTTTCTTTTTGGTTTTGTTCCTCCTGACACTAATTAGCTGCAGCACATAAGACAGAGCTGCTATTGCACAGCATAGCTTTTTCTGGGTGCTAGGCAGCAATACCACAAGACTGCACTCACATGAACCCAAGACAGGAACAGGCATGGGTGGACAGAGAAAGAAAAAAAGAAAATAGCTCAGAACTTAGAGGAGGTTTAAAAAACTCGGGTTTTGACTGCTTGGGAAAGGTTTGATGCCCAGGAACCTTTGCCACCAGAGAGCAATGGACACACATCACCAACATAGTTTAAAAGACTCCCTTGTCTGTCACTGAATAACGTGGGTTATTGTTTCATATTTGCTCTAATTCCAGTGTAAAGACAGTAAAGATCAGTTGTACAAGTAAGGCTCTCTTAAAAGTATACAAATTATACTCTAGATACAAATATTTTAAGTATTTGAAATATTTGGATTATTTTCTTGTTCTTGTTGGTTTTTTCTTTTTTGTTTGTTGGCAAAACATACATTTTACAGGTCATTAGATATTTTATATGCAGCTTTTTAGCAAGCAATGGATACCTATCTGTTCTAAATCCTCTCATCCATAATGTTATACACATGAATAAGTTTCACTAAGTTTCCTTTAATCTCATATGCATTTTTTCCTCTTACTCTTATGGAGATGAGCATTTTCACTACAGTCTTTGGTGGATAGGGGTATTATGCAGTGTGTCTGCATTACTTTCTCCCCATTCCTCAGTTGCATGAGAAAAGGACATATCTCTATTGCTGAAGTCACAAAGCAACTGATATTCTAACCATGGTTATTAAAATCCAAAAATAATGAATTACTAATGGTCTATCAGTAGACCATGCCCCTGAGACCAATGCGGTCTTCAAAAATTATGAGTTAAACTGGGATGGAACTCTTGAGATTTGGCTTCTCAGCAATGTAAGTGTATGGTCAGGGACTATGTGGGATCTTCATATTACCCAGTGCAAGAAATGCAGCAATTCCCAGTCAGCCTGTGCTCACTGCCAGCTGCCCACAGCTCTGCCCATGCATCTTTTCTTCTCTAGACTGTGGTTCTCAATGTTCTGGCTCTCCAAACATAAGTTTATATTTTTCAGCTCTCTTCATACCAAAAGAAATATGAAAATGCTTGAGATTCATTTTTGAACAGCATGCAAGACTGAGGCTGGCACCTCTACAACAATTTGAGATGGTAGATCACTGTCACCTCCTTCATCCCTCCCTCCCATTCTGTGAAGGAAAGGTAGCCTAAGAGAAATGCATACACAAACATGCAGAGCCTTCCTAAGGGCTATGGATATACCTGGGTATAGCCAAGGTAAAAATAAACTGTCTTTGATAGCTGGTAAATTTACTGAATTAAATTCTTCATTCACCTCTGTTAAAAGCACATTTTGGCCAGCAAAGAATCCTTTTCCATTACTACACTAGTAGTAAATGCATCATCAGAGAAGATGAGTAAATGAAACAGGAGCAAAAGATAATGTGTAACAACATCACTTGGGGATACCCAGTCTACAGCCCATGCCTTAGAAATTCCACTGAGGTGTATGTCCCATATTGACCAAGGAGTCTTGAAATAAATGATGGCTGATTCTCAAGCTAGTACTAATCTCTGCTCCAGCTAAATCCCAGCTCTCCCTCCTCTACTCCCACTCTGTCTCCTTGACTTGCCCCCTTTCATTCCTCAGCTTATGTTTTCATGCTTGTCTTACCCATACTTTTTCTTCTCTCCTAACTCTTCATCTAGTCTTTCTTCCTCAACTTCCCCATTCACAATGATTTCCAATCTTCTCCTTTAGATCTGTAATCTGCTCTTGGCTACTTGTTGTAGTGTCTTTTCCTAGGCATTTCCCACTATTCCAACAGATCTGATCACTAATCGAATCCATCTCCCTTTCATATCTCCTTCCTGCCAACTTATTTGTTTACTTTCACATTCCTCTAGATCTTCATCTCAGTCCCTCCTTGAACTAAGTCTAAGGTAACTACATCAGCCTTCTCTTTTTTCTTGATTGTTCCTATCCCACTTCTCTCAGCACCTTGGCAACCCATCCCGGCTTTCCTCTCATGCTGCACCTTCTGCACCACATTGCACCACACTGCGCCACGCCACACCACACCACGCCACCCACAATTACCATAGCATTTCTGTCCTGTCCAGCTCCCCTTTTTTTCTGTCCCATACTAACAGGACACAGTGTTGGGACTGTTGAAAGTGTATCCTATCCTATCCCTGGCCTGGACCAGCCAGCCATGATATCAGCTTGGAGCCTGAAAGGTTGAGAAAGCAGTGTGCAGCCCAAGGCTGGAGTGGGTGGATGCATTGCAGTCTCTACTGGCAACATGTTCTTCAAAGGCTTCAAGTTTTATAACATGGACAGACTTTTGTGAAGATAGCAAGAAGTTTGCCTTTGGTAAGTAGGCAACCCACCTTGCAAAAAGGAAGTTCCTGTACCAAAGGATGAAATACTAAAGCTATTAAAAGGCTGCTAGAATATATTAACATGGTCAAAACCATGGTTTTTTGTTTGTTTGTTTGTGTTTTTGTTTTTGGTTGGTTTTTTTTTCTCCCCTTAATTGTGTTTTCAGAAACAGCTGAAGTCTTTTGACTGAGGTTTTCTACAAAATTGTCCATAGGCAAATATCCAACATAGAAAATTCCAGACTTAGCTACTCATGTGTAGCAATTATATGCTGCTGATAAGAGGGAAGTGGGTTCAGAAGTGATAGATAATTGTCATAACAGTACTACAAGTCCTGCTACAGCACACTAATGTATTAACCAGGTAGTGTACTGCTGCTATCAAAGAGTAGCAAAGGCAGTGTGCAATTTCTGTTAGCTCAGTTAATTACAGCATTTCACTGCATTCATTCACATCATGGAAATGTCAGTTTGAAGCCTAATGGAATACTTTCAAGGGCATTAAAAACCACAGACAAATAGCAGTGTTTTGTCAAGATCTCGAAGATATATATTATGGAAGTTTATCTGTATGCAATACATATGATCCAAGAGTAGCCATCTATGTCTGTAATACCATTACAGGTACACTAGTTTTGATTCCCTTTCTAAAATGTTTTATCATAGTGGTTAACTTAAATGCTTTACTTCTCGAAAATAAGAAGACCGAGACCCTTTTCTGTTCAAATATGCAGTATTCCTCTATTCTATGTTTCTGGCAAATAATTACAGAGTGGATAGAGGAAAATTGCATTTTTAAAATGCTTTGAATAGAAAATAAGGTTTAGTGGGGTTTACTAACCACCCC